>VWZV01010471.1:0-50349 GCA_013397155.1 Irena cyanogastra
TAATATCACATATAATATTTAATGTATTTTTATCGTAATATATTAGTTTTACATAATAAAAATATATTCTGTATTTTGAAAACCTGGCTCAACAATGATGATTTGATTCACTTTAGAAAATTTTATGTATAATTTTTATTCAAATTTTATTGGCACAAAATACCTGACTGAAAAACACAAATTTGAAAAATACTCCCACATACTTAAGCAAGGAAATAAGTGAAATCACTGAAATTTTCTTCATTCCAAGCACTGAGCTCTTTTGCAAAGATAATCAGTTACTTTCAGTCTCAAATATTGGCAAAAATGTCTTTAGCCGCAAGATCTCAGAGACGGATTCATTTCTTTCCTGGTAAAAGTCAAGCCCAGTTAGCAACTCCACATCCCGAACACGTGCAGAATGAGCCTGAACTCTTTCTTCAACCCACTCAGAAAGTGTCTTATTTTCCTGTCAAAACAAACAAGAGCAATGTTCAATCACATAAAAGGCCCTCTGTTGTTTGGTGGCAGTGTTAGGCAATTACCAGCATTTGACCTGGTTTGACAGACTAAACGCCTCCAGTTGCTAAAACTTGTTCAGGCTTTCCTAGGCATCTTTACAGCCTTGCTTTTAGAGATCTCATTTAAACAGAATCAAGTGGATGTCTCTTCTACCCACCTCTCCACTTCCAACTGACAGAGAAGAAGAATTTTGCTGAAATGGCAGTTGTGACTTTTAGCTACAAAATGCATGAGTCACATTTCAAATACACACATAAGGATAGTTTTAGTAACAGTACAAAGTAGCCGCACTGCTCAGGCCAGTCAAGCAATGGGCACCCGACAACTCACAAAAAGTCCTTACAGCAGCTCAGTCTTGATTGCTGGACAGCAAGAATAGTTGCTGGTTAGATGGGAAAAACAATGGAAATGTAACCACTAATCAATCAAAAATGTTATTTTCTGTTCTTTTACTACCAGGGTTTTTTTGCAAACAGATTGTAATTTGCTATTTCATTAACAATATCTACTTCTGACACAAATGATTTGTTAAATTTATGTTACCACCAAACATGATGAATATAAAGTGTGAAGATTTAGGGTTTATTGCTAAACTTTAGAAATTACAGTCAATTTCTGAAGTATAATGACTAATTCATTCTAATAATTAGTCAACCCTCAACTACTAAAAAGATCTCACTGGGAAGTTGTGGATTATCCACACTACAAATGGGGATACACAGAAGTTGTTTCCAAGTAGGGTAAGATTGCACCTGTCTGGAGTTATGAGTTCAAAGTTATAAATAAACTAAAAACTGCCTGTGAAGACCAAGTCTGTGCAGCTGTACTTGTGCAATATATATACACTGAGTTTAGGAACCTTCTTCAACCCAGAGTTTTGGGAATAGGAACTCAGCTGCCTCAGCAATACATATTACAGTCAGATAATATATTTTTTTCGCTAAAAGGTGTAAGATTCACACTGTTAGTGGTAAGCAGAGACTTAATTTAATTCAAATAGGAATTTTAACTACAGGACCATCCATCCAAATGTCTGCTGCCTAATTTCTCATAGAGGTGGAATAAACAACTGAAGGAATTTTCTAGCAACTGAAAGGAATAACACTCAAAGTCCTCTGATACCGCTGAAGTAAGTTTATCTTGCAGTCTTCCATAGAGATATCTCCCTGTTGCCTGTGCTGTTCTCAGCCCTTCTCAGGTGACAGCATTTCCCAGTCCTCTTACCTTGCCTTCCTTTCTTCTTCCTTGCTTCCTACCAGCTCATTAGTTTCCAGCTACCTCTCCTGGAGCTCCTTGCTCCTCTGGGGATCGCTTTAACTCTCAGCTCATTCCCAGCTCATGGGTAATGAGGTGATTTCACAGACTGATTGTCTGGATGACTAGATTCCACTGGGAATCAGTTCACAAAGTTTATTGGCACACAGGAACGTAGAACTATACTTACAGTGCAGCTTTCAGTGTTGTCAGGTCGATGAGGAATGATAAAAGACAAAGCATCCAAGGACCCTGAACAGTTCAGTGGAGTATAGGATGTGTCCTTGCAGCTTGTCAGAACCACATAGTAATGGGTCGGGACAGGGATTTTTGTATTGTTTACGTACCTACAAAACAAATATTAGTTAAGGCATTTATTGAGATATCAAGTATTAACACCACTGATGCAATTAGAAATTTATAGAATTTATCTCAGCATGTATCTTTCAATACTATATGACTTAAATTTCTTTTGTAATTGAAAAAAATACCTGATGGGATACACAGGCTCACCATTTATTTCACAAACAGACAAACATACATGGATTACTCTGTGTGCTACAAGCAATCCCACTGAAACAGGACTGCTTAACATGGTCAATACTCTATTTTGCCAAAGCCAGAGATCTCTACATCTGGAAGAGTCAGAATAAAGCATCATATTTGCCCTTCATTATACGAAGAATTTCAACCATGTGAATTGGAGGAGAGCAATGAGAAAATTAACTTCTGACTCCTTGCCATTGAGAAATGTCAGGACAGTGATTTGTGGCTGTGTGCTGTAGAAACCCGTTTAGGATACTCAGTTGAAAATGTCCTTGCTGCCCTTTTCTGACTATTCTGCAAACATGGTCACTCTTGTATATAAAGAGCTGAATGTTTCCCAGGCTTCTTTGTTCAGTATTGAACAAAACAGTATCACTGAAATTATTATACTGCTTTGTATGACTGCCTAACCACGCCGACTAAAACATGCTTATTCCAAACTGGAGGCAGCATTATGTGGTCAACTGGGTATTACACCATTCTGCTTGGAAGGAAGTTGGAGTCTCTCCTCCCTTCCACCCTCCTACTACGTGGCAGGCTGATTTTCCCATTCTCAAACCATTTTCAACAGATGTGGTCAAGTCTAGCCTGAATAAAACATCTCCAGTGATAGGCTCAGTTGTGCAGATTTCCCTGCACCTTTCTACTCCATAAATGCTCTTACTCTCACAAGATATTTTCCCTAATCTAAGTTGTTCTAATTCTGTTTTTATTTCTTTCTATCCTTATTCACTGACATAAATAATTGGTCTTTCTAATTTATGCATAAACATGTCAGATGCTGCAGTAAGCTGTGTAAGCCATAGTTATGCAAAGGTACCTCTCAGGAATGTTACATTTTGCATTTCCAGTTATGTGATTCAGTGAAGGCAAACACACAAATCTGACCTTTGATGAAATACATCAATTTGAGACAATAGAAACAGCAAGCAGATGAGGGAGCACAACATAAAAGTGAAAAAATTATGCTTAAGCATGTTTTCTGCTTAAATGTTTTATGCTTAAATGTCATATATTCTCTCAGCATTTCTGATGCAGAGGCCCAAAATCTGAAATCTAGGCATCATCTTGGGAAACTAATTATTAGTCTGTACCTGTGCATGTGTATAGAGATACACATGTAACTGCACAGCTTTTTTACTCTTTACTTGAACTTCAACTTCCATGTACTGTATATGTTTGCAAGAGCATTTCCCATTGTAGGAGTAATGGTGGATGTAGGATTATAAAGAGAATAGTGCATTCTTCATGATACTTGTTTCCTAGTCTTTTTAAATACTGGGTTTTTGTGTGGAAACACAGTGGAAGTCATATAGAGTTTGACTTCTGACTTTTCCATGTACTTACTGCTTAATTTCATCAGGGCTATCAAAATGGCCATCATAATTGTAATCAAACATGGGTCCACTAATAACGTTTACCCCATTCCTTTCTCTAGCATACTTCTGAAGAAGCACATCATGGAAATAGTCCCATATGTCTGTCATAAAAAGAAGATAAAAGCAAAATTAATAACAACTGAAAGTAATTTCACCACTGAAGAAAACCAACGTATTTGTGTTTTCACTGTAGATTAATTTTAAAAAGTTCAGAACTAAACTGCCCATAAAATCAACTCTTTGTTACACAAAATTTGGATTTCACCACAAGGGACATACTCCCACTTGCCATTGAAAGAGATGCTGTAAATGCTATTATAGTCCTGCAAGGCAAATTGCACTACTGGAGTGTATATTGATTTGATCTAAAGCAGAAGCTACACACCTACAGCTGAGAGGTCATTAATTTCTGGCTGATCTGCCTGTACCTGCAGTGTTACAAATAGTAGGAACTGCCATAATGGTTTTGTGAGAGGAATTCTCCCCATGTGAGTGTTAGTTTGACTGGAAAGAACTCATACCAAACATCATTAGACAATTTGGTTTATTTCACAGATGTGATTCGAGAAAATACGATTTGTAGGATATAAGATAGTAAGATTATTCAAATATTTACAACTGGCATGGCAAAAAAAAACCTGATGGGATTGGGGCATTGAAGGCATCTCCTATTAATTTACCTGTTGTTTACGGTCTACAGAAACTTCTTGTTGTTTTCCTTGAAAAATTGTATTTTCCACAGTCTGTGATTTACTTGCAAGATTAAAGACACTTAGGTTTTCTGGATCTCTGTTTTTTTACGTGAGTGAATGAGTAAATGAGGTCTGAATGTATTATAAAGGTAGTTACATAATCGGGTTTTTTCCAACTTTTTCCTTACACAATTCCCCTTTTTATGCATTTTCTCAGAAAATGAGCCTAGGCCTAACAGTAAAACAGGATCATAACCAGTTACGGAAAATTTCTTATCAATGATTACAAACAAATGTGAGTCAGGCTGGATGGGAAGAGCATACCACTCTTGCATACTAAAAACATCTATTATAGAAATAGTATTGCAGGATTAATATTGTTGATGTCTTCTCTTCAGATTTTGAAAAAAAAAGTGCCATTTTCATTCACCTTGAGCATGTTCCCAAGGGACATTTTTATGAGTTTTATAGCTAGCATTTCATGTCAGGACAGCCCAGAGGAGATGAAGAGCAAATTCAAAAGCAAACAGGTAAGCAGAGATAAACAGAAATCAGATGTGACTATACAAAGAAAAAAAACCCTATATAATTGCGCTATAAATTTTCAAACATCTACTATTAAAATGTTTTAAGTATATTTTTACAACATCTGGATATACAGCAGGCCGTGCATTAATGTTTTAAAATTTTGTGATAGCTTTATCAAATCCAGAGCAATAATTATAGAAAATTAACCATAATTAATCAAGATTTTGCAACCTACCTTTGAAAGCTTTATACATGGGAACAATATTGCTGGTGAGTAAGGCATCATACTGTTCAAGGTCAGATGAATTGTAGTCTATATAAAAAGACCAAAATATAAGTGAATGGAATACTATACAAAGACCAATTGATTCATATGTCACTATAAATTGTAGGTACATGTAATTCTATTACATTTTATATTTGAGCATGAGTGTATGATCCTACTGCAAACATATCTCCAAATTTGCTCAAGAAATCTACTCAATAAATAATAATTATCAAATTTGAAAATAGGAAATGAGTATTTATGCAGAGGAAGAGGGACAGCCTTTCCTTCCAACCCTTTACATCATTCCAGCCAGTTTTCAGCACATTCAAGTTGTTTCATGTTTTAAAAAAAACCTTAAATATTCTAAACCGAAAATATTTAGATACAAGTAGCAGCTGCCCTACTTTTGGTCAGTCTGCAAACACTGGAAACCTTTTTCTGCCCAACATGCTGATCCAAAGAAGTTTGTTTTGGTGTTTGGGTATATGTTTAAACATAAACCCACATCCAGCTGATTAAGACTTTCTAAGGTCTCTCTATAAAAAGAACCATGCTCACTGGGAGGATAGAGGAAACTGTGGGTCAAGGTCAGCCCTTCTGGGTAGTCGGAACAATTTTGGCTCCAAGCAGCAGGGATTCTAACATCAGGCCGCAGACAGTCTGAAACAGTGGGAGGAAGAGGAGATGTGTTTTCCTGTGAAAAGCAAAAAAAAAAAAAGCATCTTTACACCCACAGCTGTGGCTAAGCCAATGCTTTGTATGGTTTTAACTTTCTAGAATGGAGTTCATTGAATCTTCTCCTATTTTCATAGTGAATCAGGTAAATGCAAGTAATGGACACTAATGTTTTCTGGGTAGTGTTTTTCTTCTGTTTTTAGGTAATTCAGGGAAATCCGTATGCACCATGTAAAACTGTAGTAGCAAAATAAGGTTACACCTTAGGCAAAAACAGATTTCACATTTGACTCATTCGTCACTTTTACATATTTCTGGAAACACGAACTCAATGTCATATCCTCCTGGAAAGCAGCTAGTGCATAAAAATGACACTGTCACCTCATCTTGGCATCTGAGGATACAGTCTCCATAAGAATCTGTGCTGAAGAGTTACAGATAAAGAAATCCACAGTAAATTTAGTACATTTTACTGGCTTTAGTAACTTCACCAAAACATGTTAACATGCTAGGATCTGGCCAAAAGTCATTCTGATGACTGTAATTCTTTCTATAACCTTCACTTTTTTTTTCTATTATCTTTTCTACCCACTTTTTTCATAATTTTACAGTAACATTAAATCATCTGAATATCCTTTTTTGTATTTAATCTTTTTTTCATCCTCATTTACATGAAGATGAAAACTTATTTTCATTTTGGTAAGATTGGAATATATTTTGCATTATACCTTTATAAACAGAAGTCAAGCATCTGATTTGATTTTCAGTACATTGCTTGTTTTGATCAATTAAAACCAAGCAAAAATAAAGAACTGGAATGTTCTTCATGTGCCTCTTTGTACTCCTTGATTTTATTTCTTTAGTTACTTTTATCAGAATTCAAGTAGATGCCGTATCATGGTCAGGTTGCATATTAATGGAAAACATATATACCACACGGAATGAAATATAAAAGACAAAAGTCTTCCTTTGACTCTTGAGTATATAATGTACCAAAAAACCAAACCAAACCAAAACAAAACAAAAAAAAAACAAAAAAAAACACAAAAAAACCCCAAAAAAAGACCAAAACCAAAAACATTCATCACCAATTTGGCTCCTTCTATTTCAGGTCAAAGAACTGTAATGTCTTCTGAAGAAAGCAGTTTAAACTAAAAATCGGCTGTGCCTATCACATGAATTGTCCTTTTTGATGTGGGTTATTACTTTTTGATGAGCCAGTAATTAATGTTAAGAAGCAAGAGTTATTTGCATTGCTTGACAGAATTTAAGCATCTGCTGTGGTCTCTTATGTCAAATTCAGCCCCCTTCAGGCATGTTTGTCTTTTTGCAAGAAAATGTGCCTTCCTCCCTAGCAGATGAGTATAAAACTTTGAGAAAACAAATGTCTTTCAATCTTAAATTTTCCTTGTTCCTGAGAGTACTAAGCAATCAAAATGCTGACATCTTTGGAGATCTGCAGGTGTATGTTATTCATCCAGATTCACAACTTCCAAATCACACAAAACCAACAAAAGCCCAGCCTGCATTACCTAGTTTAATATTTAAGCCCTTTTTTATAGCTACATAATGATGAGATATATCCCAACTTACAAATTACTGCACAGGCTGCATCCAAACATAATTAACCGAGGGTGCAATAAAAATTCTGTAGAAAGTGCAGCTTTCCTAAGTATTGCAGCCAAATCTTACAATCAAAGGCATTAGCTCTAGCCCTCTGTTCTTCCACAGGTGTTATAATTTACAAAGCCCATTTCTCTGGATTAGCACATGTAATAAAAAATCATGATGTCAGCTTACTGCGCAAGGTAAGTCAGTGTGTGAGCTCTTCCACCCAGAGCCTTTCACTGTTGTGTCCCTGACACTATTACACATAGAATTTGTTATTTCCTATTCTTTCTACATACATCATTGTATTAGAGTCTTGCTGTTAATTATATCCTCCAATACTTCAGTCTCAGTCATTCACTGCTTCCCACAATGTTGCACAAACTGGTATAAGAAACTCCTGCAAAATATGTATTTCTCTTAATTTAGATGTTAAGTTGAGCAAGAACTTCCTTTATACGCTTCCGGTATCTGAAGGGGACCTACAGGAAAGCCAGATAGGGACTCTTTTTCAAGAACTGGAGTGATAAGACAAGGAGCAATGGGTACAAATTGAAATAGGGGAAATTTAGGTTACATATTAGGAAGAAATCTTTTCATGTGAGAGTTGTGAGACACTGGAACAAGTTCCCCAGAGAGGCTGTGGATGCCCCAACCCTGGCAGTGTTCAAAGTCAGGTTAGATAATGCCTTGAGCAATCTGGTCTAGTGGGAGCTGTCCCTGCCCATGGCAGGGCTGGATTGAGATTAAACGATATTTAAGGTCCATTCCAACCCCTTAAATTTCTATGATTCTTTGCTAACTGAGAATTTGTTTTTCAACAAAGGAAAATGTCTGAAAAGTTATTTGGGTTTTTTAGCTTTTTGGAAGCTCAATATTAAGAAGACTGCAGCTCTGATGGGACTTTTCAATCTTTCTAAAGCCAAATCAGACAAAAAATATGCCCACAATTAACTAGTTGCCGTTTGGGTAATGCACTTTCACTGCAAGGTTTAAAGGCAGATTTTCAAATATGAAGTATAAACAGTCCTTGTTGAAATGGACTTTTTAACCTTGTTAAAGGTTTTTGACCTTGTTTAAACTACTTTTAGCCTTCTTAGGATTGGATTCATGATCCTTCAACCAAGATAGTGAATAATCAGTAGAAAATATGGAGTGAAACTTTCTGAAATTCTATCATTTTAGCAGCATACATTTGATTAAAATAATTTCCTCATATTTGCACTGATGAAATAAGAAATCACATAGACATCAATAACAGTCCTCTTCAGACAGAAAAATCAACATAGAAACTATTTCCTCAAGGCAACTTAGAAAAAGGCTCAAATTATAAGGGCAAGTAAGTCCATGAATGTCCATTAGTTTGCTGACCCTGAAAACCCAAACAATTTATTCTGGATCCACATACCCTTGAACACTCAGATGTTCATTCAACTATAATTACATTTCTCAGAAATTATATCATGTAACAGAGAGCAAAGAACATACAGAAATATGCAGCAGTGCAAACCGTCTTGTAGAGTTGCATAAAGGGTATTTAATACGAAAAAGATCATGGTACTTATAGGAAAGCTCAAAACTTCTGATTTGGGAAATCAGAGCCTGCTTTTCCACAGGATCTGACAGGCAAGATGGAGAATTGTCTTGACAGCATATCCCTTTTACAGAACAGGCTTAATAGAACCAGCTTACCAGCAGCTCTACCCTCCTGTATCTTTTGTGTCCCTGACAAATGGTCATTCCCACTTCCCAAAACTGTATTTTAAGACACCTGAATTTTAAATTATATCAAAGACACATTTTCAGACATGAGTGCCTTAGTCATATGACATCCACCAGCCCTTAAACAGGGCTCCTGATGAATGGACCACATTTTTAATCCATTAGATCCCATAATTAAGAGTAGTAGAGATATTTGATAACCTACAGGCTTATTCACAGTGTATGCAGTCCACAGTGGCATCCAGATATCATAGCTGTATCCACTCACATACTGATGATGGGAAAGCAGGCAGTAGACCTTTTCCTTCTGAAGAACTTTGGGTCTCCCATATGGCAAATGAGATGAGCCTGCATTCTTTACTAAAATTTAAATAATAGTTATTGATTTATTCTTCTATAACATTTTGGATGGTACAAGGGGTTAAGCAGCAGACAAAAATTGTTAATTAAAACTTTAGCAAATACAAATAGATCCAACAGTAAATCTAGTCATGTGGTCCGTTAGGCTTATAAGTAGAATAAAAAATGTAGAAAATAGTTTTCATATTATGCTTAATGTACAAAAGTCAATATAATACATCAGATTTGCAAATTCTTGTTTCTTTGAAATTTCATACCAGTGCAAATATTTTGAATTTATCTTGCCAGTGGAGTGAGATTTACATCTTGTTTGACTATGAGGCATTACAATGTTTCCCAAAATTTCCAGAAACCCCATAAAAAAAGTGGAAAGAAGTATCTACGGGAATTTTTGATCAGAGAATTATGGATACAGGGTAAGGAAAAAGAGTTATATCACATAGCCTGACAGTGCTGATTTTCTTCAAGACCATTGAAAGCTTTATGGTTTTTTCCAAAATTTTAATGGCGTTCAGATCCAATTCCTATATATACATGTTGCTATAACATAGTCCCTTAGCATTTTTTAAAGAAATGAAAAGGAAAAATTTAAAAAGAATATGATTCTGACCTGATTTTCCTACCTCACTTTCAATTGTAATTAATATTGCAAAAATTCCCACTGAAACCAGTGACATACAATATAAACCAGGCGTAGATTTAAAAATACTGCTGCTCTTTTAATTTTTTGCTACTTACTTTCTTCTGTGGTGAGATTTAACCTCTTGTTTAACTCTTCTGGTGACTCAACTGGAATCTGTAAAAAATAGGAGAATCATTCAAAACTAATCATTCAAAAAGAAACAACATTGTTTAGAAAAAAATGAAGAAAGCAGAACACACTTGACAAAGACGATTAAAAGATGCCAGAAAGCCCTATTTACTTGTCTGCATTGGCATCCCAGGTCATCTGCAGGAATCAGACTGGAAAGTGGACATGAAGAGGGAGATGAGACTTCCTTTGGATGTGAAGGATTATGAAAAGGTTTCTTTAAGAGGTGATTCAAGCTGCCATGTGTTCCATTGTTTTCTGCCGGTACTATATGCAGCAAATCTGTTGAAACATTTGAAATTTGTAAACATAATTTAAGACTAAAATGGTATTTTAAAAAGTCATTCTCTTTCCAAATCTACTCATTCCTAGTCATTTTTAAAGGTAGAAGAAATAGCTTATTCCATTATTTAAACTATTACAGTAAGTACTCCCACTGACTTGCAATTTTCTAGCTCTGAAAGTTGTTTGCTATCTTCCACTGCATCAAGATGTAGTAACTATAGATTTGAATACTGTTGGTACAGTTTTATACATTGTCACAACATTCACAAGATTAGATGGTTTAATGCAAAATACAAATGTTATTGCCAGTGCATCATATTGTGAAACTTAGTGGCCTATTGCATTTTTGTATGATGCTTTAACCCATAGTTTCTGAGGCACATGCTTCCTAATTGCACACTGATAGAACTGCAATGATCCATTCTAAGTTATGAGCAAGAGAAGTTACAAGATTCTTATCCACAATTCCACAGGCGTTAGTTTGACAGCAAAGCCACATGGCAGGTGTGGTTCCCTCTGATTCTTTAGTGGAATTCTTCTGCAATCAAAAAAAAACCTTCAAAGCAGAACAACTTCTGGACGTCAATTTCTTATCAGTGTAAAGAAGGCCTAAGAGCATGGCTTCGGTGTTCTGGTTTTGAATTCATTCACTCAATTTTTAGCAATGCTTCTTTTAGCTCTTACAACACTGGTATTTGAAAACAGTACAACTTTATCATCTAAAGTACTGGGTTGTTTCTACTCACCACACATAAGGTTGTAAACCTCAATGTTTTCAAAAGCATCCACTTCTGTTTTCTCTTTAAAGCTTGGGCCATATGCTAAGAATATAGCCTAGATTGTAATAGTCATAATAAAATAATGAGTTATCTAAAGGAATCCAAAGTCAAAACCAATTCAGTTGCACTTTATGAAAACTGGGACAATGGAACAAAATACAGTCTTTTCACAGTCACAGAAGTTAAAAGTACAGGATTGTTCTGGTAAGGAAGGCAAATTTCTGCCATTGCACATAACTTGAAGAAAAATGCAAAGCAAAATTTCATTTAGCATGATATTTTAAACTATATAATGAATCTCATTTGGTTTGGGGGTGTTTTTTTAATACCTGTTGCACTCTGAAGTCTTTGGGTCACTTAAGAGTCTGTGGCCATGGTTAAAGCAAGGAGCAGGGAACTACAGAGACCCATTCTGAGTTCAGCAGAGACCTGCACCTCTACCACCAATGGCACAGTGCAGTGCTGGGCAGCCCTTCTGGAGCCTGCAAGCCTTGTGGCAGAACACTGATACTATGTGCAGTCTCACAGGAGTTTCTACTGCTTTATCAGACTCCTGAGCTGCCTGCCAGGAGATACAGGACACATGACTAACAGGACAATGATCTGTTCTAAAATAATATTATATGTTCATAACACAAGAGGAATTTTCAATTTATTATAGAAAGATGACATTTTGCTCCTTTCTTAAAAGAAAAGCATCAGTTGTGGCACCTGTGTAAGGTTAGCTATTATTAAGGTTTCCATGGTAACCAGAATTTATCTTTTCTTTCCATACAAACATTCAGCCTAATTCTGATCACTGACATTTGGTTTCAACACAGTTATAAAGATCTGGAAGGATCTGATTCTTAGGCACAGAATATGCGACTTAGAGTGGCATGCATGACCTCAGTTAAAGGTTCACATCACAGAAAGTATATGAAAAACCAAAAGCTGAAGACCTCAAAATATTTTCACAGTAACTAGAAGTGAAAATGAGATGAAACTGCAACACAGGCTATACTAACATACAGTATTAGCTAATTACTTTTTTGTTCTGGTGATATGATAAACTCTTGTAAGATAAGCAGAGACAATGAGATTTAGTTTATTTGAGCATACAGGCTTTCGGATGCCTAGATGAACTCCTGGAGCCTATGGAGATTTTCTGGTCATTGCCTCAGTGGAAGAATGAAAGAACAAAAGAATCAGTAGCTAAACATGGTAGGCTTGGTTTACTGTCAGACAGTCTACCTGTCTCCAAGCAGGTAAGGTAAGCCCAGACTGTTTTTACTACAGGACCCCAAAAAACCAGGCCTTGTACACGTCGATGAAAGGCAATACAAATATCTGGACCTAGTATGTGTTTACAGTTTACATGTCTTGTGGCCAGAAAAAAAAAAAAAAGCACACTGCAAAAACTGTCATTGTTCTGTATTCTGGTGATTTACCTGGCACATCATGATTTTGTATACAAGAAAGTGCAAGAATTAGAATAGAATAGAAATCATCTTACCTCCATACTTTTAAATTGGTTGTCATAGCCATGGTTACCTCCATCACAAAATGTGTAACTTTGATCCCTAAGGAGAAACCACCACAGAGTGTAAATAAAAATGACACAAATAGAAGCACTTAGTAACAGTCATTGTGGCTCACAGACTTGATCATTCCTTGAGAGCTGACTCAGCCATCATATTGTAGTATTTATGGTTAGTGTTCATTTCTACGAAGACCTCTTTCTCCTTTAACAGAAATTGCTATGGACAGTAATAAATTATCCTAGCTGGCTATGAGTGAAACAATATTTTCAAAGCAAATTGAAAAAATGGCTATTTTTGAACTGAGGCCTTTACCTAGCTACAGGTTGCAGAACAAGTGTAACCTATTTTGGAAGAATCTCTAGTTTCATTCTTTGGCATTTTAACAGAGAACTTAAAATGGGAGAACTCTGCTGTTAGTCTCTGTGGAATAATTTTATAAATAAGATTGCAAGGCATTTTGCCTTACAAGACAGTGCATTTTCATCATGGATTCTGAAGGATGAAGAGACATGTGGATAATATGGGGATGGGTTATAGAATTAACAACACAACAGAATACTCTGCCATAATGACTAACATTTATTTTTATCTCCTCATTGATAAGACACATGGAAAAATAAAGAGATAGGCACCCCATACCAATTCAATGTAGTTGTCAAGTGCAAGTATCCTGTTTTCAGAGGCCCAAGAACATTTTTGAACACAGTTTAAAATAGGGTGATTATAAGATTTTTTTCAGTGCATATTTCTTTTTGTATGTCCTGGACAATTATTTGCTTACACCAAAACAACCATGTTTCCTTTTTATGCATAGTATGATTTTAACTGTAACAAACATGGAAATGTAACAAGACTAAAGCAAAACAGGAAATGAAGAATCTGTGAAGGAAATTAAAGGGATGAGAGTGGGGTGAAAAAACCAGCGTAATGATCACACAAATTATGTTACCTCACAGCCAGCCACTGTCGATCCACCAAAAGATGAACTTTATCAATACGAATGTTGTTAGCATAGTGGAATCGTTTGGGCAAGTCAGGGGTCAGGTAGGGCTTGAAGTGCTGAGGGGATCTTCTGCACTGTGCAAGAGGAAGGAGTCCAGTCACAAGTTTCACTCAGTTTCAAAAAATCACCCATCATTCAAAATTATCACAAATATTTTAGTTACAGGAATGCAAGCACAAAGCCCATTACACACAGATAGCTTCTCGCATGACCTGCAGACGTCATTTTTGGCCCCAGAAGCAATGCAAGGAAAAGCGACACTTTTTTGGAACTCTTCGAAAATAGACTACATACAATTTGTATATCAAGTCCACAAATACTGTGGTAAAAGTACATCCAAGGCCTAAAGACACTCAGTACAATTATTTAGTCTATATTTCTGTCCTAATATCATTGGCATCTAGCTGGTAAGATTACGTTTCACAAGAGAAAGTTCCCTGGCAGTTTATTTCTGCGACCTTCTGTCACTTTACCCTTCAATAAATAACAAAGCAAGCCGAATATACACAATGTAGCACAGTCTAGGGTTTTAGCTGCAAGCCTGACTATGTAAATGTCCATTGCTCAGCTGTTAGCTAAAGGTCTTAGCTTTTACATACACATTTAGTGTCTTCTTGTAACTGCTGCGTTAGCAGGCGTGCCACGGAAGAGCTTAGAATTGTGAGCCTAATGATAACTACATGACATACTGCAAAGACTTAACTATATACGGCCATTAGAAGCCATTCCAGCTGGCTGCAAGCATCATGGCAAAGTTTCAGAAGTGTTGCTCCTGATCATGAATCCAGTACTGGGATAACCCAGAATATCTAAAATGCCAAAGGAAGCTGGGTAGGCCACAGCAGTGAACCTGTTTTACGACACAGGCTGTGCAAACTGTACCATGCTTGGAGTCTGGTCTGACATCTTCACTTCTAAATACTAGAATTGCATTATCTGCGCAGGATACAGACTTTAACATGTGACATGACAGTAATTGTGCCTCAGTAGTCATGAAAGAAGAACAGAGGAATCCAGGAACATGAAAAATAAGGATTGAATGTGTTTGCTAGCCCGGAAGAAGAGGTCTAATTAAAAGGAAAAATAGAGGAAATCAGCATATGACTTACATCTATTCATTAGCAATTAATATACAACACTCGACTCCTTTCTCTGCCAAAACCTCTCATTCTAATAACTTGACAGGGACAAAATACACCAACCATTTATGAAAAGAAAAGGAAAGAGGACACGTCCTGGTACCAGGCTATCCCCATAAGGCACAAGATGTCACGTATCCGTAACTATTAGCAGCAGCAGTTTCAGCTGAGGTTGAGAACATGAAAATTGTGATATTCCCCTCATATCGATGCTCTTTGATGTGACAGACTCCACATCATACAGCGGGGTAGGGAACGTAGCACTGAGAAAGCTCCTTCAGCTATTTCCAGCCATTGATCCTACTCCCGCATGTTCAACGGGTTAGCAGGAGACATCTAGTGGTGATTTATCGGAAACGATTCCATTTGGCAGCCTAGGATTTTGACAAACTGAGAGCCATTCGAATTCGAGAGCATTTTTTCTAAATGTACCACAACACCTGTCTACTGCCTAGCACAGGACAAGCCACAGAGTAGAAAACAAACTGGCGATGAAGAAAAGAAGGGGAAGTTATGAAAGCACACTGAGAGCAAGCAGTTTAAATGTTTATCTCACTGTAAATTGTAAAAGGAAAGAAATACCAAAAGACAACTGTCCTACAAGTTTTTTAGTTTGTCCAGCACATTCATCCCACACGTATTAATGTATCTCTTGAACACTACAAAAAAAAAAAAGGCAGTGAATTATCTGTCTAAAAAAGTATAAGGAAAGAACCATGCACTGTCGCATCACCTTTTAGTAAAAGAATTAGGTTTGGTCTTCCTTTGGTTTGCACTCTGTTCTGCACTTCTTTGTTTGCATCCTTCAGCTGTCAAAGTGTACCCACATAGGAGACACAGGCAAGCTTGGACCTGCCCTCAAGTGCTACATCCATTCAGCATGGCTCAATTCCCAGCAGAACTACCAGTATGGGGCCCTGTCATGGTGCTGCATACATAAAAGCACTGCAACTATTTCAGTGATATGTCAAAAGATCCTAAGAGAGCCATACTGCCTGATGCCAAAGACCCATCTTGCCTACTACTCTGTTTCAAATCTGATCTCCAAAATTTCCAGAGTCAGGCACTTAAGAGAAAATGTGTACGAACAAGCCAAGTATTGAATGAAGTTTCTTTCTCGTACCTGCTTAGTTTCTTCTAGGCTTCAGGGACTTTTTAAGTCAGATGTTCCTTGTCAATCAGGTCTAAAAGCCCTTACAGGGCTGTCCTGTATTATTGTGTCTAAAATCCTCCCCTCCTACTTATATTTCCAGCCTCTATAACACTTTGTGGCAATGTGCTCCACAATGTCATTATCTCTTGTGTGGAAAAGTTACTTTAGCCTAGCATGAGTGCAGCACTTGTGTTCCAGTGCTAACAGATGCCTATTGTCTAAAGCAACCCTGTACTGTATTCACTTCTTCATGAAGATACACCCAAGTTTCTGCCCCTGAAGTCAGCCTCTTCTCTTTCAAAGTGAAGTACAGAACAATTTTCTCTGAACAGAGATCCCCTATGGCAAACCTTTGTGTATCATCTTTGAACAACATCCAGAACTGCCTTCCATGGTACACTGGAGTCAGTACACTATTTAAATTGGCACCATAGTGTCATTTTTTTACACACTGTGTTTGTTCTTCAGATTCCTATTAAGGGTAGCTATGAGTGAAATTATGCAAATATTTACTCACTGTGAGGTTTTTAACGATTCCTTCTGAGTCAACTGTTAAAAAGAAAAGATGAATTAATGTACATTCGAACGGCTGAAGGACAAAGCCTCATCAGAAAAACTTAAACATGCTTTTCGTCTATAAAGTTGGTTTTCTTTATTAGCTTGTGAAGCTAGTGGCAACTATAGCCTTCCACAGGTAGGAACGTTATGTTTCCAATGGTAACTGCCTGTAAGTGTGCCTGTGGAAGTAACTAGAACACTAGAACTCTGAGTGTGTTGGGACAGACCATAGAAAACTGCCATGGTGATGACTGCCAAACCTAAAGCTGACAGATCATCAGACCCAAGGTTTTTTCTCTTATCTAACCCCTGTTTGAAGTATAACCTTTTTTACATTGAACAGGATCTGGGGAACTTGTATTTTGCTTCCAGCAACAGTTGAAGAGGAAATTTCAGTCTATCTTGGTATTTTCACCTTGCACATTTTGAAAGAGTATCTTAACCATTTGACATCAACTTTCTAAAAAGGAAATCTGAGCACTTTACGGAAAAAAAAACCCTACAGAAAATCTAAGACTATTAGAGGAAATGAGTCAACAATTTTATTGACTGAGACACAGAAAAAACATGAGTATTCTTTCCTCAGCTCATTACTCTGCCTTTGTCTGACTTAAACCAATAAAAGTCTACTTTATGACATATAAATATTGTGCCTTCAAATATAAGTGCAATTTTAAAATATGAATAAAAAGTACAATGCTCTTATTTGCAACCTGCAACAACTATGCCTTTTACAATACTTTGCAAATTCATTGAAGTCAACATATAGAGCATTTCCATGATTTTATCTCCATTCTTTTCCCTGATACAGAAAGTTCTGGGATTACTTTTTTTTCTAGTCTGGTAGCATGGTATCTATTTCAGGTCAGAGTTAGCTCAAATGGTTTCAGTTTTCTGTTCTTTTGAGATACTAGCTAAACGGCTTGACCAAGGCTTAGATTCCACTGTGCTAAGGTTCAGACTCTGTAACTTTGTACACACAGAAATATTCATTACTTCAAAAATACTGACTCTGCCAATGTTGCACAAGAAATCTGTGAAAAGCTATGCACTTATGAAAGATCTGAATTCCAGTTAAAAAAAAAATACTACCTTTACTTCATCTTTCCATGCCAAGAAAAGACAAATTAGAGACTGCAACAATCTTTTCTAACCTTCAAATTCATCTAAAGTGGTCATTCTTGAAAAAAAATATCCCAAACAACTTCCATGGATGTTGGAGCCAAGTTACGGGAAATAGCTGCTCACACTGCTGATTACTACTGATTATCCATTTCCTTACATATTTATTTGTTTGTTTGCTTTTTGTTCATTTGTTTCCTGCTATATTGATTGCTCAGTCCCAGGATTGGCCCACACTTACAGGTAAAATAGTCCTCTGGAACATTCCTTGCTCGAATGCGAGCTGCAGGCCCAGCGTACAGATAGAAATTCACCTCTTTGAAGTAATTAGTCATATATTCTAACTGCTTGCAGTAGGTCATCTCCATCCCTAAAGGGCAACACAGAAACAGTTCTTTTTCATATGGAAAGGAAGATAAAGTGATTTATAAAATGGATTAACACGACTAAGCCCACATATTTCACACAGGAAGAAAACAGTGACTCAATAAAATTAAACTGAAAAAAGAATGATATACATTACCATGATCAGCTAAAACAATGAGGTTTACACAGTTGTGCAGATTTCTTTGTTTAAGTCCATCCATGAGCATCCCCAGTGCTTCATCTGCTGCCTGTAAGGCTTTGATTACCTGTGAGATAAACCAGTTACATCTAAGATCCTTAAAGGTTGAACTTTCTGCCTTTGTGCAAGTAAAAATGTAATACTTTGGGGTTACATTGAAGTAACATTGTAGTATTGGTCACATTGAAGTAAACACTAAAGTACAGTGCAGGAGTAAATAAAAGACAGCCCGAGGATTTGCCGGGCCACATGCTTCTAAATATTGCTTAGTAAGATAATTAAAGTCCAGTCTAAATATTAATATTAATATTTTTTTCTAATAGTATGATCTGAAATTGTTTCTGCCAGTCTGTTTGGTTTATGGTTCTTTCGATTCATGCACAGTGTGGGAATCATAACATTAGGCTCAACCACAAGCAAGAGTTCTTAAAAGTCATAAAACAGTCATGGCAATTTTTCATCTACTATCCTTTTCAGGTCTATAAACTGGTTACGTTCATAGTACAACACCATTTTTATTGCTATTAAGTATAAGAACAATATAGAAACAACTTACACCAGCACTAACTGGTCCAAATGAATGTCCAGAAGAATCTGGCTCTTCAATATATAAAGTGTATATATCAGGCCTTGAGTTAGAAATAAGTAAGAATGGAACATTATGAGAATTTAGAGGCAGCATCTAAAGAGAACACTTTCATTAAAAAAAGTATTAAATTACATTTTAAAACTAATTATAAATAACCTCTTTTAACCTTGATAACAGTCCATACAGCAAATACAATCATTCAACTTCCTCTGAGTTTTGCAATTAATCAACATGGGCTCTTTGAAGTTACAACTTCAGAAACAAGTGTCTTTAACAAGTAACCAGAAATCGCTCTGGAAAAATTCAAGGTCTCAGACACAAGAGCAAACAATCCTTTTTGAGATGTAAATGGAACTACCATCTGAAAGAGCTCTTCCTGACTAAGCAGTGAGATTCTAGAGAGCACCTCCTAATTGCAAATACATTAGGATTTTATTAGCAAATTGTAATATAAAATATTTCATTTCTTTACACATCACAAAGTTAACACCAGAATCAGCACTGATATTTACTTTTCATCCTGAATTAATTACTGCAATTACTTTCATGTATTTAACCTTTCTTGTGCAATAGCCTTCATATAAAATCTTTCATCCATACACTTAGACTAGAAACTGAATGTTCAATGTTTCCTACAGGACACGCACCAAGAAAAAAGACACAACAATCAAATAAAACTCATACAGCAGTACATCCTGTTCAGATATATGTTCACTTTTTAATCTGCTGTACCTACAGTCTTATCATAGCTATGATAAGATACAGAACAGGCTTAAGTTCAGCAAATAATCATTTAAAATGGTGATGAAGATTCCATGTTTCACAAACATCAACAGAAATTTCAATTGCTAAGCATTAAAACCTTTCTAAGCTATAGTCACACAAAGCAGGTAGATATTATAAGGTGTTACCTCTCAGGCTGGGCATTATCAAGCCATTTCAGTATTCCTGAAATTCTCTCTTCATATGGAATTGAACTGAAAAGAAAAAAAAAAAGATATGATGTTAACAAGACTATCTGACCAGCACTTCTATTTCCCAGATACAGAGAACTGTCCATACTCTAGTCATATATCAAAGCCACAGATCTGGAACTAAGAATGGTGCATTTTAACAAGGTATAGCAATTAATTTTATTACCCTCATTTTTAATTGAATGTAAGTCACTTTAAGTGATAAATTAGACTGACCCTGATTTTGCAAACAGAAGCCTGTGTTGGTGGGACTACTCATGTATACATGCAAAATACATGCGAAAAAAGATATTTTAAGTTCAGAAAATAAACCTGAAATACAAGGTAGAATAATTTTTATTATGTTTTAAAAGTAAGTCATAATCCCATCAAAGTCTTTGTGAGATCATGCTTTGTTTCCTATGAAAGAATTCACCCATTAAATAGCTCTGCTTTCCCTCAAAGTCATACACAAGCTGTATGTTAGTTACTTACAGTACTCAGGTGTTTTCTGAGTACCAAGCCCACACATCACTGCAAAGCCCGTTACCTATGGAGACTTATGCTTCTACGCTTGCTTTAGATTATCTTTCTATAGAATCATGGCAAGTACACTGCAATCATCACAATCATCAAAAATCTAGAAATATTTTGCTAATGTCAACGCCGTCCATGGCAAATGAAACAAACAAACTGCAAGAAACACAAACAGAAAAAAAAACTCACAACAAAAATAATGCCACAAAAACAATGAAGGCAATTGATACTTCACATGTGTAACCCTTGAATGAACTAGAAAAAAACATACAAGAACAATGATTCAACAGCTATGTGCACATTATCAAACATGCAAGCAAGACCAGAGGAAATTTAGAGCCCCTCTTCCTTCAACAGCTTCCCTATCCAGCAGTCTCTCTTCAATAATTTCTGCCTCCCATAGCCTCTTGCCATGGCTTCCTAGCTTGTGTTTGCTGTCTTAGGATATAGGTTATCTGTAAGGTTATTCTCAAGTGCAAGTATTTTTAAAGTGCTATATAAAATCTGTTGATTTTATGCATGGAAATACGGCAATCATTGGTGCAGCTTAGTCATTAGGCTGCTAATCATTACCAGGATGCTTTCCTAGTGTTTTGCATTTGTCTAAGATTTTTAACTCTCTAGGAGAGCAGAATATAAAGTACCCTTTGACTTTCTCATTGTGAATCCCCTGAATGTTTCTGAAAACTTCAAGTATTTTTGGTCATTCCATGGCATAACCAGGACAATGTGACATGGCACTTATCTGTCAGACCTGTTTAAAAATCTTATATTTCATTTCCTTCAACTGTCAAATAGTAGTTTGGATTTTTGGAGTAATCTGCAGGAATTTAGTACAAGCTGTATCAAATCTTACCCGTTGTATATGGTGTACAAGGTGGGGTATGTTCCCCCAATTGGAACATCAGAGCCTGGCCAAAAGAAGGTGCCTGCTGTCAAATTTTGGGACATTGCTGTCAGCCAGACCTTTGGGTAAAGATACAAACAAATGACTTTTTGTCACCACTGGAAGACTTTAGATCACGAAAGTAGAAATATGTGCTGCAAGCATGCATTTTTCCTTCTCCTTTCACACATCACAGTCACCTAATGACCATATCTGATCAGAAGTTTTGTTTCCTACATGCACATTCTGAAGAAAAATTAGCAGCATGAACACTATGATGTTGTAATTTCTTGGATATTCTCAGCATAGAAAAAAACATATAAGTATTTCTCCAAATGGCAATGGGCAGTGATCCTTTTTCCTGTGGCAAACCCCAGGACCATGAAGATGGAAGAAGCTGCCTTAGGGATATTCAGATTTGACATTAGGAAACATTTTATTACACATACACTGTCGAACACTGGAACAGGCTTCCTAAAGTGGTTGTTGCTGCCCTGTGCCTGTCAGTGTTTGTCAGGCATTTGGACAACACCCTTAAAAATGTGATCTAACATTTGGGCAGCCCTGAGTTGGTCAGGCAGCTGAAGTAGATGATAACTGTAAGTCCATTCCAACTGAAATACTCTATTCTATTAGTTTAATTTTGTTTTGTATCTATTTCTATTTCAGATATAGATTCTAATTATATGATTGTATTATAAGAGTGCATATTTCTATTAGTCCTAAAAAGTGCAGCTCTGGTTGGGTTACAAACCTGAAGGAATCCTTCAGGAAAAAAAAAGCACCAAAAATATTTGAGTATACTATAAAGATTACTACACAGACACACAGACACAGACACACATATATAAATGTATATTAAGTAAGTATGCTACATATTGCATATATTTGGGGTTTTTTCAGCACCATTATTAAAACGTGATATTTCTAGGAAATTAATAATATTAATCACAACCATAGGTACAATTCAGGGTTGTTAGGAAATGTGCCATGTGTTATATATAATTGACTTTTTTTCCAAAATTAAGCTCTTTGCTGCTCCCTTCCTTGCTTTTAAATGCCTGGACATTTGCAAATAGATATGTGCAAATAGATGTAATTTGGAAACCAATTTCATTTTGTAGCAAGTCATCAAAAGACAAGCAAAAAAAAATACCCCAAAATCAAATTATACTAAAAATTTACTGTGGCTCTCTGTGGCAAGAAACCCATTCCAGTACTAGATGAAATATTTCAGTCTTTTTTTACTGACTGCCACATTAAGTGAAAATTTTAAGTCCCAGAATTAACATTTTAAGAGTCCTTTTACTTTTCTAACAAGCAAACTACTTTGTAGGCAGCCTATACTATGAAACCTACAGGTTATCTAGTACTTGCTGCAAGTATATTGCACAGTTTTTTATTTTATTCCCTTTTTGTGTTGTTTTATGATATGACACAAACCACTTTGGACATAAATACTGACTGTATGACAAACAAACCTACTGGTTGCCCTTTCCACCATGCAGGTTTGAATTTTTCCTCCCCTGAAAGTGAGAAATGTGCATTCAAGTCTACATCATACATGTTGTTATCAATGATGCCATGAGATTCTGGATACAATCCCTGTAAAATGAGAATAAACAAAATCAAATGCTTAGTCCTGAAATCAAATGGACCCTAAACTATATTCCAATGCACACTGCTACAGTGTTGTAATTTTTAAAGGACTTTTTTATCTTAGAACGCTTTCCTAATTCACACAGATCATCCTTCTGCCAATAAATTCAGCATGCCCATCAAATTCCCTTTTCCATATTTCCTTCCCAGCCCAATTAAAACCTGATGTGCTATAGATTAAGTATCCTGTACGTCATGTGGCTGCATGTCAGCTGCCAAAGCCACTCTAACAAATGCTATCATCAAAAGGCTGTGTCCTCACCCATGCTCACCCATATCCAATTAAACTGACAAGGATCAGGAATAACCAGCTCACAGGCCAGGGACAGATAGCACATGTATAGCCACACAGATCGTGCCTGTATGTACCATCTCAGCATCTCTTATAACTATGGCATGAGTTCCCATGTCCCACAAAAAGACAGGCACCACAAAATCCTTTCTGTGTTATACAGATAATGAAAAGGAAAACCAAAAATTCTCACTTACTGTGACAATGGTATAGTGGTTTGGAAAGGTTTTTGTGGGGTAAACAGCTCTCATGTATTTTGAATGTGTGCCACAGGTTTCTGCAACAGATCAGGGTATTAATACACATTTTCTTATATTTTTTAATTGAAAATTAACAGTCTTAAAAACCAACAAAAAACACCACTGTCAGTTGCTGCAGTTTTAGATGGAGAAATATCACTTCAAAGCCAGACTCATACATTCCTGGTGTGTCCTTGTGAGCTAAGCCTACAGTCCCATTGCAGTCAGTGGACCTGGATGCCCAATTCAGCAGCCTAAAGCCTAGAGGCCTAAGATGCTTCGAGAAATCTTTAAAGATCCTGTCTGGCCTCCAGATGCCCCTCTTGCATCCTGTTGGCCATTCCAAATAAATTTCTCAGATACTTCTGAGATCCAAAATGGCCTAGCTGTACATATTTGTGCAATGAGACTGAAGCCTGAGGTCAGACCAAACGAGATACTCTGCAGAGCTGATTGGTGACCAGCAGGGAAGGACTCAGTTGCTTAAGCACTGAAGCCAGGTGCCATTTGAGAAACCCTCTGATGTCCAAGACATCTGCATGAAAGTTGACAGTTTTGATGCAAATCACTTTGAGATCTGTGATCTCCTGACACAGCTGCTGAAGGCCATGGCATTCTGAAGTATGCCAAAAACACAGATTAGGGCAACAACTTGTCCCATAGCACCCTCTGCCTGTTGATTGAGCTGACTTGTCCTCTAGGCTCGTGCACTGTGCTGTGCAGACTATGCTAAATGTAAAGGCACTGACTTCAATGAGCATATAATCATCTCACATGCAGACATCTCCAAGAATGTGTCTAAATGCAAGTGTTCTGACCTGGAGTGAATCCCACCCCAGGTATCCTCCCTGTATCTCTAAACAATGCATTATTTTTCATTGATCAAAAGTTCTCAGCACACAAACATCTGTAATGTCTAAATCCACTGTAAGATTCAATTTATTTACCCACAAAACAAATATATGAAGACTCAAAGATGCCTTAATGATGTGTTTACATCTAACTCACATGGACACTAACCCACATAGATTTCTAACTCACATAGCTTTCCACATTAAGCTGTAACCAGATGATTATTTCATTCATGCTCAAATACACTTTACTCATTGATGTAGAGGATTTCAGTCAAAGAAGCTAATTTTAACCAAGCAACCAAAACAATGAAAGCACGAAATTTTCCAACAAAACTGTTCCAATGTGATACAGAAAAAAAAATATTCTATAAGCTTGATTACCTTTACTGAAAGTTCTAGGCTAAAGGAGCTAATACAGAGGAAAGATTTTATGCTACAAATCAACATTACATTTTTTTTCTTTTGCAAAGGAAGAAATTTCCCTTCCCTGTAGATTTCTGAGAAATATAAGCATGAATGTACATAAACAATTGCTCAAATTGACCACAAATATGAGCAATGCTGAATTAGATCGGTTCTTGTTTCAAAGGATTTCTTGGAAACATAGTCATAGAATAGTATTCATTCCTTTTGCCAGCTTGGCATTCCCTTTTCACCTTGTTTCAAAAGATTGGAACTGACTACTGACTTCAGCATTTACGACTCCTTCACTGATTCAAGTTCCTTCCAGTCAGAATGGCATCAGAGAATAAACTATTAGCCCGAGAAGTCAGGTTTTCACATTAGTTCAAGTTCAGGTTTCTGTATACTCTCATTATCCACAAACAAGATTGTTAACTACTTGGTAAAATGCAGTACTTCATAACATACAAGTGAAATTTTCAAATGAGCACAATAGAAACATAGTGCTCAGGACTGATACATATATGGTCAATTTAGACTATTGCTGCTGAGAAGAAATTACTAAATATGGAGACATTTTGTCCAGGTACAAAGTGTCTGAAGATCTGAGCTCTAAAATACTCAGGAATTTTAACCAAGTGTGCAGTAATGGTCTCACTTTTTAGAGTGCTTTAAAGCACAAGCTAAAAGATCTTCAACCTACTCTTCCTCACAATATTCAGAAATGCTGGAAAATGGTAACTCGAATCTTACTGCAATAAGATCAACATACTAACATCTTAAAATATCTGACTTGAAAGAAAAAGAAAAATTTCCCAATAACTCAATGTATTATACTTTAATGTTGAACTTCTTATCAGCTATTTAGCTATTTTTTAATGCAGTACTGAGAGTGCAGGAAATGCTTATCTGGAACTTTTTCTCAGTTTTAAACTGTATTTTAATGCATATTTCAAACTGTGTATTTAATAAAAAGCTGCTGACCAATATTAGAGGCCTCATTAAAAAAAAAAAAAAGTCATGTTTGCTGCGCAAATACAGTTAGTAATGCAGAACATATAATAATGAAAAGATACAACTGACGAGAGAGGCCTGATTTGTGATTTTTTTTATTGCTGAGCAACACATATGCATGATAGTAGCCAAAGGGACCAGAGAGGTTGCATGCAGACTTTCAAAGAAAACAGACAAAGCACGCTTGGTAACTTACTGAGTTTTTCAATATTTGGCAACAAAGAACTCCAGGTTTCCAAGTATTCTGCTCTAAACCCATCCATTGAAAAAAGGATAAGTGGTGGGAGAGTAAATCTGTAAGAAAATGTAAGTTTATCATCATAAAGAAGTTTGGAGAGTCAGTGACATTAAGATTGCTAACAATATAAATTCAGCTTTTATAAGCAGGATCTAGAGTATTCGTGTGCTTCCCAGAATTAATAACACAATGTGAGATTAAGAAACAGTTCAATATTGAGAGCAAATGTACAATCTTTCTGGTAAGAAACCAGAGGAGGAATAAAATATAAGTAATCATTTCAGTCATAATATTTTTTAAAAGTTACATATTGACATCAGGCAGTAATCTCTGTCCCAGTTTGTTCTTATTAACAGTGGCCTTTCCAAAACACAGAAGCACAGTAGCATCAATAGTTTGTATAAAGACAGTTTGCATAAAACACCCTATTGATTTGAATCTGAAATTAAATTGATCTTTACATTGCATTGTGGTGTATAGCACTTAAAGAAGCCCCCCTCCACTACTTTCAAAGCTTTAGCCTATGAAAGTGTGTTAACTCAGCAAGTTATTTGTTAACCTAAAAAGTGTACTTTGATACCTATTTTGGAGTTGCATGCAGGAACCCACAAAGAAGTTAAAATGCTAATGGTCTTACTGTTCTAATTAAACTAAATTGGCAGTAAAATAAAATAAAATAATGGATAATGTCACAAATACCATAACTGAACCAGAAATTTATTAATCTTTCTTCGAGAACAACTTTTAAATGGTGTTTCTGCCTAGCCTCTACCAATGATTCTGAAATCCTGCACAAATAGCAAAATTTTTTCAGCATTTGTAGATATACAGCTACTTCATAGCTATCTTTTGAATAACCTTTCTTCCTGCAAATAATTGGAGAAAAAAAAACCCAAAAAACCCTGTTGCCTAAAGAATTGCAATCACAGATTCTAACCGTTATTACAGACTGCATAAGGTGACTTATCTGAATTGTCAAAGATACAATATGGTAACATAAAATGGACTATGAACAATTTGTGATAAATGAACCTTGAGATAATTCTAACAATTTTTCCAGGTCTTTGCAAACTGAATTTCAATCTGAATTTGAACTCTTGTACTTTGCTCTAAAGTATAAATGATCAATGAATGACAAAGGTATTAAAAAGAACAAACATTCCTAGTCACAAACCATTTTTACAGAATATTCCTCAGGGCAAGGACTTTTCTCTCCATAAATATGAAAAACTGTTTCTGAACACTGCAGTATTTCTGACTACTGCAAAGATTTTATTTGCTAAGAAGACAAATTCCTTTATCCTACCCGACTGGACACTGAGGAGTTTCAATTGACACACATGGTTCTTCTACCCAAGATGTTTCACCTAAAAGAAAAAAAAATACTGGGTTAGCACTGAACCCCACCACCACCACCACCACCAAAAGAAGTAGCTACCTGGATGATCTTTTTAAAGCTCTTCCTGTAACATTTTCTGCTTCAACAGAAATCTAGGGCTAAAGACACCTTTACTTTAGAAACAATTTGGTGCAACCTATTAGGCCCTCAATCCCTGAAAAGACTAGTGCTCACAACGGTAAGTCAAAAACAAACAAACAAAAAACCCCCATATGCTATACAGAAAAGCAAACAAACAAAATGAAGAAAAAACATTATGAAAGCTTAGCCTTTTATTGGCCTTTTAATGAAAAATATTTAAACTGTATCCTGTGCACACTGGGCTACTCACTCATTTTTTCTTTTCTGGGTACCACTGACACACTTAGAGACTCCCTTCAACACTTTTCTTTCTGTATGTTGTGGTTCAACCCCTTTTAGCCTTAATTTGCATTTAGTTAACAAATATAATTGTTAGATTATATAGATTATAAATTATAGATTTATCCCCTTCCACAACGCAAAGGAATTCTGATAACAGATACCATGTCCCATCAAGTGTCATTCCTGTAACTGAACTATACCTGCACTCTTCTTTATGTCTTTACCTGGAGCCAGTATGAAACAATTAGCTATGGATAAAGATATTCAAAAATAAGCAAAACATAAGAAATCCTATCTAAAACCAGATTTGTAAGAAAAAGGATGGGTAATTTTAAATTAGAGATGACTACTACAATATATACTTCAGCTTGTCTCCATCTATTTTTGGGGTAGAAAAAGGGGAAAAAAGAAAAAAAGGAAACAATCCAAAGCCCTCACATTGTATACTTCTGCAATATCCAAATTATTCTGTCTTTCTCATGAATGACACCATTCACAGTGTTCTGCAGAAACAGTGTTTTTCACAGTCAACAATACCAAAAGCTTCACCTTAAAACGTATTAATTTTTCAAAATACCAGTCAGACTCTGGTCTTGAGAAAAAAATTCATCTACCTTTATATTTTCAATGTTTTCTCATCTATTTAGTACTAAAATTTATATATAAAACTTTTTGATTTTGATTTACCTTTGCAAATGCTGTAGTAATTTACACAGCAGTCTTTTTTCTCCAAGCAGTCATCAGAACAAGAACAGTAACTTCCAGGTATTCTTGTCTCACCACAACGGAAATTAGTGCACTTCCAAGATCGGGCTGAAAATTCAAAGAAAAATTATTTTTCATTCAAAACTATGATTCAGTTCACAGAAGCTCATGTGAACTTCTTTACATGGAAATCCTTCAAACAGTAAAGAAAAAAAATGTTATTTACATGTACTATTTGAGTTGCTTTAGAAGTTTGCTCTGGAAAGAAAATTCAGGATTTCATTTAATGCAAAAAGCCTGTTTCTTTGGCCATTGAACAGTAACACAGAGTCATAAAACAATTTATTTCACAAAGGTATCCCCAAAGTCATCTCCGTCAAAGCCTTCCATCTTTCCAAAAAGATCTAGGGAAAAAAAACCAAACCAAACCAAACCAAACAATCACTCCGTATTTATTTTACAGAGGAGAAAGGGAAGCAAACTGATCTTTTTCATGCTCTTGCAAATGAGTTCCAGTGGAGAGCTAAAAAAAAAAAGAGAAGTAAGAACTGAAGTGGGCAGAAAAAGCAATAAGGATGAAGAAATACCTGAGTAGCTGCCAGGAAAGCAGAGACAGTAATTGGAGAGGAGCCTGGCCTCAGTGCAGAACCAGACTATTCCCCTGGAAGACAAGTTAATTCCTCCAGTCCCAGGCACCCACCGAGGTCTGCATGAGGCTGGAGAGCACAGCTGACTGGGAAACACCCCCTTATTTTCAAATGTGCAAGAGGTACTGGAACAATAGGCTTGCTTCAAGGTCTATGCTTAAAGATAATCCATTATTTCTGCTCATGGTCATCTTCAGCTTTGTATGTGCCATGAAATATGCATGGCAAATGCTTTGGTTATCCATAAGGGACAAAAAACCAGGGGTCTAATTTGAGAAATATGCAGGAAGATTTTGTGTCCTGCCAGGTCACCAAGTTACAGCTCTCTAGCCACCTGATTACAGAGGCAGCTTGACTCTGCCACATCCACCTGAACAGTAAGAACACCTTTACTGTGAGGGTGATGGATCACTGGAAAAGTTGTCCAGAGAGGTTGTGGAATCTTCTTTCCTGGAGACATTCAAAAGCCACCTGGACACAAGCCTCAGGAGTGTGCTCTGGGATCTTGCTTGAACAGGGAGATTGGACTAGATTACCTCCAGTAGTCCATTCCAACCTTAACTATTATGTGATTTTGTGATTTTTGTCACATTTCCCTCCCTAGGAAACGTGACATGACTTCTGTGTATCTGCATAAACACGACAATCACCCATTTTCTATTACAGTCACATGAAGAAACAAATTCAAAACGAAATGGACACCAGTGAGCACTGCCTCAAGGGGAACTTACTTGGCTTCACACAGGTGTCCTCATAGTCCCAGCAGCAGTCCTGACGCTCCTTGCAGCCGCTGTCGCACTGGCAGCCGGGCGCACCTTTCCTCTGTGGCTCATTGCACTTGTGTCTGCAGCTGACTGCAGGGAGAAGGCAGCGAGGCTGAGTGCTCAGATAACCCTGTCCCAGGTAGGTCAGTTAAACAGATCATGGATATGGGCTGCAGGGAGAGATGTGCTGAATAATTTCCCGTATCTGATTCCCTAGCCATTTTCCAACATGGTCGCTAGCACACGGGCCAACACGGTGGAAGCAAGGCTGTAGGAATCCCTCTGGGAGCTGAAGGTCTGACAGCTGCTGGGACCATGCTGTCCCACAGCCTGGGGCAGGGCAGTTTCTGCAACAAGTCTCTGGCACAGGCAGGACCACTGGCACAGGAGGCAATACCAGGGTGTCCCACTCTGCCACCATAAGGAAGGGGAGACTGGCATCTCCCCTGCTCATTTCTCAGTCTGAAATAAAAGAGGAAGAGTGATTCCCACTTTGGATGATCTGTAATACACCTGCATGGGACAGAAGCTCCCTCAGGACTGGGTACCAGAGCCATGGGGCTCCTCAGGGGCAGCTGGGCAGTGACCAACAATCAGGAGCCATCCCATCACTCCAGCCTGGAGCAGGGCAGCTGAGGCAGCACGAGGGCAGCCCCACACCAGGCACTGGCACTTCCCTGACAACAGGGACAGGTCAAGCCCAGGCTGTTGGCCTGTGGGTGGGCCCGGCTCAGCAGGATTCATGGCTGGGCAGGGCAAGGCTGTGGGAAGCTGGAAGCCATCCCTGCTGGGTCACTGCTGGGACAGGGGCAGTGGCCCCGGACCCTGGGCAGGGTGGGGACAGCCTCGGGGAATCTCCTTTCCTGGAGACATTCAAAAGCCTTCTGGACACTATCTGCAAAGCTTATTGGTGCACTCAGGACTCTGGCAATATCTCTGCTACTTTATGGTTACAATGTCCCTTGGAAATCTGTAGGTATGGCTGTTTTGATTAAAACAAAGAAAAGGGTTCAAATGAGGGGCCTGGAGTTGGAAGTTGAGACATATTCCTCAGCGCAGCTCTGACGCCTTTGAGCAGGGTAAAGGGACAGCTCTGGGTCTCCTGAGGACACCTGAAGACAACCCCAAATCTCCAAAGACCACTCGCAGTTCCACACCAGCCTCCACATGGGCAAGCCTTGTATCCACATTCTCTGTACTCCAGATACTGTTTGAATCCTGCTGAGCTCCTGCATTTCCAGCTTCCTTCTCCAGTCACACAGTTAAACAGGAATAGGTATAACTATCTACTTTAATAGGGCAATTCTATTATAATTACCACAAGGTTCATGCTTTTGTAGGATGCACTGCCAACAAATTTGGACTTTAGTATCCACTTTGTAGAGCCTATGCAGAGCTAAAATGACTTCAAATGATCAAAAACCAATTACGGTTCCATTTCATCTTATTTGGTAGGCCCCATGTTATTGAAAGTCTTCAGAAGGCTCTAAGATTTGATGAGCTACTAGGAAAACAAGTACAATAAGTGTTGATTAGAAATGAGAAAGAGACTGTGCTTCCTTGAACTCCTCCAGTGTCGGATTACTATTGTTTTGATTCTAAAGGAAGTGTTTTATTTAATTCATAGTGTGTTGTGTTTGTTTGTTCTCACCTAGACTTGATGTCACTCTGACATCAAAACATTACTTTGTTTTTCTAACTAAAAAATACCATTTCACTGAATCAAGCCACTACCCCCTTTTTACTGTAGCTTTACAGAAACTCAAGTTTTCAAATAATATTCATAATCACTTTAAGCATCAGCTACCTGAACTATGCCAAACATACTCAAAGCATGAGCCCTGAAGATGATCCAATGATACTTCTTTCACAAAATATTGTTTAAGTAATTGCAATAATTATATGTAATAAGATAAAACATATCTCAAATTTTCTGGAAGTGTTAATGTAATAAAACTTCCAAACATGCCGTGAACTAGGTTTCACACTTTTGGAAAGATTCAGAAAGGCACTTGATGGTTTAGGATAGGTTTTTTAAGTATAGATTGTGAGCATTCAGTTTTTATACAATCGAACTCAAAAAATGCAAGAACTTTATTTTCACAGGTAATGACTTTTCACAGATAATTTACATTACACTATAAAAGAGTCTTTGCTGAAAGCCTTTGCCAGATCCAGATTGTTGGCAATTATGCTGCAAGTATCATAAACATACCTTGCTCCTGGGTCCCACGGTTGAGTCCTAGTCCTAAACCTAGTCCCAGAGATAAAGTCACCAAAGCACACAGCAGAACCTGTCACACAGACACAGGGAAACCAAAGTTCACAACTGTGATAAATGTTATGTTTATTAGAAATTAACTCTATTATTAATATTTCTGTGAATGCATGATTTCTTAAGAACTAATAATTTCTCTGAAGTTCTTAATCAAAAAATTGAACCTGAAGATAGGAGAGGCACAATAGTTATAGCCTTAGAAGCTGAGATCCTAATGCTGCACTTTTAACCTACGGCCAGTTGTAATGTTGAAATCAGGGAAATCCTTGCTGGAGAAAAGATAGCAGGAAGTAATCAGTGTATTTATCTGTTTTGCATATGCTTTATCTGTACAAATAAAAGTAATTTCTTTTATTTATCTTCTGTATTTACCTGATATGATCACAAGGATTTCTTAAGAAATTCAGCTGGATTGAGGCTGCAAGTGTAAAATTTTCGCCCATGTGCCAGTTTCTTACAATAAGTCACCCTGTTAGTAAGGTTAGAGGAAATTGGAAAGAGACTAACAGCCCAAGGAAACTCCATAACAGAAAGCAGCATAACTTGGGGGAGAGCTGAGGAAGCCTTTATCAGCTCAATAGACCTCAAAGACAAATGGAAAATCATGCTGACTGAAAGGTGCAGTGAAATGTGACGACCTTCTCAGAGTATTTTGTGTTATATGCACTTTCCTCTTCACTAACATAATCATGGGAAAGAAAATGCATATCAAAAAATCACCATGAACCAGCCCAGTTTATGTCCCATTTTTGCCTCAGATCTTTCTTTTATCTTCTGCCATTTCCAGGAATCAGCTGACTGATTCCTGGAAATACTAAGGTTAAAAATAAAGTAGAAATAAGAGAGGATTACTCTCAAGCTCGGTGTTACTGTAATGGACCCTCTTATCTGAGACTACAGCAATTTGAAGGAACTGAGAACAATTGCACATGCGTCCCTTTATCTTTGCTGCTGCCTGTCCTGCCTTGCTGGGCAGAAGTGTCCTGCCCAGGTGCTGGGCAGAAGTGTGGCAGCAGGGAGGGCTGCTCAGTTCTCAGGTGTGGGTGTGCAACTGATTTATTTCTCAGGCAATACCAAACACTAGCAATGCCATAGTTACTTCCTTCACACTTTCTCCTTCTCAACTTTACTTTCTTCCTGCTAGTTATTCACAGGTTTTTGTACCTGAGGTGTACCTCAGGTAGGAGTGGAAATGGAATTGGTGAGAGAACTGGATGAAGGAGACAGATGCAGTAAGGATGTGTGGAAAGACTGCCAAACTGGCAGAAATGCTGAAGTCCCTTGAAGAGAGACCTCAGGTGTGAAGGCAGCAGTTTAATCCTACATCCAGTCAGCAGACTCTGAGAATAAGGGTGTTAAGGTGTTCTTTTGGGCTAGACCAGCAGCCACTCTTTCTGGGCAGGGAGGATAACACTGCCAAGTTAACCTAACAGGTGCTGCTTCACAGAGCACAGGTAAGTCTAATCACCAGGGCATGTACTTTTCACCTTAAAGACACTATGGTCTTACCCTTCATTTCCATTAAAACTCACATTTTCAATTGAAATAAATAGATCTCACTAAATTGAAGTACAAATTAAAATACAGCTACTACAGCAACAAACATTCCCACTTCTTCAAGTAATAAGACAACTGAAGTAAAACACAAAAATTCCTATCAGGTATACAGATAAGATGATGTATTTATTTTAACATTTACACAAACACCCTCGATTTTGGGACATTCACTCTTAAGGTGAAATAACATTGGTAGCACCTATTCAAATCCTCAGGCTTTCCACAACTACCTTCTATAACTAAATTCAGAACTACAACTATTTATTCTTAGAAAAGTTGCTCCTAGTGCATAAGCTCTGTTTGCTGGAGGACTTAACTAACAGTGTGACTCCTATTCTCTGCCTAAACTTTCAGGAAGAAGTTGCCAAGAAAGTATTTAATGCATTAGATTTAGCAAAAACATAAATTGTGTGGAATATTAACAGTTTTACACCTCCAATATGTAGATTGTGAGTTTTGAAGAGGCAGGCATTTGAAAACTAGTGCATCTGAAAGAATGAATGTATTTTAGGATACTTAGATTTCTCCCTTTATACTTCCAAGTACCTCTTGAAGGTATAATTTACTTTCCTTTATAGTTATGCAGTTTTCCCACATTCTTTCTCATGACTCATTTTTAACTGATGACTTTAGGAAAAACATGTCTGTTATTTCACCTTCCTTTTTTCATAATTTCCAGTATTTCCCTCATACTTTATGCAATCCTTGAACAATGCAGCATTAAATATGCAATTGTACTACGCGAAATTGTTCTGATAACATAGAGTTGAAAAGTGTAGTAGCTTGACTCTCTTTTTCATAGGGTGGTTTTCAAAATGAAGTTGCAAGTCTTTCTAAAATCAGTATCTATAGTTTTCTCTAAATTTCAATTTACAAATTCAAGAGCTTGTGCAAACATATATACACATTTAATGTTTGTTTCTATTGTGTCACAAACAGAAGATACAACAAAATATTTTAAAAGCTTAACAAAAAGCCTATATTTGTTATTTACAAGGTAGCTGCACGGCTCTTAACGCCTCAGGGAAGAGGTAAAGAGTTGACACGGTATTTGAGATATGGGACTCACAATACTGTACAAAATGTTTCATTAGCCTTTTCCCACGCCTTGCTGGTGTGTTTTTTGCCAACGACTTCCCCATAGGTTCTGTTTTGTTAATGACAAATGTAAAGATACAAAAGTAAGCAAAAAGAAAGTGTGGTTGCTTTGGCCAGAAACGCATGTATTTTAAGACAATATCTAAAGTAAATCAGCGAATCAATGTCTTCACTACGGAACAGAACTGTCAGGTTAATGAAGTACGACAAAAACTGCCAGTAAAGAAAATTGCTTTACAGGTACCAGAAAAACTTTAGAAATGTGCCAGTGAAGCTAATGTAGTTTCAGTGACACACTCATGCAGTAAAATTTTAACTACCAATTACTAAACTAACCCGAATGATCATACTGATACAATGAAACTTCAAAAAATCCTGCAGATTTGAGAACTGTTAAACTGGCAGCCCTGAAGAGCAGCATCTACTTACAGCACAGACGACTTTGTATTTCAAGACGGTTTTTTTCTTCACATACTCTTCTGATTTTAAAGACATCTCCTCCGAATATCCTCCGTGATCCTTGGTTATATCATCCTCAAGCTCCATTTTGTCGAAATCTGCCACTCGTCTGCGTCTCCTGCCTTCCTCAGCCCCCCCGGCTGTGCTAGCTGCGAGTGAGATGCTACTCCTTCTTCAAGAGTTCTAGTACTTAGCTCATAGGTCTTTTTATGAGATCGCAGCTTTTGCATCCGTGTTAGGTTTGCAGGAAGCCAAAGCAAGGAAAACTACTCTGAAAGGTCAAAGGCTGAAAAACATTATCTGCGTTCAGGGAACCTGACTGTTCAAGATAAGAACGGCATTAGGCAAACACTTAAGTGGAGATTAGAATTAAAATGTTGCTAAGCAATAAAATGCAAAATTACTCAAGTACTCAACTATTTGGTTAAAAGCTTGTCATCGAGAGAATTTATCCTCAAAGAAAGCGTTAAGTATACGAAACCAATATGAAAGGAGACGGTTTCTTACTTCGTGTTCTGTGTCACGCCTATGGATTCAGATCCCTTTCCTTATTTAGAATCAGAGGATTTCTCCCTGTTAGTTTCAATCCATCTTTGTCTCAACTTTTTTTCCGCTTCTTACACGGTTTTTTTCCAGGTTTTTTACAGTTTTTTTTAAACTGTACTAATTAAAAACAAATGGTATACAGCCAAATCAAATTCAATAAAAAAATAAAAAAAGGTTTTGTTTAAGTAAAATTTAAAATCTATTTGTTTTTCAACTTGGTGGTTCCTGGAAGGATTGGCTATTATGAAAATGTACCTTCATAGCCTAGTAGGACTATGATGAATGTGTAACTATTCAGATGTTGATCTGATGCTAAATTTGAGCATCTCATGAGCTGCAACTTACAATAATTAAATGTATAATGTTTATAATTATTTTTAAAAATATTCAAAACATGACACTATACAAGCTGGTATGAAGAAAATTAACTCCACTGCAACTGAAATTAGTACAATCTCCTTGTTCTATACAGTTTGTGTCATGCTTAAGTCCCACATTATCCAGTACATTCCCATTAATCACACACACACACACACACACACACACACACACACACACACCCCATCATCCTTTAATTTACAGACAGATATCACTCCCTTACTCTACAGGACATTTTACCCCTGTAAAATGTCCATAAAATGCCTGTTGGGTTCCCTTCTTCCATGACCAGGGTTCCATCTCTTCTGGTGATTGCTCAGGAGAGGAGGTGTGTTGCGTGGAGCTACTGGTTGCCAAAAACTATTCAGGTTAGTCAAACCTGTAGTGATTCTTGTGAGGCTTGCCCCCTGTTCAGGTGGCTTCTGCTGTAGTGCTTCCCATACAAGATGCAATTCAGAGTTACAACCCTTAACATTATATCCATTTCAATCTCCACTTCTGGGCCCCTTGAATGAGGCTATAAAGTTCCTTAATTAACTCTCCTCTTACCATACTGGTATGGACTTAATCCCAAGTTGCAGGTTTTCCCTTGGCTGGAAAGCTGCTCTGCAGAAGAGGACCTTAGGGTGTTGGTCAACAGCAGCTGGATGTGAGCCAGCGTGTGCCCAGGTAGCCAAGAAGGCCAGTGGCATCCTGGCCGGGATCAGCAATAGAATGGCCAGCAGGAGCAAGGCAGGGATTGTCCCCCTGTACTCAGCACTGGTGAGGCCCCACCTCCAGTGCCATGTCCAGTTTTGGGCCCTTCACTATAAGAAAGACAGGGAGGTGGTGGAGCGTGTCCAGAGAAGGGCAATGGAGCTGGGGAAGAGTCTTGAACACAAGTCTTACGAGAAATGGCTGAGGGAGCTGGAGGTGTTTAACCTGGAGAAAAGGAGGCTTAGGAAGGAAATTTATCACTCTCTGCAACCAATGGAGCCAGTAGGTTGTAGCCAGGTGGGCCTCTTCTTCCAGGTAACAAGTAACAGGACAAGAGGAAAAGGCCTCAAGCTACTCTTAGGAAAATTATTTTCCTCAAAAGTATTTTCAAGCATTGGGGCACAGCTACCCCTTGCAGGTATTTAAGACATGTACACGTGGTGCTTAGGGACGTGATTTAGTGGGGGACTGTGAAAAATACATATTGTATGATTGGCTATTTGCAGATATTAAAATGAATACTGTATGTGTTATGTTGGAATTTATGCTGTATTAANGGGCTGTAACTGCTCCACTATGGACATATCCACAGCCGCAGACACTTTGGGGTATACCTGCTCCAGCCTGGTGTTATTCAGAGCTCACAGCCCCTTCAACCTGAGTTCAGACTATAGTTACAACATGCCTACAGCAGTACAGGAACAGCAGCAATGACCAGGCCATCTGCCAGCCCAGGCACGTGGCCAGTGCTGTTATCAAAAAGTTCCTAGGCACAGGAAAGTGAGATGATAAACACTACAGCATATGGCAACTACAAACAATCACTCCATTCTAATATAGAGCAAAGCAAGCAGGTGCTCTGGTGAGAGCAGCAGCCTGCCAATAAATAGCTCAAACAGCTGTAAATCCAGTGGAGTGCATTCCTATCAAATCTGTCATTATCTTCAACCCCTCTGACCCCACACTGGGTGCCAAAAAGCACACTTGTGGGTTAATCTGAGCAGGCAGCTCAGCCCCACATAGCCACTCACACTGTCCCCTGCTGCAGGAAGCAGGGAAGAACAGGAAGGGTAAAAATGAGAAAACTTGTGAGTTGAGATAAAGACAGTTTGATAGGTAAAGCAAAGCCACTCACATAAACAAAGCAAAATCACTTCATGGCTACTTCACATCAGCAGGCAGGTGTTCAGCCATTTTCAGGAAGGCAGAGTTCCACCACATGTCATGATTACTTGGGAAGGCAGACACCATAACTCTGACCATTCCCTATGCCTTCCTTTTTTTTCCATGAAGTTTTATTGCTGAGCACAGCATCCTATGGTCTGGGGTACCCGTTTGGCCAGGTGGGGTCTGGTGTCCCAGCTGTGCCCCCTCCCAGCCTCTTGTGCACCCCATGCTACTCAGAGAGAAGGCTCTCAGTCTGTTTAAGCACTGTCAGCAACAGCTAAAATGAACAGGATGTGATCTCATATACCTGATTTTGCTACTTTTACCCAATCATTGTTCTAACCTGACATACTTCACTGTCCTCATGATGAATTACAACATTCTAGAACACTTCTAACAAATAAAATTCAATTATGAAGCTTAATAAATATTAACCAAGAACCCAAACTTTTCTGTTTCAAGATCAAGGGCCTCATATGTTAAACATACTTATTTTCATCCCTACCAAAAGAAAATTCACATTAAAAAAACAAACAATCCAAATGATCAATACATAAGACTAAAAAAAAACAAGAAGGAAGAAGGAAATAATTATCCTTTCTGCTCTCAATTACTAAATCATAACTTTGAGTGACTGTTCTGCATACAGACTGACACTATACCAATGCAGGGTGAGGGTATAAAAAAACCCCATTCCCTCATAGTTATGCTGCAGTCCCCAGTTCATCTGACACTTTCAGGAAGAAGAATGTGTTTTCAAAGAACACAGGCAGGACACCTCTTCCATATACATGTTAACAAGCATGTCAGAAAAATGGGGAGAGTAATTTCTGAATAGCACTGTGTTGCAGACACTTTCAATTTCACTTCTAAGAAACCAAAAGTCCTCTAAGGCCATGAAGAACTAGACAGACCCTACACACCATGCATTCTAAGATGCCTTTGTACCCATTTGTCATCTATCTTCTCAAATGAATGACACCCACTCAGGAAAAAACATTTCAAAGTTTAAACACTTTTCTCATAAATGTTTCTTGTCACCCACAAACATTAAGATGGTCATTTGATAATGGGGGTTTTACTAGAGTAATACGATATTTACAATCATTTTGAAAATTGCATTGGTTTTTCTGTGTCTGGGTGAAAAGGGTCATTTCATCCTCATGCAAATGCTGCTTTTCTGCCTTGTTTGGTGAGGTGTGTGGCTCTGTTACTCAGTACAGAGTTTCATAGTGGTTCATGCCTTGGCAGACACACCCCGGTGCAGCCACTCCAGGGTGAACAGGAGTACTGTTTCTCCTCCTGGATACTTGGCTCCCTTAGGCAAAGCAGAACAAGTTTTACTTAGGCCTGACCTGCCCAGAACCCCTTGCTCCCAGCTCCATTCCAATAACGAGATTCTCTGCCAAAATGTACTGAGATAAGTTTGTCAGGTGCTCAAGCGTGCCCTTCCCCATACACACACCCCTCTCCTTTACCATGGTCTCTGACGGGAAATATGATTTGTCCTAAGATAAGAATACCAAGTGAGAATGGTGCTAAGATAAGAACACCCAGTGAGCATTCCAGGAGGAACTGTCTGCATTTCAGAGACAGGGAGCTGTAATGATTTTGACTGATTTTGGCAAAAATAACCTGCAAAAGTGTTTAAATTATTGCTGGAGACTGGGCCAACTGGGCAAACTGGTCTCCCAGGCTGCAGGCAGCTTCCAGGCAGATCCCCCTGTCCTGGAAGGGATGCCTGCAGGGTACATCCAGCCCAAAGATGAGGAACACTCACTTTTGGGCAGGTGAGTAAAAGCACCAAAATCCAGTCACCTAAAGAGACAAAATCCACAAGTGCTTTGATGCTTTGCCATTGTTCATTCTGTAAGGCCAAAGACTGTAAACTTGCACATTTCTAACTGGTTATAATATAAGCTGGTTATAATATGTTTATATATTATTACATGCTTATATTGTATACTGCTTTGGCAATATTTAGATACTGTATTAGCAATAAATCTAATCATAATTATCTACATAATGTGTCATACTTCTTGTGCCTGACCAAGAGGCTTCTTTCAACTACTCTTCTACACAATGGCAGGATCACAGGTAGTTCAGTTTTGTTAAAATGAGATCTGGTTACATAAGGTGTTCATTCAGGACAGAAATCACCATTTGAACCTCTTTAGGGGTTCAAGGCTATTACATGGTTGAGTGGTTCAGTTTCAAAATTCAAAATTTGGTATAGTATTTGGGACAAGGTGTGAACCAGGACCCTAATTAGGATTAGACCAAATCTGTCTACTAAATATCACATCTAGATTTAGGCTTGCATGCTAAGTTCTGTTTAGGAAGTATGTTGGCTAATGACTTAAAATCAAGGTAAAGTTGTATTAGGCACAAAGTAGTGGACAGATTGTATGTTGGTACGTATTAGGGTTGGACAAGAATGCCTGTTAGCCCAGGAGTGTGACAGAGTAGTAAGGCAGAAAAAAAGTAAGAATAGTAGACCGGTCCTGAAAATAATAATAATGAGACGTTATGATGAGTAAAACAACCTCTTTTTGGCTCAGTTTCCAGTCCTTCTACTGTGGGAATGGATTAGGAGCTTGTCACAGAATTTGAATAGACACTTAGCCTGTGCATTGTCATTTTAATAAACTATGAGGTGGTCTGTCCAGGATGGACAAGTACTGACACTAGGTCTTGATGGGACATGCACGGCCATGTCAGATTGTTGTGCAACACTCTTTAGATAAACATACAATGAAAAGTATGAAGAACAATTCTTACAGAATAAATAACTTCATGTTAAGTCTGAGGCCAATCCAAATCTAAGAGCAAGACAAGCAAGCACGAGCAGACCTTCAATTGCATCCCCTCTGTTTTCAATGATCATATGGTGCATGTATATGTAGGTAAATAACACACATGTAAGCATTATTTGTTTCCTAACCAGGCATTTCTCATTGTTAAAAAGAAAGCACTGACTTTACAGCATCCTGTGCCTGTTGGCTATAACACACATCTCTGCTAGCTGTGCAAGAACTGATGCTCCATGTACCACTGTCTTCTGTTGTACATCTTAAATTTACCTATAACATTTCTCGTGGTTTATGTTATGTATTCTTCCAGGCCTATTTACACAAAAGCTGTTTACATTTGAAACAAGTAATTGTCAATCCAAATCCATGAGAGCGTTTCCCCCATGAGCACACTCTGCTTTTTTCTGCTCATCTCCAAGCGTGAAAATGCTAATTTTTCACTGCTCTGAGGCCTCCAGTTATCAGCTTTATAGTTGATCAGACAGGGAGTTGATCAGTCTTATTTTTCTGTTTAAGACATAAGTTTGTACCTGTTTACCAGCACTAGCTGGATGTTTGCAGCCAAACATCCACAGACAGCTCAGAAAATAGCGTCAGCATCAAACACACAAAAAATTTTAGAACTGTCCTGATCTGGCATTTTGGTCAGCCACATCTCCCAGGTAGCAAGTTATAGGAAAAAAGGAAATGGCCCCAAGTAGCACCAGGGGAGATTTAGATTGGATATTGGGAAAAAATTCTTCACTGAAAGGGTGAAACAGACTGGCATTGAAACAGACTGTTCAGGGAAGTGGTGGAGTCACCATCCCTGGAAGTGTTCAAAAGATGTGTGGATGTAGCCCACTGGGGACATGGTTTAGTGATGGGCTTGGCAGTTGGATTTGAAGTTCTTAGAGGTCTTTTCCCACCTTAATGATTCTGTGATTCTAATGTAATACTATCGCATTCATTTTTAAATGTAATGCTATTGCATTTTACTGTGTCCGGTTCTGGCAAGAGTGACATGGAGCTCCTGGTGTGGGTCCAGTGAAGGCCTAAGAGGATGACGGGGGACGGGAGCACTTCTTTTATGAGGAAAGGCCGAGGGAGCCTTTTCAGCTTCAAGAAGAGATGACTGAAAGGGGACCTCATCACTCTCTATCCAAAGGGAGGGTGCCAAGAAGATGGACTTAGCCTCTTCTAAGTGGTGCCCAGCAACAGGACAAGAGGCAAGGGGCAGAAACTGACACACAGGAAGTTCCAGCTGAACATGAGGAAGAACTTCTTTCCTGTGCAGGTGACCAAGCACCAGAATAGATTGTCCAGAAAGGTTGTGGAGTCTCCCTCACTGGAGATCCTCAAGAACTGTCTGGATACAATCCTGTGCCGTGTCTCTGGGATGACCCTGCCTGAGCAGGGAGGCTGGAGCAGATGGTCCAGTGTCATCCCTTCCAACCCGACCAGTTCTGCAGTTCTGTGATTCTGTATTCCTGGATGTCTTCAGATAAAGGCATTTTCAGATTTTTCTATGACTTACTACAGGAATGAATAACTCCACAGTAACTACACCAAACTGGGTGCAAGTAGAAATAGGGAGAGCAGCGGCTGCAGATCAGCCCTGCAGAGAGAGACCGCGTAACAACGTAAGGTGTCCTTGCCGTAAGACACAGAACCAGCATTTCGCCAAAATATGCTAAGAAAAAAATTATTCAAAAACCCAAGAAGCCTAAGTGAATATTTTCGTAAAAAGAAAAACAAGACCAAGTTTTAAGACGCTGTTGCTTTCCCCCCGTCGCGGGCAGGCGGGGGCGGGCGGCGCCGCCCGGAACGGCCGGGCGGAGCAGCCGCTTCCCGGGGAGCGGGATCCGGGACGGAGCTTCCGGCGGGGCGGGAGAAGGAGGGGTGGGCGCCGCCGCCTGCGCCTGACAAAGGGCCCGGCGGGGCCCGGACCGGCCCCATGGCGATCCCCATGGTGCCCATGGAGACGCAGCTGCAGAGCATCTTCGAGGAGGTGGTGGTGAGTCCGGCCCCGGGGCAGCGTTGTGGGCAGGCCCGCCCCACGTCCGGGTCCTCGCGGCCCGCAGTGCTCCCTCTGGGGGTGGGGCCATCCTGAAGGAGATGAGAAGCAGGTGGGAGAGGTATTTTTGGTTTTCAGGGCGCTGTTGGTGTGGTGGAGCCCCGCTGTCGTCCCTGGCCGTGTTTGGCGCTGTTCCCGGCGGCGGGAGAGCCATGAGGGAGGGCGATTCTTCAGGGCTGGGACAGAGTAGGACTGAGCGTAAAACAGCTTGCTGAGCCAATACCGAATTATGGAGCGCTGAGTTTGCTGTAAAATAAGCAGTTTAAGGAGTTTTGGAGGCGACTAGGAGAAGGATGGATGTCCCGAGTAGGCGAGCCAGCATAATGGTATGATCAGATTGTGGAAATACACACGCACAATGCTGCCTGCAAAATGAAGCACGGTTAGCCCAAAGGCCTCCTCCACCTTCCATAAGACATTCCTTCCAGCACTTTACCCAGCTTTGCTGCCTGTCTGTGGATGCGTTCAAGGCCCCAGAACTGCTCACAGTACTCGAGGTGTGGCCCTGCCAAAGCTGAGTGCAGCAGGATAATCACCTCTTTTGTCTGAATGGTTGAACTCAGGGTTTGATGCATCTCAGGATGGGGTTTGGCCTCCTGGCTGCCTGGGCTCTCTCTGCTGGCTTGCACTGAGCTACTGCTGACCAGCACTCTCAGATCCATTTCTGCATGGTCTCCAGCCATTCCTCTCCCAGTTTATACGTGTGCCCAGCATTACTCTGTCCCAGGTACAGAATCTGGCATTTGGTAAATTTCATGCCACTGGTTGCTCAGTGCTCCCGTCTATCCACATCCTTTTGTAAGGTCTCTCATCCCTCAGGAGAGTGAACAGCGCCTGTCGGTTTAGTATCATCAGGAGATTTGGTAGTGGTGCATTCACCTCCTGCACCATGATGTAAATTTATTGAACTCTAGAACTGAGCCCAGAGGAACACCACTGGTGACCCATCACCAACCAGATGCAGCCCCACTGACTGCACCCCTTGGAGCTCTGCCCTCCAGCCAGTTCTTCAACCAGCACACTGTGAACCTGCTTATCCCACAGTTCAACAGCTTGTCCGGAAGGATGCTGTGAGTGATAGTATTAAAAGCATTATCCAGAAGAAGTACTTCCACTGCCTTCTCTTTGTCCTCTCTAGATAGGTAACCTTATAATAGAAAGATATTAAATTAGTTAAACAGGACTTCCCTTTGTGAAGCCAAGTCAGTGGGTCATTAATCACACTTGTGTAGAGCACAAATGAATGAGCTTCTTGGTAGATATGAGACATGCACAGTTGGAAACACTGGGGTGACAGGAGCTGATCCTGAATGGGAGCCTGATTGACATTTCAGACAAAAAAGAAGCTGACTGAAATGTCTGAAGTGGAAAGAGTATCTAGGTCTCAGAGCAATTGAAAATTATTTCTGTGATGAATTTCAGTAGAGGAAAGAAAAGCCCAGCCTTTTTGTTTTAAGTTGGCATTATAAAATGCATGATGTACTTTTCTTTGTGTGGCGTTAAGTTGCTTGTAGCATATTAATTGCCTACACATGACTTCAATTTGGCGTTGCCATTCAGATTGTTTTCGCGTTTTTAACATTGTCATTTGCCTGTGTTGTCACACTACCTGTTTTTATGCAGTTATTTGCCTAAGATTCGTAAGGAACAATAACAAAATAGTTCCTGAGAAAATTTCTCAGTATTTTTGGAGCCATAACTGATAAAATAGCAACTTACTGCTTTCTGAGCTGCTGGTAGGGACTTGGACAGCAGCAAACCATACCTTGCTTTCTGTGCAGATCAGCTGAGTGTTAGCTTCTCCTTTGCTTTTTGAATAGCAGTGACAGACAATTCTGGGCCAAATGATGGAAAAGGAACACCAGAAAGTTGATTTTGTTACATGCTTTTATGTCTGTAATATAACAGTGAAAATACATAATGGTCAGTGATAGATCACACCTGAGCATAATATGGAATTCTTACAAAAGGTAGGAAAGGCTTTAGGATAATATTTTCCAGAACTTATTTGATGAAGTTTTAGAATAATTATATAGAAGCCATAGAGCTAAATGGAGTTGAAAAAGAAAAGGGGACGGAGGGTAAAGGGAAGGTCTTAGAGGAGATAAATTGAATATTCATGTTTAGTTTTTTACCTAGTACAAGACGTCATTCAGTCCAATTTAAAAATCAATGGATCTAAATTTGGATGAGAAAGTAATTGTATTTAGTTGATTTGTGTAACTGAGTGTCATGGAACATAAGAAGGGCAAAAACTTAATTGAATTCAAAAATACTAATTTTTCATATTATGGGAAGAGAACTGTAATAATACAATGGAACAACTTCTCCAGCTTTGGAAAGTGAATTAATCTCTAGTTGTTTAGAAGATAAAAAAACCAAAACAACCCAAAACAAAGAAACAGAGCCTTAATCTGAATCTGCAACTTTTGCATGTCTATATGAAAGCAAAGCAATCTCATCTTTGGAACAGTGTGATTTAGCAGAAGACACTACTGTTCTCTGGTGCAGTCCCATAACAATGTGACTTTTTGTCTTTTGTGCTTCATCTTGGGGCCATGATAGTCATAGAAAACCTTCTAGCAGTAGCTCACTTGGAGTTTTTCTCTTACAGAAAACAGAAGTAATTGAAGAAGCTTTTCCTGGGTAAGTGTAATACTACTTTATCTGTGCAAGGTTTTATGTATAAATGTATTTTTCTACTTGTTTGATTGGGTGCTGCTAATAACTAATGTTCTTGTTTGCATTAGGATGTTTATGGACACTCCTGAAGATGAGAGAACCAAACTGATCAGCTGCCTGGGAGCTTTTAGACAGTTCTGGAGCAGTCTTTCCCAGGTTAACTTTTGATTTGTTGCTTACATCTTTGTACTTTTTACGTCTTTGTACTTTATATACAGTTTTAATATAAAGATACCTTTTCTAGTAGACAAACACTTAAGCTGTAAGGTCTGTGTCCAGTCATTCAGAATCTGGTTTCAGGTATGGTGTACTAAAGAATGTAGAAAGACTTTGCAAGAAAAAAAAGGTAATTTTGAGATTTGTAAGGTTATATAGTTGTTCAGCAGAGGTTGATGTGCAGTGCAAATAAAGATAAGTAAATGAAAGTGTAACAGTAAAGAAATAAACAATAAAAGGTAGTTTGTTACAGATTTTTTGGTAGAAGTGAATAAGTAGGTTAAAATGAAAAAAATAAAATAAGATGGTTAATTTAAAAAATCACCTTTCAAAAGCTAGATACTTCTAGACACTGCTCCATAATTGGAGGCCTGTTCATCTTTATTTTCACTGCATTTGATTATAACTGTGAAAGGGAAAAAATAATGTGGAACAGTTCTATTTTACTTTAGTCTTTGCTAACTTGTGAAAACCAAAATTGACTATAGAAAGTGGTTAAGCTAGGAAATGTTTCCTCTACTGGACAACTGACCAACTTCTGCTGGACAAGTGAGCTTCTTCAAAATAAGATCAAAAGACGTGTAGAAAAAACTATAGGTTGGGCAACTGGATCACTTCTACGGATTTTTAGTCCTGTTCTTGTGTTAGTTTCATTTTTTCATGGTTGGATACTATATGAGTTTTATAGTTTGTTTCACTACCTGTAAATACATTCTTTCTCCCCTCTATTGTTTTTTCAGGAGTCCCATGAACAGTGTGTCCAGTGGATTGTAAGATTCATACATAGCCAACATAGTCCTAAAAGAATTTCTTTTCTTTATGACTGCCTAGCAATGGCAGTAGAAACGGGACTTTTGCCACCCAGGTGAGTCATGCTGGAATAATTGATTAGTTACATGGATGATGTTATATTGGAAGTATTTTTGCAATGACATTGTACAGTTACTGCTGGAAAACATCTGCTTATTATCTGCCATTCATTCTTGCATTGTCTTCTGCTAGGATGGTTTGTGAATCTCTGATAAACTCCGATACACTTGAGTGGGAAAGGACTCAGCTGTGGGCATTAACATTTAAATTAGTTCGAAAGATTATTGGAGGTGTAGACTACAAGGTATCTTCCACTCATTCCTTTCTCTTTGCAAAGACATGTTATTTGCTACCTTTGTTTTCATGATTTTATCTGAGACATCCAATTTTTCAAAGTCTGCTTTTCTTACAAAAGAAAATTCAGTGAGCACTTTTAATGCTTTTTGAACTTTACCCTATGAGATAATTTTATGTTTACAGTGTAACTCTTTGTACACTTTTCTCTGTTACAGTCCCTTTCCTCCATTTTCAGTTACAAGCTAAATAACACTAATGCAGTTGCAGAAGTGGTAAACACTGGAAAATAAAAACTGTCAAGCATGAAGGCAGGAATTCTGTCATCTGCTTTACCTCTGCTGCTACACAGCAAAAAAGCTCCTGAAAGCTGTGTCCTTGGCATATGGTACAGCTTCAACAGAAGGAGTAGGAAACCATGCATGTCTTGCAGAGAATCACCTTGATGCAGTGTTGTTGTTAGAGCAGAAAGCACAAAATATGACATTGTGCTCTGGCCAGGCTGCAAAAGGCTTTGTAGGTTGGATGTCTCTGGATGCACATCAAAATACCAACAGTTACTTTCTCTTCTGGAGCATCCTAAGACTGAGAAGTTCCATAAGGAATTTAATGTAATTAGTGTTAAATTTTAATGTAATCAGTATTAATATTCTCAGTAGCAGTTTGTCTTCTGACACTTAGCAGCAAGAACTAATTTTTCTGTCAAAATACTGTCTGACCATATTGATTGTGTGATCTTTCTGCCAGAAATAAAGAATATCTAGGAACGTTAATTTCACTTTTTTTCAGGGTGTGCGCGATCTGCTGAAAGTCATCCTAGAGAAAATCCTAACAATTCCAAACACTGTAAGCTCAGCTGTTGTACAGCAGCTTTTAGCAGCAAGAGAGGTAACTATATGGATATTATACCACTATAGAGGAAGATAGGCTTCATTCTCTTGTTATTAGTGAGTTTTGATGGTTGGGATAGCTCTGATTGTTGGTCTAGTTCAACAGGAAAGTCTTACTCTTTGTGTTCAAATTCTTTACTGTAATTGCAGTTTATGCAGTAAACAAAGTGCTTTTGTGGAATATTGTAAGTAAGTGTTAAAATCCCTAATAAGAGAGTCAGGCCCAATGCTTGACTTGCCTAAGGTAATATGTATAGGATATAATAATGATTAATAGTTTTTCTTAGTGAATAAAAATAGTAATTGTTTTCAGTACTTTGTGGGCAGACATAGAGGCGTGGTCTTAATTAAGTTCTAACAGTCTAACTTATGCTTGTACAATTAAAAACAGTTTTGAGAATGAAGTATTAGTATCAGAATGCAACTTAGAGAAAAAGTATTTTAATTCTTGTATGTTTTAGTGGTCTGTCTCAGACTATTAGACAGATTACATATTCATTTACCCTATCTGGGGTCTTTTACACTGATATATTTTTTATTTATAGGTGGTAGCCTACATCTTGGAAAGAAATGCTTGTTTGCTGCCTGCCTACTTTGCAGTTACAGAAATCAGAAAACTATATCCTGAAGGAAAACTTCCCCACTGGGTAATCATGTAATATAAAATAATGTACCCTGGAATTTTGTTGCACACATCTATATTTTAAAACAAAGTTAATGTGAAAATTTAAAATCTGCTCAACTGTAAGCTCTATGTTTAGTCACATAAATGAAGATACAGGCTTGACGTCATTGCAGCTGCAGCTCCTTGTGTTCTTGCATTAAACTTATGACATGATTTTGACCTATGGTCTGATGTTCAAAACTCTTAAAGCACTGAGTTGGTTTTGTTAAATACGTTTGGAAATGCAGGTCATGCATACCTACCACTTTGTGCTTTCTCTATGGCTTCAGGATAAGAAAAATCACTTTAAATAGCTGACCAGTGTTTTCTATGTTTAAACTCAGTTATGCAAAGATATTTGGGGCACTGGTGGAATGAAAATTGTCATTGTTTCCAAAAAATAACGTAATACCGATCCAGTTTTTAATTTTGCATTCTGTTAAAATATCTAGGTGTTTGGAAAAGGGTAAAACCCCAACTCTCTTGTATTACTGGGAAAATTGTTACTGTCTTTTGAGAGAAGATTTAAAGTAAATTGTACTAATTTCTGTCATTTTTCCATATGAAGTTGTTATTTAGCAGCAGAGATTTGTTATAAACAGAAATTACAGTTTGTTTATTTTAAATAATCTGTTTCTAAGTGTCATGCATTCAAATAACATAATTTGCATAAGACACAGTTCTTACATAAACTCCTACTTGAGTACAAACAGGGAAGAGTACTTCCTGTGCCACAGTTTTCATTTTTTGGTTTTATGTTCCAGATGATTTTTTCCAACTTTTTGAAATAGAAAGCTAGTTATTTTAGTAGATTTCTGCATATTTTATTAAAATCCATACATGTATATATTTTTAAGTCTTAAATATTCCTTATCAATGTCTGGAACTTACATCCTAATTTTTTTCTCCTCTTCTCACCCAGTTACTAGGTAATTTAGTATCAGATTTTGTGGATACCTTCAGACCTACAGCAAGAATAAATTCTATTTGTGGTAAGACAATGACTTAATGAATGACTTTAAAATAAATTTATTTATTTTGAACTATTTTTTTCTTATAACCCTTTGGGACCTATATCATCTGAGCGAAATAATTCAGATCTTATGTTTCATCTAGTACCTCTGCCCTTGTCAGTTTGTTCTCAGACTTGGTTCCCTTCAGTTTTTGTTTTGAAGAGGAAAATGCACTAATGAGATCAAAATAATTTTTTACTGCCTGCTGGTAGTGGAAGTATGCTAGTTGTTACATGGTTATATGGTTTGTAGCTACAGGTCACTAGTAGAGTGGGAAATTGTAGGTTTTCTGTGCCCAAGTTAATATGTACCCACTGGGATGTTAGTTTTTGAGTGTTTTGACTTCAGTTTCCGTTGGAGCTTTTGTAGTTGCTCTTCTGTGTTGTTGAAGGCTTCTGGGTGAACATTTCCTAGTTCAGATGAGTACTCGTTCTACTCTTCTGTGAAAGAAATGCTCATCTTCATTTATTGTTAAAAATCTGATGATCAAAATTTGGCTGTTTTATTGTGATTCCTGCTGCATTTTTCTTCAAAAGATAAAAATGTCTTCTGTTTACTTTGAGTAGTTTATTAAGAGCTGCATTAGTTCTGAGCAAGATTTATTGCAACAGAGCTTCTTCAGTGCAGAGATTGAAAATGTAAATTCATTGGTAATACTCCCTAAGCATTTTGTTTCAGAAGCATCAGAAGTATTGAAAGTGTGGCATAGCTTCTATTTAT
>VWZV01010475.1:1566-215030 GCA_013397155.1 Irena cyanogastra
GTTAATGGGTACATGTGCCTGAGCTCATTTTTAGACATGAGAGCTGCCTGTGGTTTGAAGTTGATCACTTTCTTTGAAACTTTGGTGGGGAGGTGATCTGGCTGGAACCTATGTACCTTGAAAAACTTCAAATGTAGCCAGAGTTTCTTGATAAGTATTTTCCTAGTGTTTCTGTCAAGAGCTACTTGCGGGAACATAAAATAGTGTAATGTCATCTGAGGAATGAGAAAGGTGGAAATACCAGCTTTGCTTTGTGAATAGTTTTTGTTAACAAACCAGTAGCTTTAGTGTATGATCTGAAGTTAGTTTGATTTGATTAAAAGAATATAATGGATGACTACTAATAAAGGTATCAAGGAAACAAAAGTATATTTCTTCAGAACATTTAAAAATGTCCCATAGCCATAATCAGGTGGCTGCAGATTCTGAAGTAATAATTTTAATCATTTGTAATGACACTGAATTGATTTATTAACTTCATAAAGTCTGATTTTTGTGCTCTGGTTCATAATTGTGCAATTGAGGAAAAAGAATTGCTTAAGTAGGTCAGAGCATAAATGTGAAGAGTTCTATAATGTCTGTATATATTGTTACATAATTTTATTAAATATTGCAAATTATGGTGCCTTAATAACCTGGAATGTGGTGACACTTGTTCTTGGGTGCTTTTGACGTTAGAACAGAATTTTATCTGGAGCTACACTCCTTACCCTGGATGTATTTAATAACCATGTGTCCTGTCCTGAAAGATTAGGCATTACTTTGGTAAGAGAAGTTCCAAAGAACCGTCAAGTCTGCATTTCAAAATTCAAACCCCACTTTCTCATAACTTTTTGCTGATTTTTTGGGGGAACATGCTGAATGCTCCAGAAGTTTTAATCAAAATGAAGGTTCCAGAATTTATGAAACAAATAAAGACTTACTTAGTGAGGGTTGAGGACTTTGTCCCTGACTTACAATGGGTATATGGAATGCAATAACTTGAGTATTACATTATTTTTCCCCCCTTTTTAAGAACTGGTTGCAAAGGGAGATTTAAGTATGCAAAAGATGGAGGGAGGACAGAAATGGAAGAGGAAATGAAAGGAGTGGGGGAAGGGAAAGAAAGCCTAAAAACACATGGAATACAGAAATGAGCACGATGAGCAGAAGAATGAATTTTGAAATATAATGAGTTCAGAGTATGATGGAGGCAGGAGTACGTGTTTATTCTGTAATACCTTGTCACATCTCAAATTGTGTGAGGGTGATAATGTTCATCAGAGGAGTGTTACGTGTTAATGGCTTTGTTTCAAAACAATGTACAGTTCAGCAGTTCCTGATCTAGTGCTTAATAAGAGCCAGAATCATCTAGGCCAAGTGCAGAGCCATCCTATCTGCTCTCCCACATATGGCACTGCACTGCTCAGATAAACATGCTCACTTAGAAATAGTCAAGGGATGTCCGTCTTCAAGCTGCATTGCTCCAGACCTGGCAGACTTGTAGGCACCTTTAATGAAAAGAACATTTATGGAACAATAAGCCTTTATAAAAAACAAAGCTGATTAATTACTGTCTTTTAATTTTTTGGTGTTGACCTGGAGATGGTTGATTGGTGTTGAGGAGCAGGTTTCTGTGTGTTTAGCCTTTGGTTAGGACTTGGATAGGACTAGCAGAAGTTTCTGAGATTGAAGGCTAAACATGGCTAGTCAGAGGTAAATATGGAAGAGCAAAGGACCATTGTGTGAATGATCACAGAAAGTACTGTGAAAATACCCTGGTGAGGAGTCTGGGCATCACAAGTGCTGTGTTGTAAAGAAGCTGGATCTCTTTGTCCCATTCTAGTAGTTATATTCTACATTGTTAGCTTCTGTTATTTAAAACTAAGATACATGTTCTACTCAACATTCAGAGGGAGGTGAAGAACTCTTCTCTTTCTCCACAGTTCCTTCACTTCTGTAGTCTTTTGAGGAGCATTGAATTTTCCATTTTATTCTTCCTTGCTTTTTGATTCCTCCTATCTACTCTCTAATTATGTCCTCCCCTCCCTGTTTTTGTGTGGGTGCCGGCTTCATGCCACTGTTCCTCATCATTGCAAAGAATATTTTCAATTTGAAATGACTAATGGTTTCCCTGTTGCATGGATGATTCTGACAAGAAATAGTAAACATAAAGGCTGTGCTAACATTAATATTGCTAAGATCAGCAGCCAAGAAGCTGGAATAACCTTGTGGTACTGCATTGGCTAATACTTGGGTCATACTTGGAAAGCTCTTTTCACAGCTGTATGGGTTAGAAATATTTTTAAGACTTTATTTATTTTAATTTAAACCCTTCTCAGTTAAATAAGGTAGTCATATCTATATGCATCTCTTCTGGCCTAACTGCAGAGGATCTCTGTTGGATACTTATTTTAACTAGATCTTAATTTCTTGGAGATACAAAATGGCTCTTGTGACTGAAGTACAGCCCTAGGCTCTGATGCTCTAAGGATACTCAATTCTAGATTACTTCAGTTAATGGTTTAGATGTATAAACCTGATACCTGCTGATTGAGCTATAAAACAGCTTGATGTTCTTGGAGTTTGTGGTTAGATAAGAGCTGCAGTTGGAACATTGTTGAAATGTTGCAATTTGAAGCAGTCTGAGCTGATGAACTGGTGTGTCTTCTTGGTTAGTGTGTACATACTCAGCTGTGTGACACATCAGTCCCTTGTACGAACACAGTTTATACCCAGTTGAAATATAATGTTGGGAATTCGGGGAAGATAAACATTCCATTTTAAAGGACAGTTCAAGTGTCTTACCTTAAAACAAGTTATATAGGCCGAAAGATTCATCAGAACCTCTGAGCAATGAAGTGAGTAATTAATTCACCTGTAAGGAAGATGCCATCCTGAGGAATTTCCGGGTGCACTGTGACCTGTAGGACTGCAGGCTTAAGTGCTCTGCCTTAAGTGACTGTACTGCCCTGAGAAATATTGCTATGGCGAACGTCATGATTTTGATTGTTGTTTCTTCAAAGTGCAGTCTGAGGAACTGTAGATACTCAGACTTTTTTAGCAATGCTTAATAAACTATGCATAACCGACGTGTGTAATTTCTGAGGCACTCTGGGTTTTGTTACATGTAAATATGTATTTTAGCAAAGTGAACAGCAAACTTATGAACATAGGTCGTAGAAACTCAATTTGTTTGATGAACTTGAGAAGTTGTCTTCTGAAAGTTAAAGAGAAAAGGTGCAAAATAATTACTTTTTTCCATTTGTTTTGCTGTTTTTTGGTCATGTCTGACTGAGCATTCAGTCTGAGCACACCTAAAATTTCTTGTCCCCTTATAAATTGTTGCTTGTACCCTCTCTTGCCTGGAATTCTGCCCGTATTGCCTGAGCTCGTGTTATAGACTGTACAAGAATAGCAGCTCTGATGCTGCAGCTGAAGGAGCAGACACGTACTCTGGCTGTATTTATGAATTTATGTCCTTTTTTGTCAGTTTTTAATGTGACCTTAATTAAGGTGTTGTAGGTTCACTTTAGAAAATGACCTACCAGGAAGCAGTCCTTTTATTTTTAACCCTGATTATACTCTTGTTTAAACTAGATATTCCTAAAATAGTAGCTGCTTTCTGACCTTCCTTAAGATTAGCTGCTTAGATAAGCAGAACTTGCTAACAAATTCACACCTAGCAGCTCAGGTTTAAGGCTGATCTCTCTAGGGCACGTGATCATTTCAGGAAAATCACCAAATATACTAAGTGGTTTATATGCCTAAAGAAATCAATCTCTAAATGTGGATTTCTGGAATACAGTAGTTGGAAGAGTTGCTCATTTAGTCCTGAGAATGACTGAAAGAATATGATGTACCCTCAGAGGTAATTAATAACCTTTTCAGTAATTTTCTAGTACTTTAAATTCAAAAATTGCAGTTCTTTCTTCTGACTTTTGAAGCCAGTAGGTTGTGATTGTCTTTGGATCGCCATGCATTGGCAGTAATGAACATTCTTCATTGACTAAATGTGCTGAAGGAGTAGTGCAATACAGAATGATTTAAGGATCTCAGCATGTTTCCCACATGGAATAAATTTCCTTCTGTTTGGGGAAATCTATGCTTGACGTGCTCCAGTCTTTATGGATTTTCCTGGATGATGTCATTTTCCTAGAAAGTTGAGGTTTCTTACGTACATGTGATTTGACACAGGCAGGGGAGTGGATTTGAGACTTTACTCAGTAGCGAATTCTGTTTTTGATTGTGTAAAACTAGTCAAGAAAATCGTGCTGTTAACAGCTAGTGTCAAAATATGTGTTAAGTGGCACTGTAGTGAAAAAACCCCAACTTTTTGCTTGCAACTAGCCCAGAAGACACTTTATATTGACTTTCAGAACAGGAAAAGTGTAATGTATGGGCTTCTCTAAATTTTCACTTCAGCATGTTTTTTGGACATGAGATGAAGAAACTGGTTTCTGTTCTGGATTCAGAAAAGGTTGAAGAGCACCTTCAACCTCAAGAAATCTACTCAGTCTTCTGTTCATTGAAGCAATAAATGATGTTTTCTGATACTTAAAATATAGTTAATATTACATATCTCTTTCTCTACTCAATTCTCCAATAGTGCTACATAGGAGGAAACATACAGAATTATAATGTGAATGTGGGTTTTTCAGATTTTTTTCTGACTATGAGATTTGTAATGACAGTTCTCTCCCACAGTTTTACACACAGTTTCATGTGTGAATTGTCCCTTTGTTCTCTTACCTTGCATCGTACAAAATCAGAAAAGGAGTCTGCAGTGAACATCAGAGGCCATTTGAGCTTCTCTCTTGTTAAAGAATGGAATCAAACATATTTACAGCATTCCTGACAGTGGCCGGTTTTTGGAGGCCTTTGAGGATACACTGATGATGGCAGCCGTACATCCTCCAAGGCAGTCAACCCCAACATTCGTGTTTCTTACCATTAGGACTTTCTTTAATTGAACATATTACAGTGTGGGTTTCTTAGCATCTTCTGTTGCTAGATGTTCCCCTAAGTCTCTGAGTTCAGTAGCTGGCAAACAGTTTCCTTCTCCTTCTTTCTCCTCATAAATAATTCTATGAGGAGAGTGGGGGTTTTCCCTTTATAGTCATTTATATTCATATGCTGCAAATTGATTGTCTTAGTTATGTCTCTTCTTGCGCTTTGCTGGTTTTTTGTCTGTCTTCTCCAATTTTTCCTAGTGGATGTATTTATTGTTGTGATTGTCAGTCTTTATGCACTTGAGCATTTTTCCTTTGAGGAAGGAGCTTTGGCCTCTTGTGAGAAGCTACTGACTTCTTCCTTTTGTTGCTTTTCTTGGCTTCTGGAAAACTGTATGTATTAATTGTCTATGTTTAGCAAATTCTGTTTTTATAAGCGTGGATGAAAGGCTGTTGCTGTTGTCTCTCATTCTCCTTTGGAGGTTCATGAACTCCTGTGTCAACTTTCTTGTTTCTTACCAGACTTTTTCTGGAGTATATCTGGTGAGCTAAAATGTCCTTGCCCAACATTGTGTGCTTGTATGATGATGACTGTTTGAGAAAGACACCAGATGTTTTTGTGGTTGTTGACCAGCTCTGTAGTTTCATCCACCAAGTTTCCCCTTTCATCACAAGCCAGGTACTTCCAGCATACCTCAGAGGTCTGTGCAGGTGCCCTTGATAAAGCTATTGGGGGGTTGGGGTGTGCTGCCGCCTCCTCTCCTGAGCTGTGTTCTCTGATACGGAGTAATGAGAGTTAGCTCATGGCATTGTGACAGCTGGAAATGCCCCAGCCTGGAGAGTGCTGGCGTTGAGTGCACCAGTTACAGGAGGGAGGCTGCTCTCTGTGCTTCCAGCCAGGGCTGGCATTGCACCTGCACAGGAGGGGTCGCAGCAGACTGTTCCATTGACAGACTTGAATTCCTTTTCCTCCAGATGCTTCTGACTGGAAACAGTATTATGTGAAGGTTTAGTGTTATTAGAAGGTGTAGCATGATCACAAATAAGACAGAATAAGCTTCATGTAAAAGAATATAAATCTTAAAATTTCTGGAACTGGGGAGCAGTAGCTCGTTCACTTGTGTGAAACAAAAGGGAAAACGCTGGCAGTGCTATTTTGCTTGTTCCAAGTGCTTCCTGGGAGCGTGAGAGCTTGGAGAGCCTCAGAGCTGAAGTGGAAGCACTCTGGTCTTACAAAGGGATGAGTGTGCAGCTTTTCCAAGTGTCAGATCCTACAGTTCTGGGTGTCAAGTAACATGAGGGCTGTAGAGGCTTTCTTACCTTCTGTGGTTATAAAAGGTAGTGGTTAAATAACTGTAATTAAAATGTCTATCTAAATGTAATTTTACCTTCCAGTTCATCAAGCTTAATCCTTTTCACTTCAAAGTCCTCCAAGTTTTTTACTACTTGGAAGTCTTCAAATGAAACAAATATTTCTCACTCATCTTTTATAAAAGTAAAGAAATAGTCATCTGTTACCCTTTCTTTGCCCTGTTCTTCTCACCCCTTTCTTTTTCTCCATATCCACGACAAGGAAGAGAAACTTTGCATACTGGTGGAAGCAGGACAAGACCAATTTATTAATGGTTCTTGCTTTCTCTTCCACACCAGAACTTAAGAATCCCTTCACTTTTTTGTGAAAGAAGAGGCAGCTTGTATCCAGTGCTGCTTTATATTGAAAGAAGATATTTTTAACAGTGCATTCTGCATGATGGCAGTGTAAGTTATTGTCATGATGACTGTGGTAGCTGACTGATTGCTAAAATAGCTTGTAGACTTCTGCTTTCAGTCTAAATATTTTCAGTAACGTATAGCAACAGGTGAGTAATTGGTTTAGGGATTTTGGCTGTGAAACATTACCGATGCCCTAAGCACACTTTTTAAGCATGATGTATCAGAAACTATTCTGATGCTTGCTTTCAGTGTTTAGATAGGTTTATACATTGTGGCCTCCATGGGGATTATTCCAGTTCTCCAGGAGTTGTAACAGATTAATGCTCAGGTAAAGTATAGGGCTGTCCTAGTTTTTTAATTAATCAGAAGGGTATAATAGTAGCTGGAGTCTGACATAGGCAGCACTGATTGGGTGACCCAAGCACCTGGGCTTCAGCCACACATTTTCTGGCTTGCCTTTAAAGGTTGGTGTTCAGGATGCTGGATGTGTTTTAGAATCTGACAAAGAGACAGACTGTGTATGTATGCCCCTTTTGATGACTGCAGTTGTATATAAGGAAGTAATATCAGTTTAAACTCACTGTGTTGCAGCAGTCACTTTAATTCAGTTTTGCAACTGAAAGGAAAAAACAGTATACATGATCAACTGGTTTTCATGAAGTAGTACCTGACAACTTCTATGGCAAATATCTGAAACAATTCCTGCTATTTAGATTAGAGCTGGGCAAGACTTTTTGATAAATAGTAAATTCTGCGGTCTGGATGCTGAGTTTATAGTCTTCAGGTTGCTTATGAATTTGCTGTGGTACCTGTAAATAGTTTTGGGTAGAAATACTTTCTTAGTCTGGCTTGCGAACAAAAAGAATCAAAATGTAGAAAGAAAAATTATTGTCATATTTACAGGGGCTCCAAAGGGTCTGGATTTGGTCTCTTCTTCTATTCATTTGTGGTTTGAAATGTCTTCCACCATCTTTCAGCAACTGATACTTGGTGGTGCTCTGCAAAACTCCCATTAACACTGTCAGCAGCATATGTTAGAGGCTCCTGGCACCACAATAAGAAGCTGAACTAACAAATTTCCAAGTCTGCTGGTTCAAGATAGCTCACTCCCAAGCTTGGAACTGTTTTGCTTTTATGCTTATTCCTTAATTGCGTAAGAGAACTGCTTGAAACTGATTATTAGAGCACCTCTCAGGGAAGTGCAAAGTCTGCTTTTGTGAATTTTTTTTTTAAACTAACCATCAACAACATCTGCAGCTTTCTGACTACATGAAGAGGGAGCCAGACAGAAAGGTGAGAGCACTCCACGCAGTATGCTCTTTGATTCTTGTGGAATATGTGGCTTCAAACTTCCTTAGGCAAAAAGAAGACTGATCTTCAGGATGCCATGCATATCCTTGCTGTACGTCATTGGATAACCAGGAATCCAAGCATCTGCCATCTTTCCTGCTTCTTACTAAAGATTCTTAGATCTGACAGTGTGTTGCTCAAAAAAACTCTTGTTTTTATTTTAAGAAAAACAAGTAACAGATGAAAAATTCTTTTTTCAAGTTGAAAATTAACTGATTTATTTAGCTGCTTTTGACATCAATATCTGTGGAGTTTGGGACTTCAGCTTTAAGTGTGCAGTTATGTCAGATAGCAAGTTTATTTGTGGGTTATTGGCTTTAGAACACAAGAAAAGAATTATAGGCTTGAGGAAGATATGCTGGCAGCTGAAGCCAAGGATGCCAATAGAAAGCAAAATAACATCACTAGTAAGAAAAATACTCTTTTCTCTCCATAGCTTGTCTAGCTTTTGTGAGCAGATTTTCTGTGGTCTTTGTTTAGTGTAAGACTAGAAATGCTCACTGAAGACTTTGTATTAAGCTGTAAGAGTTAGTACTAAAAAGTAGCAATGTTCCTAGTTCAGAGATGCAGGTGCAAGACTCTCCTCTGTAATTCTGTCTGCAGTTCCAAACATGGATGTTCAAGAAGGCAAATTTAAACTGGAAAAAAGTGTAGGGAAGAGATATGATGGTCAGAATGGAAAGGTCGCCTTTGAGAGGAAATTGAATGAGCACATCCCACTTCACAAAGTGAAGTCTGAAGAGGCATGTGAGTTATTTCTATAAAAGCTTGGGGGAATAATAACCAGGAAGGGAAAAAACTATTTAAACTAAAGGACAATGTTGGCACAAGAATAGATAGGTACAAGTTGGCTGAGAAAACATTTTGGCAGGAAATTGGAATGTTTCCAGAGGTTCTGAACTTCAGCGAGGTTTTGAGGCAACCTTCAGATTTTTCATTTTGGGGATTTTGTCTCCATTATGTCTACTTCTGACAGTAAAATGTGGATCATTTATGAACAGAATTATATAATTATTCCTTACAATAGCAGGAGCCCTGAAGGTCTCTTTCGGCCCTTTTTTTCTTGAATGTTAAGAATTAAAATCCTCTTGGGTCACTGACTGTTTTGAACCTGTGGTCCATATTGCACTTGGAAGACATCTGTGATGGTAATTGGGTAATTCTGTTCAGTAGGCTTAGATTTCCTGTGTAGACATCCTCGTACCTTTAGTGGCTCCTGGGGAGCAATACAGAAGTTGAAAGGTAGGAAAAACATCTTTAGTCAGACTTCGTGTTGTGTGGTAATAATGGTTACCAGTGGTGGTTCATTCACCCGACTCAGAACAGTATGTTTATACTCCTATTACCAGTAGTACAAAAATACATACATGTAACTTTTACATTTTATCTTGGTACTCATTGACAGGGACCTTCGAAGTGTATGCAAATGTTTCAATACTATTTGATGTTCAGTGAAGTTCTCTGGTCTTCTCTTGTCCTTTTAAAATGGCAGTAATGATGCACCTTAGAAGGAATTCAGTTTTGACAGGAAAGGAAATATGTATATGTTTCCCTGAATTTCAGCCCTCCACTAAGTGTATTACAGCTAATAAATCTCATAATCCAAAGGTAAAGGTCAAGAGAATAATCCTAAAGTCCATTTTGAGTCTTATTCATGCTTATTTCTGTTCAAGGGACAGACCGGTTTCAGTGCCATTGCAATCTGATAATTTTGTTGGTATGATTAAGGGTGACTGGGATAACTTTCTGGAAAATGTAGTAAAAGGCCAGTTGTTGATCTGAATGGAAATAGTGCAATAACCCACATTTTATTAAATGCTTGTTAATGGGCCTTTCTGGCTTTATGCTTTTCAGTACTTTCTTAACTTTTAGAAAAGGGAGGGGGTGGCAGTAAAAAAGAAATAAAAGGAAATCCAAAAGAAAACCATGACTTCAGTTTCCTCTTTTATTCATTGTCATTGAAAGAAGGGAACTTGTCCAGCTCAATCAAGTAAGGAGGAAGTTGCTGTAGCAGCAGGTGATAACGGGTTTTAGCAAGTTAGGAGAGGACTGGATGCTGCTGTGTTAGTGCTGCAGACTGAGGCATATCTTTTTCTGCCATCACAGGACAGGTCTCTTGCGGCATACCAGACAAAGCGAATGGTGTGGAAGGAGAAAAGGGATTTGGGCTGTTCCTTGAGAGTCCCAAAGTGCACCCATCCCTATGTATGTACCCCCAGTACAGTTACACCCGTCTCTGCTATGCTGTGCTGTTGTGCAGGGACTGATCTGCTCATATAATACAATGCACTTTGGTTTGTCACCTTTCTAGAAAAAGAGTAAATTTTACATGTTTTTCTTCTCGAAGCATCCCCGTTCATCTCAGTATTAGAAATCTTTGTTAGGGCTGGTATCCAGATGCCATGTGCACTCTCTTGAGAAATTCAAGTTAGTGCAGTTTTCTCTTGCTTGTGTATTGATTAATGCAATTCCCTAGAGCTGTGAGGAAAGGTTTGGTCCCCAAGCGCTGTATGATTCTCCTCTTTCTGATTAATTTAGTGTATGAACTGGTTTGTTATTAGTATTTCTTTATAACTATCATGGTCATGTGTTCAGCTTAGAGATTTTACTCTACTTCTGGTCATTTTTGGTATTTTTAAATGCTAACTTGGGATTCATGGAGAAAATATCCTTTCCTCTGGTAGCTCTTTAAGTTTAGAGGGTGTTCCTAAATTTTGTTGGCTTCTGAGGATTTCTGTTTCTAGTTAGCAGTATTAGGACCAAAGTATTTGTGTTCAGGAGGATGCATGGCTAGTGTGGCAGGGGTATTTTTCCCTTCCATAAAGGGTTCCTTACATACAGATCTCTAAGGTGAGGCTTCCCCCGTTCACAGGAGAAGGTTAATGGGTAACAGTAAGGTACACTGAACATACTGGATCTGTTGCCAAGCAGTTTCATTCTGTCCCTAAACTATTCCAGTAATCTTGTTTTCTATTATATCACATGAACAATGTTTCTAGGACAGTCAAAAGAATTGCAAAGGACATTTCTCACTGCTATGGCCTGTTCAGATGCAGTCATTTTAGAGATTTGCCCCCTGTTGCCTGAAATGGAAGGGCACTGTTCCTGAAATTTCACACCAACTGTCAAAATTGCTCCTGTGATCACGTCTCTCTTTTCCTCCCCAACACAGCCCACTGTTTGTAACGTGGAAGATCGGTCGAGATAAGCGATTGCGTGGATGCATAGGTACTTTTTCCGCCATGAACCTGCATTCAGGACTCAGGGAGTACACACTTACTAGGTAAGAATTTGTTTTCTGTAGCCTTGACTTACATATTTAACTAGTCTGTTGAGGAGATGATAGGTGTGCTTTGGTTTGTTTTGGGTTTTATGGCTGTGTCACTGTACGGGTCAATGAAAACCTGTGTTTCCTTTTGATGCTAAGATATTTGACTAATGGTGTCTCGAGGCCATGCTTGCAGTTAAAAACCATAAGTTGAGCCTATTCTCATTTTATTGGTCTGTAAACTACTCTCCAGTAGCTTACTCTAACTGATTATTACAGTGTTTTTCCAGTGTTCAGACAAATTTTAACCTTAGTAGTTAATGTCAGGCCAGAAGACCAGAAAGTCAGATGTGGGGATTATCCTATTCACACTTCTAAAACAGCAGGTATTCTCACCTCTTCTCCATCAGGTGCTTCCAATCAGCTGCAGTTAATTTAATGCTACAAATTTCCATTACATGTTACTCTTCAGATACATCCCAGCCCCTGAGTGGGAAGCTTCTGGATGAGGGAGGTAAGTGATGATAATCCTTCACTCCCTGGCAGCATAATCTTCATGTTTTGATCTACACCTAAATTCATTCACCTTAATATTGTTCCATTTCCTTTGCATAGAGTGAAAACTAATAAGTTTATCACTAGAGCTAGTAGCAAGCTTTCTACTTGTTTTTCTAAGAGTTTTCTTAAGTTTATTCTCTAAAGAATCAATGGAATTCTGTTCCTTTCGGTTACAATAGACTTCTTTATTGTGCTTTGAAATAGAAGCTGCATTCTGGCATATGTAGACCTCTAAAATTGTCGTCACTTAAAATAATTAATACCTCCAGATCACTTTAGATTTGAGGCTTTTGTCCATTACAGGATCTTCCTCTTTGCTCTTAAAATGCCTTGTCCATCCTGGCATTAAATAATGTTAGAATGGGAGATGTTCTTTCTTACACATGTCTCCCTAGTTAGTTGCAAGTGCATTTCATGCTTCTCCGCTGAGCTTGAAGAAGATAACTGCTCATCTCCTGGAGCCCTTACAAACTTCTGAAAGACCTAGTTACCTTTATTGTGTTCAATTTATTTATTACACACTCTGGAATGTTTCTGCTTGTGTCCTTTAAAACCTAAGCCTTCAAAATGGTCAGTGAGAAGAACCTTTTAATAAAATTCAAAGCAATTTCTTTGTTGAAGGTTAAAAGGCTTAAAATCTTAACCATTAGTGAGCCAGACTGAATGAAAAACAACTTTCCCCCTGTACTGGAGTACATTTAGGTGTATGGTTTGCAGTGCCTGATCAAGACCAGTGAGCTTGTACAGAAAATTTCCCCCTGAGGCTAGGAATAAGGTCAAGAAAATAATTTTTTTTCCTCGTAGCTTTTTTCTTTCTCACAAATCAGACAGGGCTGTACTCTTAAATACCTTTTAAACTGGTTATATGATTCCTGTCACTGCATTCTAATTGTGAAAGCTGAAGTCAAAATACATGGAAAGTGATGAAAATTAAAGGCAACTGAAATAATTTCAGTGCAGTATTTACAGGATGGCCACATGCTATGGAAGTTTATACTAGCCTATTGAGAGGATAGATCAGAAATTTTCAAGATGAGGAAAATGGAACTACATACCAACCTATTTTTAAAAAAAATCTTCATAAGCACGTAAGTTGCTTTAAAATAAAGTATAACATTTGGTGCATATTGGATTTTGTTGCCTTTTATGGTAATTTTTTTTTAATGCTTTTGGTACCTAAAATGTTTCCAGGTAGCTTTTTTTTTTTAAATAACAACCAAACTTCAAATACGATCACTGAAATGTAGAGTTCATATGAGAATGTACAAAAAAGGTCTTCCCTTCTGTCAGTCATTATATAAAAAATTAAAGAGAGGGTTACCTGTGATTAGTTTCCTTCTTGTGGTCGGTCTTTTCAGCTGTGGGGCTTCCAGAGGAGATCATTTGAGGAATAAAAGAAGCACCTTTGAAATGTCTATGGGCTTTGAGAGTTTGGAGCTTGACGGGCCTCCCTAGGAAGGATTAGAAACCAGGACATTCTAGCTTGCTCCAGCAGTATGTGGGCAATAGGCTGCTGCAGAAAACGTGACAATTCCTGAAAGAGAAAAACTTAGGAAAGGCAGAAATTAATCAACGAAGTAGGTAGAATGAGAATGGGCGCTATGCAGAAAGTGGAACTTGACCAAAACTTTCAGTTGTCAGTGCAGTCAGATGACTGCTGACTTCATTTTCCTTTGACACTGGGAAGCACTTTTCTTCAGCTATTTTGAAGATATAGTGTGGATAAACAGAACCAGGTTGTTTGTCTAATTCATTCTTACTCTTTTCAGCACCTTCTGTATAATTGTGGCCCAGCTTTCAGTCAGTAAAATGGTACAAAAGAACAGCTGTTTTTAAGTGCTCTGGTGCTTAGCAATCAAAATATCCACAATTCCCTTCGTGCATAATTTTATTGCAAATATGCTGAATAGTCCTTAAGATCACAGTAAATAAATTTTGTTATTTCTAGTGGTTTCTGGCTGTATATCGTATCCAATATGTAGCATACACCTCTATCTGCATATGGTAGCATAGTTCCTTTGAAGCAGCATAATGATTATTCACTGCAGATTCCTAGATGAACTATTTCTTTCTTGGGACACCTCCACCCTACACTTCTTCGGGTCTGGAACCAAATATGGTGGTGATCTGTGATCATTTTGAGCTCTGTAGGTTGTTGTGCTGATATTGCCAGTGTGTTCTAAACAGGAAATTTATGTGGAATGATTCATCATTAATTGGATGCATCTGCCTAACTTCTGAGGAGGGATGAGAATACCCATAGTTGAAAAAGCTGTTGCTGCATTCCTTATAAAATCTACATGTTAAATTCAATTTTCTCTGCAGTTATATCAGTGAAACACAGGGGAAAAGATGTGTATTGTTAAAATCTCCTAGAGAACTTTATGGAGACAGAGATTCAGACTTTGTGATTTGTATTTCATTTTACTAGGAGGTAAACCATGTCCAAATGTTCTACAATGTTGAATATTACATCTTAAAATGAAGAGATTTTACCATGACTAAAATAATCCTTTAGACTGAATGTGTTAAATTGACTGTCCCACCTGAATGCATAAAAATAAACCAATCCAGATTATGAAAAATACCTTATGTTTTACAGCTCCTTCAAGAAAATACTCTGGACTTGGAAGCAGGTTACCACAGAATTTCATAACAGGTTGATAAATTACTTTTTCATGTATTCTGTACAGCAGTAAGACTTAGGTTTCAGCACTGAAGTTTTAAACTGCTGCTTTTATATGCTTGAGCTGTTGAACAAAATTATTTCAATTCTTTATTTTAGCTTTAGTTTTTAATCTATTTCATAGAATTTGAAATAACATTTTATGCCTATTGGATGTAAAAATATAGGTGCATAAATTTTGTGTTGGTTTAGCCCATCAAGACTAGAATATGTATCTGGGGAGGGAGACAACAGGCAGGTAAAGGTAGATGTTACATGGCAGGGTCTGCTGTCCCAGAAGAAAGTAGTAAACAAAAATTGGATGTTTTTCTGGCTTAAGTGTATTAACCTAAAGGCTGAAAACTGGGTTTAGCCCACCTTCCTTTAACTAGCATAGACCTGTCTCTACTGACTATATGATGTAATCAGTTTTTTTCTTGTGTGTTCTACTTACCACTCCACCTGAGGGAAATAGAACTGCTGTCAGACACTCAGCCTAGATGTGGCTGATCAAGAAAAGAAAACAAAGAGAAGCTTGTGATGAGAAGCACAAGATGGAAGGAAATGAAACCTACAACCCAGCTTTCTCATAACTGAATTCAGGTGTACATTCCATATGAGGATTTGGCTACTGCTGGCATCAAGTACTGCTCTGTCCTTGTCAGCAATTTCAAGAGTCAGTCCTTGTTGCTGCTATACTGCCTATTCTCTCTGTCAAAAACACTAACCCTTTCTTCCTCTTCCCAATTTTACTGTCCAACAACAGTAAGACAGCAGTATAGCAAGCTAATTTAAGGGGTAAAATTAAAAAAATACTTAATAACTGATCACATTAAGATTGATGCTGGCTGTACTTGCTAAATACTAGTGACAAGTTTTTGTACAGACAGGACAACTTCCTTCATGTATTTAGCTAAGTTTACTACTCTAACCCTATAATCAGTCCCACAGGTCAGTGCTAACTTCCCAAAACCTTTACCACCGAGCAGTGTTGCTGTGGGTCTAGGTAGTCATTACTATTGATCCAGGGCAAAGTATACTCATTCATTTGACTGCAATTTTTTGAACTGCACACTTGGGGCAATTAAATGTTTTGGACAGTTATTGTGGCCTTCATTATTGACAAAAGTCATAGGTTGGATTAATTTGTGCAAATAACATCTCCTGTAATGTTTCGGAGCATATTGTTGCTTCTGTGTTGTCCACTGATAATACTTTGCAGGTTGTCTTGCTTTTGGCTTTGATTTGTAGTAGACCACTTCTGAAAGTCTGCTTTTTAGAATTCTGTTAATACACTGGCTGGTGGCAGTCAGTGGAAAAACACCTGATAATTGTGAGATAAAGCTTACATTATCACACTTGAAATTAAAGTCTGCAGAGAGCAGTGTAGGTTCATGGCAGCCTGAACTCACCAGGGTTATGCTGTTCCTCTATGTTTAATACTGTTTTTAAAGTCAGGAAGCTTCCATTCCATTTGTATGTGTCTGTGAAAAGCAGGTGGTCTCCTCTGAGTTGTCAGGGTTGCCCTATTGAGGTAGAGGGCGCAGATCTCCAGGTGACAAGAGGTGCTTAGGGCCATATGTGGGAACATGTTCCTGTGTCTAGGTGCATGAACAGACAACCACTGTGTACCAGAGAGCATGTGAGAAGCCAGTGGCAATAACCCTTTGGAATGAGTAACTCCTGCCCCCCACTTGACAGCAAGTTGCAGTCATGAAGGGTAAAATTTTTAGGGAGGGGTTCAACCTATAAAACCGACTAAGTTTTAAGAACAAAAATGCCCTACATGCTGTCAGCTGGGGCCCCTCTGGGACTGGGGACTCCACCACTTGTTTGGGCAGCCTGTTTGAATGCTTGACCACCCTTCAGGTGAAAAAATGTTTTCTAATAACCAGTCTAAATGATGCCTGGTGCAACTTGAGGCCATTTTTTCTTGTCCTATCACTTGCTGTTTGAGAGAAGAGGCTGACTCCACCTGGCTACAGCCTCCTTGCATGTAGAGAGCAGTAAGGTCTCCCCTGAGCCTCTTCTTCTCCAGACTAAACATCTCCAGCACAAACAACTCTCAGTTACACCATCATATTCCCTTACTGCGTTACAAGGTTCTGTAGGACTGATTTCAGAGCATCCTACCTTCCTGGGGAGGTAGGAAGTGGAGTGACAAACTGACACTTATGAGGGTGTACTGAGTGTTTTTCCCTCAGACCAAGGATGGGTGCTCCCTGGCCTAAGGAGTATCAAGAATGCTGAAGAGGTTGCAGCACTGCTGCTCTGCTAACCTGGGCCCCTTTGGGGTGGTAGTTGATAATGTTGCTGTGACATGGGCATCACCCGGTGCCCAGTGTAAGGCAGGTTGTGCTCACCAGCCAGGCAGCAGCAGAGGAAGGGGTTTGTTCCCATCACTTTGTAGCACTTTCGTATCACTAGAACTCCTTAGCAAAAGAAAGAGAAGTCTGAGCCAAAGCTCTGTTTGAAAGACATTTGGAAATACACAAGTACTGAACACGTTTATTACATATGTGTATGTATTCATATGTAGCATATAATGTATAGCACATATGTGTTCTGAGTCAGAACTAGCTGAAGTATATTAGGGCAGTTCAGCATTCAACTTCACTTTACAAATTAGAAGATGTGTATAGATACGTGTATTTTTATGATGGTGTTGCCCTCCAGAGGTATTAATAATGTTGTATCTTAGAACTCCTTCTTGTTTTCAAAAATGCTTTTGTTAAAATATAAAATTAAGGTATTAGCACTGTGATCTTTAAGTATTTACTGATTACCTCTATTGAAACTGAGGCAAAATTATTTTAACATATGGACATTTTGTACTGCCTCATGGATTTGCCTACCATATCATCTGTATATAGATGAGACTTCATTGAAACTTGGAGCTGTTTCATCCAAGCCAATAAAAGCTAGTTGCTTTGACTCTGCTTGTAGACACTGACTTTACAAATAACAAGCACTTAATTTGGGTAAATCATAAGATCTGTTCTAGTGGAATATATGTTTATTAGTAAGACGGTTTGGGGTGTAAACCCACAATAACAGAAAGTCCAAATGAGGTATATAAATCTGAATTTATTGAGCCAGGCTTCGTTACTCTGTGTGAGTCAGTTCAGTAAATAGGTCTGTAATGATTTTGTGCACACAGTGCCAGGTTGTTACTTCAGGGAACTGTTGCTTAACAGAACTGTTTGCTGCCTTCTCTCAAAGGGCAAAGACAAATACTGTACTGGCTCTTTGAGTGAAAACAACCCCCAAATTTTTGTCTTAATGATGGGTTAAATGCTTCCCCTTATTTTGTTAGGAAGGAAAATCTTGTTGTTTAGAAGAGAGGAGCATGCCCTAGGGAAAATATGGTTTTTTGCACATACATGTGTTCAGAATGTAATAATTCTGCCTTAGTTTTTTTTCTTTCTATAAAAACAAACAATCAAAACAAAATAAAAAACCTTGGTTTTCTAATTGTTACTCTATTATTCCTGAGAAAAACCTTGCTAGACCCTTGGACCTAATGGTAGATGAGTCTGTTTCCTTAGCAACACCGCTTGAAAGAAAGCAAAGGAAAATGCCACAAATGGGAGGACAGTCCTTAGATTATTATCTTTATGAAAGGAGGAGAGCATAATGATGCTCTCCCAAAGCTTTTTCAATAGAAGCAGGTTTAGCAAATATTGATAACCATTTTACTGTTTTGCTGGGAAAACTGAATTAAAGAATATGAATGCTTGAGCACAGGAGAATGCATTACTCTTTTGTAGAGTAAACTTACTCTTGGAGTTGTTTGTGAAAGGTACCTGAAAAGCAAGGAAAAACAAACTTTGTTATTAAAAATTACTACAAAACTGCTGTATCTGCAGAAAATGGCTCAATGAAGTTTAGAGGGGGTTTTACTGAGATTTAAACTTGCTGTCATAAGTTTAAAGGCTCAGCAATAGACTTTGGTGTAACTAAGGAAATGGCCATATTTTAAATACTTATTTCATCATCTCATTTAAAAGACGTGTTAAGAATTGTGAGTTTCAAAAATGTACTTCTTATAAGATGCATGCTTAGAAAAAGACATGCTCAAGCAAGATGACTTTCATTAGTTAATGTAACTTGTGGTATTTGGAATAAATCAGATGTTGCTGGAATTTGACTGAACTGGTGCTATCCAGCAATTACTCAGACTTTCCAGAAGGGTTTCAGGGAGGAGCCATGTCATTTGTGACTCCAGTCTTTCCCATTATGATCTTGCATTTCACGTTCTTCCCACAGTCTCCTATTACATGAACAAAAGGATGCATGCCCTGTAAGTTCAAAGACAGTGGTCTAGTTGAGTTGAAACACTGGTTTGGTTCTAAGTCAGGTATTTATTTGTCTTTGGATAATTACTTGAGAGAAGTGTTTGGGAGGGAGGGTAGAAGCACGGGAACTGGCCACCCATGTCTTTCCTAGCAAAGCTGTATATTGCCATAACTTATTTTTCCTTTACTAGTACAGGTAGTTGTTGGTCCTTTCATGGGTTTTAGTCAACTTTTTAATCTCTTTATGTGATAGTCTTAAGGGGAACATCATCAAAACATTGCCTAAAAAACCTTCTATAATGATACTTGCTTTCTTTTGAGAGTCTTGGTGACTTACTGATTTCTGAAGTGCTACAAAGATGTGCTGAGCTATGGGCCAGTGCTGCAGAATATAAGATAGGACTGTGCTCACAGCAGACAGAGGCATAGGTGAAGTATGTTCCAGAGCACTTAGGTTGTAAAGAAAGGATTTGTCTATTTGGACACAGAACAGAATGAGTAGAAGTTACCTGCTTCTGGGTGAGTTTTTATCTCTGGCTGTTCTCAGCTTCGCAGGTGTTATTTTTAATACAGAGCAAGGGATGTTTTCCACAACTTTCTTGTGAGGGCAGTAAAACATCCTGCTGCACAGACTGGCCAGTGCTTATGTGTACTAAGTATGAGACATCCTAAGTAAGACTCTGGGAATTGAGGTGCAGCTGTGGTGTATTAGATACCTTGCCCAGTAGAAGTACACTTTGGCTCAAGGAACTGTTTTTTTACTGAAATCTGATGTTTCAGTACCAGTTAGCAGAGATTAGGCAAGGTCACAGGAAAAAGAATTGTCTCATGCTTACAAGCTGTTAAAATCTTTCAACTCTGCAGCTTTGTGTGGGAGGCACTGTGGGAAAGGAGCCTCTATTAAAGTTTTCAGTCTGTCAGCACCTCCTCCATTTAGGTGTTTTCTGATGCTTCATTTTAAGACTATAAAGAATAAATAGCACAAACTGGGTGTGGGGAACTGTGCTCCAAAAGCCCTTGTTATCCCTGTTCACTTTAACACAAAGGTGTTGAAACTTTTGAAATTATTTTTTACCATTTTCCATAGATCAGAGTAATGGGAGTTACAATGCTCTTGTAAGCTGTAGCAGTGTTTTATGGAATTCTTAAATAGTACTGACAGATACCTGTTTCTAAAATTTGTTCTTGTTGACTCCAGGAAGAAATAAGTTTTGTCCTTTACAAGAGCTATGCAGTTAAGATGGTGGAAAAGCTCTTGGAAGAAGAAATAGCCTATCCACTGCTGGAGCACAGGCAGCCATATAAATACTGAAGAAGGCATCTGAAGTTAAGCACATTTCTGAGGTAGTCCTAAAGTGTTAGAGGCCCAATCAGTCTGCACTGTTTCAGCTTATATCATGTGTGTATTTGTGAGCAAGTGACCTCGGAGCGGGGAGGGAGAAACAACGCACAGCAAAGTCTTGAAGGACTTCTTGAACTTCATTGTTTACAAGTGACTGGAGTTTTACTCTAGTTCATCTCCAGTTCATTGTAGGGGGTATATATACTTACCTGAAAATAATCTGGTTTGTCTTTTCTAACATTAATTTAAAAATAAAATATTAGGAACAAAAGAACTCCAGGTTTGTCTCTTTCCTTTGAATTGCAGATGCACTTTTCAGATTCTGCCATTTTCAACTGTACTCCTTAGAAAAACGTATGCAGTGCTATATACACTCTGAATGAGTGTATATTTGTGATAGCCTTTATTTTAGAAACAAACTGAATGTACTTTGATTATTTTTTTAGCTCTGTAAATAACTGTGTGTTGATGCAGTTCACAAAGCATCTACTGCTGAGAAAGTATGTAAATAAACCATTACTTAAGAATATTTGTTGTATAATCAAAAAAATATTTCTAATCTCAAAGATTCCTACTTTTATTTGAATTTTCAAGAGTTTTAATTAAAACTTTTCTAAATATAGTTGTAGTTGGAGAATAGCTTTTGATCATGGTGGAGAAGAGCTTTTTTTAGCCATCATTACAAATTTCCGTAGGACTGGTAACAGTCCTTCAAGCAAGGATATCTTCTGTGGGGGAATGGTGACATGTGCCTGCGTGGTAAATATAATACGTAGGCTACAAAGTGTCAGCTCACATGCTTAAATTTAGGTTTGCTGTTCCAGTGCAATGGTATAATCTTTATTTCTTAGTGCAGATTACTTGCATTAAAGGGTCAGTTGTGAGGCAAGCAGTCTCTCAGGTTGGAGAAGTACAGTACATAAATAACTCCCACAAGAACTTGGGGAACTGGTGCAGATGTTAAGAAGTACTCTGCTGAGCCTGGGCACAGCTCCTGGGAACTTCTCATCTGTCAGAAGCTGCAACCCCAGCTTCAGTGAAAGAGCCCTTTGTGATCATGGCAATTACTAACAGTTGTGGTTTAAGTCTGTATATGAAATCAGGTATTGCAAACTTTTACCAGCAAGGAAAGGTGACTTTTTATTTTTACTGTATTTTTCAGTTCATTAGAATTCCCTTAGTTGTGATTTTACAGGGGAAAAGAAGAAAAGCTCCTGAGTGTTTTTTGAAAAGTACAACTTTCTGTTCAAGTAATTTTGTGACTTCTGTAATACTGCAAACTGAAAATAGGTGTCAAGCTTCTTGTAACATGCAGTTAATTTGCTACTTTAGATACCAGCCTAATTGTGAGTAATGTTCTCCGTGCTTTATTGATAAATAAAAGCCAGATTAGAAATGCATTCACACTGGTACATTCAAACAGTATTTCTTACTTCAAGAGGCTCTTCATTTTTTTCATTTAATGTTGCTAAAGTGAATGTAAAGTAAAAATATATTTAGTATGTAATAAAAGGTTAAGCAAGTATTTTCTTTAAATATTGGCCTATATCCCATTTAACTGAAGCATCAATGTAAAGCCAAAATATATGACTCAATTGTACAAACGTTGAAAGACATATGTCTGTATAGAAGAAAAAAGGGGTCTGTGTGCGTATGTATATGCATTTAACAGCTTCAGTTCTTATTGAAATAGAGTTAAAAGAGCTGTTTGTGTTATCTCTAGGCCAGTTACTTCCAGGTATTGTTGTTAAAACCCCACATGTAATGTGTTCGTTTGGCCGTGAAGAAAAAATGCTTGTTGTGTAAGTGAACACAAAGAAGGGAAAGGAGAAATGTAATTTTAAAGTAATTGAAAGGTCATTGTAACCTAGCTTCTACAGCAGGGCATCACTGCTTTTCACCAGAAATATTTTACGTGCTCTGTCAAGAAATTGATGCTGGTTTTGTTTCTGTTCCAGAAACTTCTGCACAATTTGCAAGCTGGTTAGCTGGCCCTTTCTCATCTGTGCTGAGGATGCATTCTGCAGTTTGCTCACTTAGCTACAGAGAGGCTTTTTTCCTTTGACCTAGACTGCTAATCCCTCATTGCAAAGAGCAGCAGCTGTGCTTTGTCTGTGGAGGTCTCTGCACCGCATGCAGCCTCGTTTGCCAGAGCCACCCCTCTTTGTGTGCTCAGCTTTTTCAGTCACTGAAAGGGTGACTTTCTGGTTTGCTGCTCAGAAAATCCTCTTCAGGTTTGTGGAAGTCTACAATGTATGTTCTTTTTTTTTTTCCCCAAAAATGTAAATTTCCAAGAGCTGTTACATATGATTTCACAAGACTGTTTGACTAAAGCATTCCTGACATTCAGGAAATGAAACATTTCATAAGTTGCTTTTTTAAAAGGTGATAATCTATTTCCATTTAAATATTAGCCCCTTTAGATAGATGTGTTGAATTGTATCATTAATGATGTGATTATGACTAAACCAATTTTTTGTGTGTCCACAGTGTATCCTCATTTAACATTGAATAGTTGGGCTTCAGTTGATCTTGGTACAAGTCCCTTAGTTAAACATATGTGGCAATGCAAGATGTTCGTGGTAGTTAAAAGCTAAACAGACACATGGACAGAACAGTCCTTTCCTGGTTTAGGCTTTACTGCAGTAAATGGTAAAACTCTACTACCTTCAAAGGCAGAATTTGGCCGGTAGTTTCTCTAAGAAGATGTGATTTAAAATACGTAATTCATAAGCAGACTTTTCAAATGTATGTAATGCTGTCGATTTAAATGCATTCCTTGAATACTTGAGTTAAGTTTCTAAGGCTATGGACAAATGTAGCCTAACTTGGACTTTTTGCCTTTTCTTAATTTCAGAACTTCTTTTTCATTCCACTTCAGCTGTTTTTATTTGCTACTCAAAACCTGGTTTAGAGTGAAAAACATATACAGAGTGACTGCTGCCAAACTTGGAACTGAATGTAATGTTTAGCTGAACTTGCAAATATTCTATTGCTTGGGCATCTTGACCTTAGATAAGAGTGGTTTGTGAGTGCCGCATCCAGGCACTGCTGTAAGCTGAGTAGGTTGCAGGTGGTACAGAATGTGCCACCCCAAGGAGACACAATTATGACAGGAATCTGGAAGGAATAAAAGGATGAAATCGTGACCTGCTCTCATGAGTGAGAGAGAAGTGGCAGAATTGCTAAAAGGAGAACAAGAAGATGGCTTACAGACAACTTCTTTGTGTGTGGAAGGTAAAGGGAAGGAGATGCAGGAAGCAAAGCTTCCAGATATAGAGAATGTGTTTATGTATCTAAAACATATTCTATTCATAGCTTGGTCATAGCTTGATCTGTTAATGAGATTCAAATATGAAATAAAAACCTGCACACGTACAAAGTGAACAGAAAAAAGCCTTTTTTGTTGCCATAAATAGAAATGAAATTCCGTTGATGCAGCAGTTCTGATGGCTGCATTCTAGAATAGTTTCATGATAGCAGAAGCAAGTGCCTAGAAACCAAAAGTCTGACGAAGTAAGGAGGGACCATTTCTTTCCCTGAGGTCTTATTACATGTGATGTGCCACAAGGGACTCATCTTGTGCCTATCTTTTACTGTATTTATAAAAACAGAGAATTAGTAAGATGCTATGAGCTCATTTATCGTCCTCTACACTGACAGCACTCAGATCTGCATCTCTCTGTAGATGTACTTGCAGGATGTGTAAGAGATTGTGCTTAGCTAAAAACCAGTTGGTTTGAACATAATCCAAGTGGAGTTGTGATGCTGATGGAACACATCTTGGGAAACAAGCCAGGATATTATTCTGTGTTCTGTATTTTGAGTGCTTGTATTCCAGTCTGTAAGGCAGTGTGGACCTTGGGTTATTCTCAGTTTATGTGTTTGTTGAAGAATTTCAAGACTGGATTCTGTCATCTTCCATTTCTCAGACTATATTTGCTAATACCTTCATATTTCAGCATATTTTCTTGTCTTAATCTTTTTCTATGAACCATTTACTGCAATACCTCACGTAAGCAAATACAATTGAGCAACCTGGTCTGGTGGAAGGTGTCCCTGACCACAGCAGGGGGTTGGAGTGAAATGATCTTTAGGGTATCTTCCAGAGCTATTCTGTAATTCTGCAATATTTGTCCTTCTGAATTGATTTACTGCATAATCTACCACACCTTTTGCTTTCCGTATATTTAATCTGATTATATATATTTAATTTATCCATCACTGTGATTTCCAAGTCCTAATTGAAAAACAGTTTCAGTGTTTGTGGCCCACAGTACTGAAACTGAGCAATAAAAATTAAACTATCATACAGTGTGTCTGGTGACAGAAGAGATGCTGAGAAAATGAAGTACTCTTTTGTTCTAGAATCTCAGCACCATAATTTATAAAGACTTTTTTACAAGCTGCAGGAATTTGAAGATGTAAATGTTTAAATTATCATCCTCTGTTTATCTGTAACTACATTGCTGACACATTTAGAAACATTTTTCTGTATGTACTTAAGATGAGGTCTTTTCAAAGTTCATGATAAAGTAAAAATACCTCATTAATTTGTTATTTTATAAAATTATGGCTTGAATGCAGCTTTAGAGGGGGAACAATATTTTGTGAATTGCTTAAATGAGAGTTGAACTCAGTTATTATGGGGCCTTAAAAATTTTTGTCTTGACTTCACATTCTCTTTTGGGGTAAAATAATGATCTTAGGTCAATACTGAGAGATGTGCTGGAGATGCAATCTAGAGATTTCTTTTTATATTCCTAGAGATTTGAGTGGTTAATGTTGCTCAAGCTGTGTGGTTCGAAGTGTAATTGAGCAGTTCAATTTTGTTCATTATCTAAACTTTGCCATCTGCTGGAAAGCCTTTTAGTGACATTAAAATTTAGTCCAGTTGGAGCTCAATTAGAGTTTTGTGACTAGGCTGTTATCGTGTGTTCACCAAACAAAAACCTACACACCAAACCCTGGTCAGTTTTGTTGCTCAGTTTTTGAACAAGTGTCTGGAATCACTGTGGTAAGCCTACTGTGTTATGCTGGGAGATTGTTTCAAGTGCACTGGATTTAGTTTTTATGTAGCAAACCAAGACATTTCTGTGGCAATTGACACCTTTCAGCTTCCTGAATGTTTGTGACACAAACTGTCACACGTTTTTGAATTCCATTTATCCCAGTGGGATGTAGGATGCAGGGACAGGTGAGGGACAATACAGGAAAAGGCAGAAAAGAAGCTGCCCCCTATGGAGAAACTCCTGTATACAGCTGCTGACCTGATGTTCCCTTGTAGTCAGAAGATGTTCAGGGTCTGTGCTGGGCATTCCCAGTGCAGGCAGCTGTGGGGCAGTGGATTTCCCAAACTGCCTCACTTCAGTTCCTATAGTATGGAGTGGATGGAACAAGCAGTCGCAGCTCTCCACCTACACCTGGGGAGATGCACAGTAACTGCTCGCTCTGGGCTGTTGTGTGCTCCAAGCTGCCCCTCTCTCACTGCCATGTGTGATAGGAAGATTTTGGATTTAGCACACCTCTGTCAAGGGTGTACCTCTGAGCAGTTATTGAAGCTTTGCTGTGTCTTGAAGTTAATGTAATTGAAGATTTTGATTTTTTTTTTCTGGTGTAATAGAGTATATTGTATAGTAGTGCAAAATAATACCTCATGCCCTGTAGGACTAAAACTGTCAGGAAAACAGAGTCTTTACCTTATTAGGCATTTTGAAAGGCCAGTATGTCCTTTAGAACCACAGAAGCACTGTAGTGTAAGATTTCTGGTTTCAGGAAACAGTATTGAAGTTAAAACCGTAGAAACTGGACTCTTATGAATGTAATCAGGAACCTGTAATATCACTTTGTGGATCTTTTTAGTTTTAACTGAACTTTTTGATGGGAGAAGGTTGCAAGAGCTGTGACTTCAGTGATCATACTTTTCCAATTGAAGTCCATAACAGCATGTACACAGAATTCTCCTAAACTGTAAGAACCTATCCATACAAGCCTTTGTTGTTTCCCTGATACTTTATGGCAGAAAGAAAGAGAAATTAATTTCAGGCGTCATGTCCACACAGTGTAACACCGTCATGGCATAACGATGAACTAGACTTATTTGGACTAATCCAGTGTGATAGAATATTTCCCTGGGTAATTGTCAGAGCAGTAGAAAAAATATCTTTGTTTCTTTCTGCTAAAAAGCCCTGAATTTATGGGAGTGTTGGCTTTTAGACCTTCATGCTTGTGAGCTTGCTTTTCTTAAAAGAAATTTTGTCATGGTGAGTCAGTGAGGAGTTGGAGTTTTCATCTGCTGTGTACACAAGGCTGGCAGACTCAACTGAAGAACCGGCAGAACACCCAGGAGTTTCAGCCCATGGCCACTGGGCAGGTGCACGTTAGCTCTGTGTCTTAACAGGTTCACAGTGACTGCAGAGTCCTTGAGCACCATCTCACACCCTGTCAGTCCTTCCTGTGTGCTCTGGAGAGGATCTGTACCATGTAGCCAGATTGAGAAATCAAATAAGGATTTGTCTGGAAATTTTAAGTACTCCTAGAAATATTCTGTAAAGGCTTCTTTTGATTTAAACAGCTAGTGGACTTTTTTAAGGAAAAACAAAGGCCCAGAAGCTTACCAGCAATACCAGTATGGTTTGATTTTTAATCGTGGGTATGGTTTCCACACTGTGTGTACATGAAAATACTCTGTAAATATAGTCGAAGCCATTAAATAAGGAGAACATACAGCTTATTTTAGGAGCTGCTGGCTGTCTAAAATAGAGACTTAATTGTCTTATGTAGCCAATATAGGTTGCCTTTTCTGATGAGCTTTTCTAAATGCTTAATTTATAAATATGCTGTGATTTGTCTTAAAAGCAGTGGTATTTTTTCAAAGCTAAAATAACTGTCTAAAATAGAGTAGCAGGTTTTTCCTTCTTGCCTTTAAGTTACGTGTCTGATTTCAGACAGATTGGGAGAAGAGACATTTTCTGGCATACTTCACTTTTGTGGAGTAAAAAAAATAAATAAACTGATCCAAGAGCCAGAATGCCAGATCAATATTTTATTTGTCCCACCTGGAATGCTGTTGCTGTTACCTGCTGCATTGTGCTGATAAAATCAACTGAGAACTTCAGAGATGTACTTCTGTGCCACACAGGGGTATATTTCTTTTTTTATCCTGTGCCTACCACTTAGCAACATAATGTGCAGGAAGTATAAATGTTGTTCTTTCCCTTTCTGTCTCCCAAATGTAAGGGAGGGTTCAGGAAAAACACGTCATTAACAGTTGTTTTGTTTCCTGGAAATTTTTCCAGTCTGACCCAAAAAAAGAACAACAATATAAATAAATGCTTTTTGCTTGCATTCAAGTGATCTGATGTTATGTTTAAATTACTCCTTGAAATCTCCATTTAAATTGGCAAAAATTCTGCTGGTCATAAATAAAAGTCGGTAGAAGGCTGACCTGTGGCTTGTGTTGAGCTGTCTGATGGCTTATGCTGACAGCTAGGAGGATAGTATTCATAATAATTTTTACTTTCTGAAGTAGAGCACACTCTGCCCTGCTTTTCTGGCTTAAAAATTAATTGCATGTCATGACTTGGAAGCTGTTAGTTTTCTCTGGTCTCTGCCAAACCAAGCTATGAGAGCTGATTTTCATTAGGAAAATACTGGTGATCTGCTTAAGTGTTCCTTAATTTCTTCCTCTTGAAGTTGCTGAATGAAAAAGTAAAAATCTGAATTAACTTTGCTGCTCAGTAACCCAGCAGTTGAACAGTAAATACTGTGGATTTTTCTTGTTCTGAAACCCTGGCACTAAGTGTCTCTTGCTGTTGTCTTTTCTTCACTGTTCCCTAAAATCCAGTGAGTTAGCCACTCATTAATTTAAGGAGGTTTTGAATTAATTGAAGTACAATAGCTGGGCTCTTTGGGCTGAGTTCATTGACAAAGGGCCATTTCTTTGCTGAATATGTCTTCAAAGGTAACTCTAGTAAACTTAGTTTGTTCAGTGAAAAAATTCCAGAATCTCAGGGTTACATTTACTGAGCTAAATAGAGAGCTGGTAGGATTTAAGTCTTTTCCCTACAATCTGAAAGTAGTGCCAAGGTACTGTTTGTCAGAAGAGGGTAATAGTTGTTAAATAAGATCTTTAGCCTGCTTTTCATATATCGACTGATGATATTTGAAGTATTGTTTAGATGCCATAAAGTTACGGTTTGGTTTAACTGTGTTCAATATCAGAAACTGGTTAAGAGAAAATTTATTACAACAGAGTAAACTAAAAAAGTAATGAAAAATTAATTTTTAAATGGGATTAAATTTGTCAGTTCTGTTTGATTAAGCTTTTGGGAGCTGCATTTCTGCCGGGTAGGCTGAGCAGACTGAAAGAGAGGCTGTCACACAGAGTAGATTTTTAGGAGTCAGGGATCTTGGATTCTGTTCTCAATTCTGTCACTGACTCAGTGTAAGCCTCCTAAATTACATGAGTCACTTAATGTCTCTGCCTCATTCACACTTCCTATAAAAGTGAGTATTACTTACATCATGCCCAGTGTTTGACAGCTTCCTTTGCATCTCCTCCTCCTGTGTCATGTTTAAGGCTTTGAAGTAATTTCCAGCAATGTACAGATCTGTATCCAGTTTTATCTAAACTCTCTGTCCAGTATAGGTCTGTAGATGTGACTGTCCCCAAAAAAGAAGAGCTTTAGTGGGAAATTTCATTGTTAATGTTTGTTGTTAAATAACAATGAGTAGAATGCTAGGAATTTAATTAATGTAATATTACCATTCGTCTGCATCAAAATCCTTCTTTACTATTTTTGATGTTCATATGCTATCAAACTTTTTAAAAAGATCTTTTTAATTCATTCGCAAGGATTTTGAGGCATTTCTAAACAGAATAATTAAACTCCACTACTACTTCTTATTTCCCTAATTTGTGTTCTACTATTTGTTACCCATCTGCCACATCACATGTAAGAGCCCTAGGTTCTTAAAGACTGAAGCTGACTTTTTTTTTTTTTAAAGCATTTTTATAGCCTACAGAAATTACAGATGGAGAACACAATAATGTTCACTTTGGTTTGCCTGCACATACTATGATTTCAGGTTGTTCTAAGAGCTTCTCTAGTGGTATTTTATAGAAAAGAAGATGTAGTCTTAAGGAACATAAATATGTAAGGAATATAATTTTTTTTTAAATTATCATGCTGTTTGTCACGGCACCTCAAAATACTTCAGTTCCCTTTTCTTTTTATATGTTCAGTGTCTTTGAAGTGTTTGCAAGCTTTTCTGTATCCCACATACAAAGACAAGTGGTCATTGGAAAATGAAATTACTGATAAACATTTCCTATAGCCAAATAAACTTCATTTTAAAAAAAGCTGAGATTTGTATAGTATAGCTCAGCTGAAGAAAAACCAATAGTTGAGTAACACTTTGTTTTGGCTTTTTTCCTAACTGGCAATTACTTGATCTTAGTAGGACGTCCAGGACTGCATAAATATTTAACTAGAAAGGCCATGCATATGCGTGCATGCATTTAGTATCTAAAAATAGTTTTCCTTGAATAGGATTCAATTCTGACTTTACTTGCTTCGCTTCTTACATGTAGCAGACTCTGTGTGGAAAAACTAATGCCCTTTTATTGGCCAGCTGGAATTCCCCTTGCTTGGCACTACCTCTTTTCAACTCTTCAGTACTATGTACTTCCATTTAGTCAGCAGCAATATATGTAATCTATTTCTGGGCATGAAGAAATAAAGAGCAGATGGCCTAGGAAATGCTTTTACAATTATTGGGCTTTTTCTTCAAAAGTAGTTTTGAACTCCACCTAATTTTTCCGACTTCTTTTGCTGATTATTTCCACTTACCCTTCCTTAATTCTAAGTTTAATGTACAAATAATATTAGTATTAGTTATTAATTAATTAATACTGAAATTAATATTTTTACATTGTATTTAATATGCTAGATTTCATTCCTTTTTCTAACAGAAGAATTGACAGAAAAATACAGCATTGACTAAAACTGTAAAATCAAATCTAGTGCTACAAAAGTACAGACACATACAGATTGTCTTGTGCCAGTTAAGAATGTTGATGACCCACAGTTACATGCAGATTTTTTTTATTCTGAGTTCAGACCACTGACAAGCTTTTGAGGAAAGCAAGCATTGCCTTGTCTTGTTTCCTGCTTCCTGGGAGTTGGTTACCAGGAGGCACATGACAGTTGCAGTGACATGTCAGGGGAGGCCCAGGTCTGAATTTCCATCCACAGATGTTTGTTGAGTGTGTGAATTTTATGGTAAGGGCTAAACTGCTGCCTGTAGAAACTGTTTCTCTGTATTCCCAGAACAAGAATGGCAAAAGTAAAAGCTCATGCAAGGATTTTTTTTCCTCGATGAGTAAGTGTTGAATCTGCTGCCACTTCTGAGAGTGATGCCAGTGTGTCAGGCATTGAGAGCTGAGACTTGTATAACGCGGAAGCTGCCCTTGAGGAACTACTGGCCACCATCTTCTTGGTCTGCTGGCACCATCAGAACAGTCATAGATGGTGATTTATTCACTACCCACTGAGATGAAGTTTAAACTCAAGGATTATGGCTGAGTGCTGAAGGGAAGCATCACTAATGCCATATGTCTCCTGCTAACCAGGCACTGGGAAACACAAAAATGGGAGCAGTTCATCTGTGAAGAGATTTTACAAAGCTGGTGTGCTTTTAGGCTTTGCAAAGGTATCTGGAACTTATTGGACCATGGTGGCAATAGTAGAATGATTGAGAAGATGACTTGTATTCTAACTGTAATATGGAGCACAATAAAAAAAAACTAAGTTTTTAAAGTAGTGTGTGATGCCCAAGTTCATTAGGAAAAGGTTACAAAGTTTTAAGGTAGTTCTTCTAAAGCTGGCACCTGATAAAAGTTTTGTTTTGTGTATTTTGTTAGGAGACAGTATTTCATGTGTAGCTAATCAGTATATGCTCTCTTGTTGGCATTTCCCTTCAGTAGGTATTATTCTAGGTCCTGACTTGTCAGCACAAATTTCTCCAGGTATACTTAGGTTTTACTTAGGAAACAGCAGAGGCAAAGCTGTTTTGAAAGACTGAAAGGGTCTGAAGACAGGGAAAGGAGGAATAAAATCATAGCAATACTCTGTGTAGAGTAGTCACAATGGTGCAGGGGCTGTTACTCAAATCTCTGGTCTTATTCTCTCAGCTTTCTCACTTACCTCCAGCAGCAGGAGTTTTGAGACAGCATCTGTGCACCAGTGTCTGTAGCCTTGGAGGTGTCGAGGAGAAATTTTCTGCCACGCTGTACAGATGGAATAGCACCTGGCGGTTCAGCAGGAGTTAGTTATAATTGAAATTGTTCTGTGATTTGATAGCAATATTTTAGTTCTCATGAGGTGGTTACATGAAGACAAGGTGTTTGTGCCAGTGTCATTACTGAAGAATGGAGTAGGCCAGCTGAGCTTGCTGATCAGCGTGTGCTGGTCACTGCATGGCACTGCTTTCACTGGAATTGAACCACTTGGCTGCCTCTCTGTGCCAGAGGCTTTTTCACCTTTGTGTGCCTTCCTGCTCCTGCTGTTCACCTGAAGGTTTCGTATCTCAGCTTAATATTGAAATATGTCATGATTTTGCTCATCTTGTTTCAAATTATTAGCTCAGCATTTAAGTGGGGTAGCTGAGCTGGGGTGTCCTGCATAGTGCCAGGAGTTGAAGATCCTAATTGGATCCCTTCCAGCCTAGGATATTCTGTGGTTCTGTGAGACGTGGCTTACACAAGCATTGGATGAGGTTTGTTTCTGCAGAACTTGAGGGATTTTAAATTACAGATGGTTTATCATCTAGCAGTGCCAGTGCAGCAGATCTTCGTTGAGTGGGAATTTGCTGGAGACTTCTACCTTTGTAGGGATCAGGCTTACACCCACAGCACACAGACAACCTTTGCCTCAAAAGGTGAAATTTACAGTAGATTTTGGCAGCTGTAGGAATTGGAATTCAAAGACAAACTCCTAGTACCAAGTTGTGCAAAAAAGGAAAAGAAAAAATAAAACCTTTTGAAGGTTTTAAATTCTTGCAACAGGAAGTGTTTTGCTTGGTAACATAGTTGCATAAATTTCAAGAAACATTTAAAGTAATATTAGCAGTATCTGTGCATACATTTGTTTGTAGGGATAACTGAATTTGTTGTTTGTTGATGAAATAATGCTTATTTGTCTGGGTGCTTCTCAGTAGTGTTCACATAGATTGGTTATGTGACAGAGATGCAGGAGACCTTGGGGAAATGAGCCACTGCAGATAAGCAAACCTGTAGTAGCAATGTATTTGAAGAGGATTAGGGTTTCCAGTCATAATTTTCTATTAAAAAAGGGGGTAAAATGTTCTAAGTGTGTATACATGAACTTAAAAATAAAATTCAGAAGAGCTTTAAAGTACAGCGATCCCATCTCTGACTCAAAATGCCTAAGCTATAAATAACTGGATTCCTGGAGAGTATTCTAGGAAGGTACCCCTGGACATTTGCTGTGACCGTGTTCTTGTACTCATTCAGTTTGCTAACTGCCCTTGGTAATGACTTACTACTAGAAAGACTTCTAGTTTGAGCTGTCCTTGTGTTCTGAGTGTCCTCCCTTTACATAAGTATATTTATTTATTTTCCATACCATGGGGCAGGAGGGGGATTTGAAAGCTGAATTAGGTTATTGGTATTTTGGGATGTTGTTGGTGTGCTGTGGCTATAGGAGCTCTCTCTGATGTTGCTCTGAACACTAGAGAGCAGAGGATGGTAACTCTGCCTGGTTCCAGCAGTTTCAAAGCTAGCTGGAAAAAGCCCATCAGCATTACCTGCTTTTGATACATCTTCAGTGGAAGTCATTAGTTAGATATCATAGGCCTTAGGCTTTAAATCTCTTTAGTGTTTCCAGTTCTTCACAGGTCTATGTGGAAAAGGACTTCGGAGTCTGAATTTCAATACTATGTTGTGTTTTGTAATATCTGCAACAAAAAATTTGCCTTCCCTCCCACCCCAGAAAAACATAGGTTCTATTTTAACTCTTCAGTGTATGGTGTTAGTTCTTGGTGGAAAATTATTTCTGGTTATACATATGATGATTTCCTTTAGTTAAACTTTTCATGTTGGTTTTTTTTTTTTCTCGTGTCCTTACATGGTCTGCTTTAATGAAATTCTATTACTCTTTATAAAAAGTGGTGAATTCTGGTGCAGAGCCTTTATTCTGTGATTATATCTGCTAAGGGGCAGCCACTGGCTCTAGGCCAAGTAAAATGATTAAGAACAATCTAATTGTTAGATAAAACAATGAGACATATGAAGAGCTTGGTAGTATTTTAGTAAGTCTCTTAAATTCTCTTTACTTATCCAAAAGCTCAGTTAGCAGATCACTGTTTTTGTTGGAGATGAGCATGTTTGTATTCACACCATATTTCAAACTTAAGAGAATAAAAGATTGAGATGCCATCCTCACTTTAACCTTCCCTTTGCAAATTTAACTGGTTCTTAACCGAACTTAAGCGAGTAGATTTTTACAAATGTCCTTACTCATGGCATTGCGTGCTGTGTGTTTCCAGGCGTGCTGGCCTGTGCACAGGTAGCTCCCCTCGGTGTGTGTATTTTACCCCCTAGGTGTGTTTGTCTGTAGAATGGTATGTCATCCATGGATTAGCTGTTTGCAAGCTTCCCTGTTACTAATCATGACATCTGCTTTGCAGAACCTCCTCGAGTCCTGTAGGTTTACAGGTCTTTAGAGCCCTTGGATGTTTTCACCTTTTTATATTCACCTTTGCTAGTAAGCATGAATATTAGTCTTTTTTAGAGAATATGCTGCTTGTTTTTTTTTTTTTCACTGAATAATTAAGTTCTACAATTTGATTACTGTGTTAAGTCTTTGATCTCTGCAGGATATAGAACTTCCTCTTCACTTTGTGTTGAGAAATTCAATCCTTTTGGAAAGGGGTTTACAAGTTGCAAGTGGAAGAGCTATTGCTTTTGTAACTTTTTTCAAAAGTTTTCTGCTGCTGTAATAATAAGATTGTCACAGTAGCAAAATCAGCTCAGGAAGGAATGACCCTCAGAACATCATCTGATTGGCCAGCCAAGAACCAAAACAAATGTCTAAGGAAAAAGCTGGGAATGTTGATCAGAGCGTTTGTTACACTGGTGACTGGATAATCAAACTGGTCATCATTTCATCAGGACTTTTTTTCTCCTTTATACTCTTCAGATTAGATCCTTGAAATTAAAAAAAAAAAAATCCTTTGAAATTCTGTTTTGTCTTCAACAGTGCCCTTAAAGATAGTCGTTTCCCCCCAATGACGAGGGATGAGCTGCCACGGCTTTTCTGCTCAGTGTCTCTACTCACTAACTTTGAAGATGTGTGCGACTACATGGATTGGGAGGTAAGAATGTCAGATGTCTTTTGTGGAAATGAACATCTGCAGCTGAAGTAACACTGTTTAAATGATCAGCATGTATTAGTGTAGCTGTCAGTTTTGCACTCTGTGCGCATGGTTATGTGCATAGATTCAAAAGACACTTTTTGATAAAACTGTCCTCAAGAGTCTGAGCCGTGCAAATGGAATAAAGTTGTGGGTTTGCCCACAAAGGCACTCAGAATGGTCTGCACAGTTGTCTTGATGTCTAAGACTCCATCAAGGAAGGTGTTGTCTGAGTAAGGGTGTCCTGAGGCCTCGTTTGCAGCATCTACCTGGTAGATCAGTCCATGGACTTTGGAAAGGGGTGTTCCAGTATGGAAGTTAACAGTCTGGTGTATACTTTTGGAAACAAGTAGTGCATAAAATTGCAGTCCCAGAACAAGCTGCTTCATTTAGCTTGTAGAGACATTCATCTTCCCCCAAACTTTGTTTACTTTCAGAGTGAGTGTCCTGCACAGACCTCACAAAGCCTTTATGCATGAGGCCACGTAAATCATTGCTCTCACACTGCTTACGCATGGAACTGAATCTATTCTAATTGCCAGGTTCTAGGAAACCTGCATGCATCCTCTTGGAACAGCAGCATAAAAGAGATTAAAAAGCAGATGCTGACGTGTGTATGACAGTGTATGCTGATGGAAGTGTTAGTCTGTAATGTTCTTTTCCTCAAATTATTTCGCATTGGACACTTGCAGAAAACAAGGTACTTGACTTAAGATTTCCTCATCTCAGTCATCATGTTGCATTCTTCATTCCTCTTTGAATCTATTTTTGAGTGGACATAAGAAAAATTCTGGAATTGTCATAGAATAGCAGACATTATAATGAGACACCACAAAAGCTACAGTATTTCCCTTTAATAATAGCTTAGACTGACTAAATATTTAGAACTTCATAGGAGAAAAAGAGGCTTTCTGTTGTATTTAGACATAAAAAATGTATATTTGATAGCAACTGCACTTGCTAGAACTGTAACAGGCCCCACTGTCTCAGAAGGAGGGTATCAGCAGTAACCTCAGCATTATGAATTTTGCAGTAGCTGAAAATTGACAAAGATGTGTTTCCTGTTCACCTCATAGTAACAAGGGCTTCTTACCTTTTGCTATGTAATTCTGAATTGATATGAATCCAGGTTTTCTTTGGGGTTTATGAACATTTTCACCATAATCAGAAATACTCATTTTTTTATATAATGTCAGACTAAAAATAAATCTTAGCAGAATCTGTGTCTGCATTCTCAACAAGAAGCTTTTACAGCGTAGTCTGTCTTGTCACTGAGCCATTTGACACTTTAAACAGTGTTTTCAAGTAATCAAACTAGTGACTATTAGTACTGAAGGTAGAAATCAAAATAGTAGAATTTTTCTCTTCTATTAGGTTGACTTCTGGTAGCCAGCACTGTGATTTTTATAATTTCATTTATTATAATTTATTAAAAATCAGACTATGAATACACTCAGAAAATGTGAAGTGCATAATGAAATAGTATTTAGCTCTTTAAATGCTATAGTCTATAATTATAAAGAGCAGACAGCAAAGGATTAGTTAGAAGACAAGTCATAAAGACCACTTATTTTTGAACACTTGCTATTGATAGCAGTCATTCCTTCCCTACATAAACTAAGTCAGACCTGCTGATTCAGATCCTCTCCTCATTTTTTATTAGAAGATCCTAAAGCATTGCAATTGTAAGTAATTATAAAAAAGAACTTTTTGGCTAGACTCAAGCCATAGCTCTTCCTTAAAATACCTTGAGAGAGCTCTTTGCCCTAAAGTTGCTGTTCTTCAGTGAAGTAAAATCTGCAGAATTGTACATGCTGTCTTGATACAAAAGGCCTTTGGCCTATGTGCACTGGTTTAAATATTAGCTTAAATAGTTGTAGCCAATAATGGTGACTGAAAGGCAGCTTTTCATTGTTGACAAAGTGGGTATATTCAGGAGTTTTGGAAGCTCTTTCCTGCCTGCAAGTGCAGCGACACCAGTGGCTCTCAGCTTCTGTTCCATAGAACTGAGAAGAAAGTCTGGATCTCAATATGTTACTCTCTTTGGAAAATATTCAGCGATTTCATGTGTGTAAGTGAATGATTATGCTTGACATGAAGTAGAGAACAAACCTCCTGAGGAGTCTTTTGCCTCTGTTGTTAAATCAGAATGTAGTATTTAGATGCTACTAAAGATAGTCAGAAAGAAGCCAGTATATTTGCTGCAGATGTGGGGCTAAAAAGCTGTAGAATTGAGGTAATGCAAAGTGGGATCAGCTTCAAGAAAGTAGCAATAGTCGCTTAATATGAAAGTTTCCATTTCCAAAAACACTTGTGTACAGCTATTTCCACAGTATTAGTCAGGTAAATAAAAGGGAAAGTTACTGTTCTGTGATATCATAAGGAATACTGTGCAAGTTCTAGGCCAACTTTTTTGTTGGAAAATGTTTGCTGCAGAGATTGAGCTGACAAACAAAGGGCTGTCCCTAACCCAGAGCAGGGTGTCACAGTGGCACTGGTATGTGGGCACAGGCTGTGTGTGCAGTGGGTCTGGGGTGCAGGAGAGAACAGAAAGTGAGTGGGCATAAGGAATGGGCAGATGATTGTTCCTGACACCAAGGGAGTGTTGCATTGCTCCAGCTCTGGAATCCAATTCCATGTGGATTCTCTGTAACAGGCTCTTTGTTACCTGCTTTTAATGTATTTCTGAACAACTGTTTTATAATTAATTAATCTTAAACTAGTTAGTGGTGATTGCAAATAGCTTACCGATTTCAGTGCAGTAGATATAACCAAACAACCATTATTTGGATGATAATTTACTCCACAGTGGAGTCCACAGAGACTTAAATGTCAACAAGGCCTGATGTTTAGGTGCTTATCCAAATTCCCTGTGGACAGTCTAATGAGAATAATGTTATTTTTTCCTCTCAGTATGGTTGGAGAGTCAGTCCAAGAGGGACAAATTAGTGAACTGGTTTTGGAGCCTTGAGGCAGAACAGTCCATCAAGAGAGTTGCTTCAGCTTTAGTGTCAGAGGGGGCTTTGGAACCATTTTTTCTTAGATATATAGAGAGAGGTATTGTGGGCAGTAATCTGGCTAGTGCCATAGGCACTTGGCAGAACAATAAATGTGGCATGTACATGTTTTCACTCATCCCAAGGTGTATGGGAATAAAGAATTCATTTAAAAATAATGTGTATAGATGAATATGAATGTGTTTAAATACACAGCAAAGTCTGAAATTTTGTGAAGGTAATTTCAGAAGTAAAATAATGTAGTTTAATGCAATCCTTAGTTGTAATGAAAGGTCTATTAATTTAATTGGCATGATTGTGGGACCTAATTTTAGGTAGCCTCTGGCCACTTACACAACTGATCAGAAAGTTTATATCTACAAGTACTGCTTGTATGGGACACAGTATTTCCTGCTCTAAAACTCCAAAGAAATATTTCTGTTGTCGGAGATTGGTTTTTGCCTAAGTCTCTCTCCTTATCTTGCTTTCCTCTCCCAATAGTAACAATTTAAATACATTCCTATCCACGTGGGAGGCTGAAGCAGCAATTGTGTGGTCCCTTTTCAGCTCCAGAGGCTACCTGTAGGCAGTCGTTTCCCTACTAGATGGTAATAGGCGAGGCAGAGCTCCAGCTCTATCTGCACAAGATTGGTTTGTTTTTCTAAACTTCACAGACAGGTGGTGTTGTTCTGCAGAATGCTGCCTGTAGTGTATCAGTATTCTTAGTCTGAGAAGCAGACCCAAGGCTGTGTAGGAAGGTGTGTGCTGGTCTTGGTAGCAGGGCAGTTAATGCCTTCCACAGACCCAGCCCTTACCTCACATCTTGGAGAGGGCTATTTTGGGAAATCTCACAGAAGTTTTCATCAGTTCAACACAACAGTCTCTTGAGGAAAATAAATTCTACACTATGCCAGTCTTAGTGTGGATCATTTTTACTTTGCTTGTGTGTGGCTTCCATTTGTTTAGCTCAAGCCTGATAGCTGGACAGTGAAAAGCTGTTTGTCCTGCTCAGCTACACAGTTGGAATTCATGCTCCACAGGATGCTATGAAATTTTCCCCTGCTCTACATCCCTTTTTTTACAGACATGGGCCTAAAAGTGCATTAAAATGGTTAATGGGAAACATCCAGAGCAGTGATGCAACTTGAATGTTCCATCATACTTAAATACATCAGTAGTGCTCCTGGTTAGTTGCTCATGAATATTACGTGGTCACGATTATGCGAAACACTTGCGTAGCATTTAGAGTCTCATATTCTGCAGGATTTAAAGGTGTGAATAACCTGGAAATACTTAATCTTAGTACTGAATATACACAGCTACAAAACCACCAGCTACAGAAACTTACTGGTTTGGGCATAAACTCTGTAGGCTTTTTTCAGCTTCTAACATAATTTAATTTTACTTTCAGGCCTTTGGGCTCATAATTATATCTTCTGAGTATACAGATTTGATCTCTCTAGTGATTGTATATATTCATGTAATGAAAGTTGAGGTTTAGGAATGTTTGGTAATGAAATCACATGTTAAAAGTTGCAGTGAATTAAATTTGTTAAGTCACAAAGTTACATCTTTCCTATTTATGAACAATGTTAGATTCATAGGGGAAAATGGTTGTGACCACGGCCAGCCATAAGGGACTCTTCCTCCCATTTCTCCTGCTTATATCATATATAAAGAATGAAAACTTTAAAAAAATAAAATCTTAATATAAGCAAATATATTAATTGAAGAAGTGGTAGAGCTTTGTAAATATTTCTTACTTGTTTTTTGACTGCCCTGCAGTTACAGTACAGTAAATTGTCACTGGAGAAAATATTACAGCGTTTTTTGATTAAATTTGTGTCCACAAGGACGTGCCACACCAAACAACATGATATCCTTTTAAAACATTGACTAATTTTCACATGCAGTGTTGGGACCTTTGGATTCAAGTGGAAATAACGTCTTGGTTATGTGGGCATAAAAATGTCCATCTAATAATGCTTTGTGTTTGTGCACAGAATTCAAAAGCAACTGAAAACCATCTGGCAATGGAATATCTTTTATGGCCTGATCCCAGTGCAGGTACTCTCCCCAGAATTATTGTAACCTGAAAACAGGGGGCTTAAACAATGCCCCGGAAAGGTGTCCAGCCTCTTCGTTCGTTTTCTCCCAATATTTTTGGCATTTTGATTTTATCTTCATCCTGCTCCTTGGTATTGGTAATCTTGGTTTCTGTGCTGTCATTTTGTCACCTTACAGTTCTTAGTAGCACAGAAATAGGAGTTTGAGGCTGGGTACTTTGTAATATTTCCGTTTCCTCCTCATACATGAGGAGAAATTTTGAAGGCTCCAGGCTCGAGTCCATAGTGTGACAAATCTTTGATCATTCAGTTGCTGCTTTGGACAAAATTAATGCTCTTAATTGAAGCCTCATTAGATTTGGCAGCTGTTTTGCCTGCAGATTATAGCTGGTGACCAGGTGATTTTACCATCATCAACAGTGGTGACAGTGTCAGAGGAGACAGAACAACTTTAGCTCCTCAGCTGGATTTCGTCCAGCCCAGGAATGAAGCTCCATGGTGGGGAGCAGAGGAACATCCTGTGTACCTGTGCTGCTGCTGAGCTTACGTGGCTGTAAGTGAGCACCTCTCGAAAAGATGACACCCACTGCAGTGCCACCTCCTGAAACTCTGTGAAATGCTGTTAACCACTGTTCACATTTTGGACTTTACCATGTCAGAAAGCTGTTGTATCTTTTCTCTGGTAAGGTACTAATTAAGCTGCCAATCTCTTGCAGGTGGGTGTACATGGCATTAGAATAGAGTTCATCAACGAGAAAGGATCAAAGCGCACGGCCACCTACCTACCGGAGGTTGCGAAGGAGCAAGGTCATTGTTGCACTTTATTTCCTATGATCTCGTGAAGAATTTAAACATACCTGTAAATCTAAATTGCAATATTTGACCTTGCACTGATGTCAGATGATGGAGCAGTATTTAATTGTAAGAAGACTCTTATATAAAATGCCAATTACATGCCTGTGTCAGTCTCCTAGAGGGCTTCAGTAAACTGTAGCTATTCTTTAAGCCAGTCATAAACACAGCTTGTTAGCAAAAAATAAAATATGGAGGGGTGATACAGTGCTGTCAATTGTTAAAAACTGCCAATTTCTGTGTGGCTGCTAGGCTGGGATATAAGGGAGATGCAGAAGTTCTGTTAAGCATTGGGTTGGCTGGGCAATTATGTTAACCATTATTTATTGCTGAATTCCTGATGATCAAGTTGGTTTTCAGTTAGGTACTTTCTGCTAGTACTCAATTCCTGTTACAAACACTGACTTCCCAGGATTTTTAATGGATGGAAGGAAATTATTTTCAATATGGAAGTACAAAAGAATGTTGTTAAAAGTCTCTTTCAATAGAAGCTCAGACTTAAGTTTGTGAATTTAAAAACTAGAGTAGATTTTGTTGAACAGTCTTTTGCTGACTCTGAACACTCGCTATACTTTTTTATTTCCAAGGCCGATAGTGTGTCTCAGTCTGTCTCAATTGTTTATAGTTTGCATCACGGCTGCTTTTGTTTTTTACCTTTTTATATATGTTTGTCTACAAAGAGATCAGCTGATATCTTTGCTGAGAATTCTGTTTAATTGATAATTCTGTTTCCAGATAGTTTCATAAAAGTCTAGAGGTATTCCAAGGTTTGTTTTTTTTTTTTTAATTCAGGAATTGTAAGGGGAATATGTCTAAATCTCTGAATAGTTTTAGTTGACCATGAATTGCAGTCTGATTCTTTAAAGTCTCCAGAACTACTCATTTGTATTTTGTATGTGCCCAAATCTACTGTGTTTTTTGCAGGTTTTTTAATGTAACAATGTGATTAATTACTGCATCTTTAGGAAATAACATGTCTAACAGCTATTTAAAAGTTCAGAGTTTTTAAATAAATAGGAGGTTTGGATAGCATGAAGATTTTATTGAGAACAGTAATGAATCTGTATTTTAAATCCATCACTTTTTTCATTATCCAGACAAAATTTAGTTGTTCTAAAATCAGCCATATCTTTGTAAAGTGAAGTGATATTTATTAAGAAGTCTGATTTCAAGTTCTCTGCACATGTTCAAGTAATAATTATTTTAAATGTTATACAGAAATTTAGTTTTCCATATTGTTATAACCATTTATAATGTCTAAAGTGTCTGCGATACATGATCATACCTGAATGTTTTGGAAAAGTTTAGTTTTGTATCACACACCCAGTTTAGGACACCTGGGTAGGGTGGGTTCACTTTTAATGTATTTCAGCTATGAGATGAAAAATATAAGTTGTTTGTAGAGTGAGCTGTGTGTGTAAAGAAATCCTAAATGTGGTATTTCCTTCAGCTGTTCTGAAGTAGGGAAGAACGTTTTGGTTTATCCCAAATGCCAGCAGAGCCCTTGCACTCTCAACAGCACCACACACTGTACTGTGCTTTTGCAACGTCTGTTCCTATTGCTTCACTTCTCACTAATTTGTGCTGCTGTAAAATTCAACAGGATGGGACCACATTCAAACCATAGATTCCTTGTTGAGGAAAGGAGGCTACAAAGCTCCGATTACTAATGAATTCAGGAAAACAATAAAGCTAACCAGGTATGCACTGGGATACCGCACACAGCCCTGTTGTTGTAATGCTGGGAGGTGCTCCTTCCTGGTAAGTGCTCCTGCAGATGGTAATGGTAAACTCTCCTGGATGTATCATTCATGATTGCTTTGTTTCCACAAGAGCAGTACAGACTCAGGAGAAGCTTTGCACAGGGATGAGTGGCACTAAGCAGGGAGTGAGAGGCGGCTGTTCGATACCAGGTACCTGCATATTTGGGCTGATAACTCTGCACGCTCGCAGCAGTGTTTTAGCTCTGGCTTCTCACAGAGGCGTTTTTGGCTGCAGTGGGTGTTTCAGGGCTGTGGTTAACAGGGATTACTTGCTCTTCTTAGATTTATTTGGGCAGATGGTGTGTGGTGGGGCTGGTGCTGTATTGTCATGGAGGCCCCTCAGATTCCTAATCTGCTGGATCCTCAGAGAAACCTTTGGGTTATGCCCTGTGGAGTACGGGTTTCCCTAATATTAAGGGAATAATATTCCTAATATTCCCTAATATTAAGGTGTGAGACATGCAAGCCATGCACTGCTTTGACAGCCAGTGTATTAGTGGAACTATGTCAGGGTATTCCCAGGAGCGGGGAGAAGAATTTAATATTTTATTTCATACTAGTTTAGTTTTAATAAAACGTGTTCTTGAGGGCTCCTTAGTGTGTGGCAGCCAGTGTATTTCAGAATTAGCACCAGATACTCTGCCCATATTAATTGTTAGGTGATGAAGGGTAGAGGAGTCTGTATGAATGTCTGTAGGAATGGCTCTTAAGCTATTTATTTGTATAAGCCTACAGTGTAAGACGACTGCTGAACTCCAGTTTTTTAGTCATGCATGGAGAAATAGGATTTTTTAAAATCTTAGTTTATAAGGAAGTCTTGACCATTTGTCTTCTTCAAGGAGATAAAGACTTTGGGTCTCAATGAGTGTTTGGAATTCTGGATTCTTATAGGAATCTAACTGCTTGGAGTAGCTCTGAGTAAGGGAAGCATTTTATTCTGAAGGTTAAATTAGGGTGGAAGGATTTACAGAAACCAGCTAAATTCCCAAGTGCAGAACCCCAGTCCTCCCTTTAATTTATTTCAGCTGTACACCTTGTTATCTTATTTTCAAAAAGACTACTCAAAAAGAGTATCTGGAGATAGCTGAGGGCAAGAGTAGTAATGCAATGGATCATTTCTGTACACCTCAGCAAATAAGGAGTATATTTTTTCATTAAACAAAAATTCTGTATAGCACATGTTTTCTTCCTGCTGTGTGATTTTGCTTAGAACAATGGCATGGAGCACAAGACAACAAAAACCCCCTAAAGTTCACCCTCACTCCCCCCAAAAACCCCACAGAATGCCTTACATTTAGCGTAATTAAGTTCACAACAGTGAAACTGCTACCAAAATCAATTGGCTGATAAGTGAAATGAGCAAACCATATTTTTTTTAACATTCAGAAAAAGGGTTTTTTTGACTGCCTGTTTTACTTGCTTAAAACTTCAGATAGTGCTGACAGATTAGAGACAGTATTATTAAAATACCAAAATTTCCAGCATTAGACAACCTGGTTTAGAACCTCATTTTAATAATTTATTGTCATACATGAAAATATCTATTGGAAGAGTGAATAAGGGCTTTTAACTTCAAGTCTTCTGAATTAAACATCCTGTGTGTGAAGAAAGCTTTAGGCTGATCATGTGTCTGTCACTCCTTCAGGTTCACACCCAGCAGTTCTGGCCATGTTTTGAGGGAGCTAAACAGTAGTGGCACAGAGGGACTCGCAGCAGTCAGAGGGGTCTGGAATGCAGAGGGTCAGCAGCTGGGGATTCTCTGCCATCTGCAGGGGCTGTGCAGGGGCTGTGCAGCTGCCCCTGGCCACGCACACTGTTACCTGCAGAGCCCCTCGTTGTTTCCCTAGGGTGGGAATTCCATTCGCTGGCTGCCGCGTACCATCCCACGGATTCCAGAAGAGCTGCTGCTTTCTCAGCAAGGCCCAGTTCCTTGTGTTCCTCATTGTCAGACAATACTGATGCAGATGTATTCAGAATATTTGTTGTCAGGACCTGGATTCTGCTTTTAGATGCAACTAAGACATAAAACATGTACCTAAAACATTGCTGGACGAAGTTCTTGTGGGACCATTCTTCATTATTTTTCAACTGACTTGGGAGTCAGGAGAGGTCCCAGTCGAGTGGAAGCTGGCAAATGTTGTTCCATTTGAAAGAAGGAAGATGCTTGTTATTACAGGCCTGCTGGTCTCGCTTCAATGCCTGGTAAAATTAGTTTGGTGCCTCTCTGTGAGGACAGTGATGTGATGAGAGGAAAGTGACCAGAAATGGTGAAAGGCCTCAAGGGCAAGACTAAGGAGGAGTAGCTGAGGTCACATGTTTTGTTCAGTTTGGAGAGGACTGAGAAAGACCTCATTGGAGTCTACAGGTTCCATGGGGGGGACAGTGGAACAGAGCTGCTTTCAGGTGGCCAGCAGTACAACATGAGGGAAGGGAATGAAGCTGCATCAGGGGAAGTTCAGACTGGACATTAGGAAAATATTCTTTACTGAGTCAGTAGTCAGGCAATAGAACAAGCTGTCCAGGGTCATGGCATCAAGCCTGTTGGAGGCCAAGGGGTGTCTGAACAATGCTTTTAACCATATGGTTTAGTTTTGGGTAGTTGCGTGAGGAGCAGGGAGTTGGACTCAATGTTCATGATGGGTCCCTTCCAACTGGAGATATTCTGTGATTCTAGTCTAAAAGAATGTAACCATATTTAATGTAGCTGGGATAATTTTAAAAACAGAATTTGAAAGACAGTTGATACTGATTGTTTAAAAACAGCCCAAAAATCTGTAGTGCTTGTTTATGGTTTTTCCTACTAAATTTTTGTAGAGAGTTGGCTGAAGCTACAGGACATTCTCCATTCCCTCTACTTCAGCCAACGTAGTAGGCAACCATTTTTAACAATTCTGTTTGCTTAAAGTATTTTTTCATAAGCAGTTATGTTGTGATTTGTCACATGATTCAGGAAATGGCCCTGACAATTGTGGCAGTTCTCTTGTGCAGCTGAAGTCAGTCTTATTCCCAGCATCAGAAGTACAGAGCTCTTATCACTAAACAAACCAGCAGTGCAGCATTTCTGGTACTTCTTGCAGCTTCCTGGTAACAGTTCCTGAATTGGCCTCTCTGCTCTTTGCCAGGTACCGCAGTGAGAAGATGACGATGAGCTACACAGAGTACCTTGCCCATCGTCAGCATCATCACTTCCAGAATGGTATTGGGCACCCCCTTCCACCCTACAACCATTATTCCTGACACTGAGCCGCATGACCAGTCACTGGACCTCTCTGCAGACCTCTTCCCAGGAGACCCTGCCCCTTCTTGGTCTAGCTATCTCTATTACTGTACCATTTTATGATGATAGTTTCCGTTGCCATGTTGAGGCTCCTTTAACTGGTTCAGCTCATCATGGCAACGGGAGGGAAAACTGCATTACTACAAAGATCCCATACCTTTTTATTATCGATTCACTGCAGATTTTTTTGCAGCATATACCCTTGGGTTTTTTATGAAAATTTAAATTTCTACTTCATTAACTTTGAATTATATCAATCAAGGCTTTCTGTAACTGTGGATGGAAGGAAGAGTTTAAGGATTGCAGTTAGGGATGCTTTGCTTAGCAAAAAGGCATTCGTGGCTTTTGCATTAATAGATGTAATAAGGAATGAAACATATCAGATTCAGGTATTGAAATAGACAATTAATTACATTTTCATACCATTCTTACTGATGTTGTGTGTACAATATCTCACCTTCACAGTAAAGATTCCATGTAGCTCTGTACAGGATCTCCAGATCCAGCACAAACAGCCGGAACACCGAGGCTGACATACAAAATGCTTTTTTGGGATGAAGAGAAGCAACTCGTGTACAGCGAGAGGTGATGTTAACATGGCAGCATTTTCAGAATCAAGTGGCCTAAATGATTTGAGCACAATCCAGTCCAGGACCCCTTTGTGTCCCATCCTGTGCTGGGAATCATGGGCAGCCCAGGCCTGTCAGGAGTAGTCACAAGAATGCATTCGTAATGAGATGATGCCTTTCTGATGACTCAAATTAGGAGTGACATTTGTGTCCTAAAACAGATTGGTGAGTAGCAGATGTCATATTAGGAAGAAAATGGATTTAGATTTTAGTGCCTTTGACTATAACATAATTATATACTTATATATAAAATTCATAGAAAACATATACTCCAGACATGTTAGCAAACCCTGTTGAGGCTGCTCTGGCATCAGGGTTTTGGACACTTTTTTTTTTTCTTTAAAGTGAGATTTTTTTTTTAATATTATTATTAGCAAACTTATTTTGTAAAAGAGAAATCCCTGTTTTGTTCTTCATCTCTTCTTGAACTTACTGAGTTTTATCAAGTCGTGAATAGTTGGATCCAGTTAACTTTTGTTTAATTAAAGAAAAAAGACTGTTGTGAGAAAGCCAGGACAAGTATGCCATAATGTTACATGTTTTCATCTATTGCAGGAATAGTGCTTGAGAGCTGTAAGTACTGTGTAATAATTCTGATACCCTTCCACACGGTAGAAGAACGAAAACCAATTGGAACTTTTTCCTGCTGTAAAAATAGGATTTAGTAAAAGGTATGTGTGGTCTATTTGCAAGGCCAGTTGATGACAGGAGTTCACTCCTTCCTCCTGTGCCTGCAGAGCTCCCACTGCTGCCTGTTGCAGCACAGGCTGCCTGTTACAGAAAAGACCTTCCTAATCTGCGTGAGTAAACCACAATAAGCAGAAATTCCAGTTACTTTGAATAATGAATGTTTGTAAATACATAGATATATAAAAATCAAATCGATAAAATTCAGTTTAAAAAAATGGATTAACTGTAAAAGTGTTTCAATAGGATTTCAAAGTCATATAAGGATAAATTATGTTCATCCTTTATGTGAGGTTAGGTCTGCCACTTAATTTCTATGGAGGTTCTTGTAGAAGGTCTTTGGTATTCCTTCATCCACAGCATTTATGTCCAAATAATACCATTTTCAGTTGCGATGCCTTAATTTTAAAGCAGAGGGCCTGAAATTTCAGGAGCCAAGCGATGCCAGCCAGAAGCTGCAAAAATGAGTAGATGTTTATACAGAGGCTATTTTGGATGATACTGTTGTCTTGTTTCTACTTGGGGAACACTTTTAGATGAATTAGTCTTCAAGTGGAAATGTGAACAAGTGGCTACCTGATAGAGTTGTGTTGGTTTTTTTTCTTGCCCTTATAGGGAACCTGAGCACAAACTGAATCATTCTGCTGCGAAAAAAAGTCATGCAACCCCATCTTTATCTGTCATCTCGTTACAGCTCGCTTGTGCTTCTGCACAAGCTCATTGTTAGAAGTTTTTTAAAAAGATCTATTATATATAAAAATATATATGTATTGAAAGGTGCTAATCAACCTCAAGAAGGTCACGTGACTGGTCATGCGGATCTAAAATCATATCAGATTTTTTAAGAAATCTTCGATATATGCAGATGTTATACAGAATTTCTTACCAGTGTAATAATGATATACTGATGAATAAACAATCCTGCAGGATTTTAAGGACAAGGTCAGCAATACTTCCCACCATGGCTTGGGGGAGAAAAGGATAGTTTTGTCTCCTTTTTGTATACAGCATAATGCACAATGCATTTTTGTCTATCTCTTAGTAGCTGTTGCTTAAAATTATAGTTCAAGGGTGTTATACAAACTGTAAAGGTGTGCTTTTGAACCGAGCTCATGCCAGACCCTTCTGGACCAGAGTTTTGTATCACTAATTTAAAAACTGTTACAGAGTCTGTGGTCAATCAGATTGTATGATTTATTTTTTTTTTTAAGATTGGAATAATCAGTCTACCTACAGTGTTTCTAGGGCACCTACCTCCTCAGCACACTGTGCTGAACTGCTGCAGATTGTTCCTCTGTAATTGTGGGATTCTTTGTACCAAACGTGCAGCTCACTGTGACATGCACTGGCACAGAATAGGTCTGTTTGCTTAAAGCTAATCAGCAATTGCTCTCACAAATGCCATTCCCTCGTAGTTACATTTAGTAACTTTTAGCTGTTTCATTGGGTTAGCTACAGATTTGTTTTTCATTTGGGGTACTTTATAGAAATTAAGGTACAACCAAGTAGCTTATTTCACTGTTTGTTAAGTTGAAATACTGATTTTTTAATGAGCACTACTCAGTTTGCCTTATTCCATTGAAGAGATTGTTGGGTTTTGGTTTTTTTTTTCATTCTCTTGCCTAATGTTCCTAAAAACTCTGTTCTGTAAACTGAGTTAGACAACCAAACCATAGACTTGACACGAAGCTGTTACTTGGTGATGCTTCAAGTGTCCTTCCCGCTGCCATCCCAGCGGATGCTGCTCCGGCAGGGGTGGACGCTCCGGTCCTGACCTCAGCCCAGCTCTGAAACCAAGGTGGGCACAGCCCTGGCACACCTGGAGTTTGTATATGGACCTCTACTTGTCTTCAACTGTGCGGGTTTTTAAAACTTGTTGTCTGGAGTAGGTTACATCTCTTATGTGTGTTAGATCGAACCAAAGAAGCCTCCAGCCATGCCCAAATGCTGCTCCTAAAGCCTGCCTTCCAGTCCTTACAAAATCCCTGCAGGATTAAATGTGTTAACTTTTTTATTTTTGTACAGTTTCTAACTGATTTTTGCTAGTGATGTTAATTGAATTAAGTTTATTTGGGGAGTCTGAGTATCTCCTCCATTTAAATAAACTGGTGACTTTCATTTTATGTTAAAAAAAAAAAAAGTTTAAAAAAAAAGAGAAACCCAAAGTGTGCCTCTCAGATTTAAGGGTTTCTGGTTACATTTATTCTTAAGACCAGCAATGATTCTTTATATACAAAGATATGTTTTCCTCATTTTTTATTACTGTTAAAGAAAAAAATAAAGAAGAAAAACCTCTTTCTTTGCTCTGGACTCAGTAATTGCGCTGGTACATAAACGCACTGAGAAAACAAACTTTTGTTTGAAACTTTTGTAACAACTTATGACTGTTTTTGTATATCAAAGTTGATTCTTTTCAAGATATTTGGATCTAGTTTCTAAGTTATTTTAGTGTTTTGTATGTTACAAAAAAAAGAACCAAACTTACTTTAAATTGTTCACCAGCATCTTGAGTTATCTTCAATGCCATGGTGACACACAGTGGGCTTAGAGCTACCTGGAGTAGCTTGTAAGGCCTCAGTCTTTTCCTTCCTTCCTTAGCAACTCAATTGATTACAGTAATATCACAGATTACCTGAACCCCCTTCCTTTATAACTAGATCCTTCTTCCTTCCACATTTAATTGCTATTAGTGTGAAGAAACTGTTGAAATGGGCATTTTAATATAAGTACGGCTTAAAAAGAGAAAAATGAGGAAAAAGAAAAAAAAATGCTAGAAGGTTATCTGTGGGTCTGTGAGATATGGCTGTGGAAAGATATTGTAGTAGTTTTAACACTATTGTTATTACCTTTTAAATCATTTACCCAATAAAATAAGGAAAAAGAATCACCATTTCTTTTTATGTTTCTCTGCTTAACTGTGTGACTTGGTCAGTGTTTTTATTGAAGCATTTGTACCTGGTGTTAATGTCAAAGGCTAATGGTGTGTTAGAAATATTTTCCTGTCTTTCCCTTTTGTCTGCTATAGGAACAAATTGGGGACAGGTACGTGCAGCTTTCACTAAACACTCCCAGTGAAATCACCATTTATATCAGCTACATCAGTTATTTATCTCAGTATATTCATCAGTATTTAATATCAATTGCCAATTCAGTTTTATACTTCTTATGTCTAACTTTACACATGGAAGTCTGTCAGGCCTGAGCTCCCTCGTGAGAGGCAGAAATGGTTTCAATCTTTTGAAGCAAAACTTATTTGCAGAACCAATTATACAGGTGCCAGCAACACAGCACTGGTACCCCTTAATGGGCAGATTGTTCAACAGAACATTTTGCCAGTGTGTATTGAAGAATCTCTGTCAAAGCAACAGTACAGCTGATGCCAAAATCAAGTTGGAACTCTGGTCCCTCAGCCAAATTCTTGGTGCACTGAGACACTTTCTATTGAGTCTGAGTTAAAGGAAGCATATTTCCTCTGTAGGGTAATTCCTGAGACAATGCATTCCATCTCCCTGGAACTCAGCTCTGAGTTTAGAAGGGCTTTGTTTGCCTCATGCTGTGTTAATAGCTCTTCTGGCTGTAGATGTAGTGTCTTTGAGAGCAGAGCAGTGGAATCCATGTAACCTTTGGATGTTCAAGTCTGATGCAGCCATTCCTTCACTTGCTCTGAAGCTTCGATTTAGGAGATTAACAAACATCTGAAGGGAAATCTGCCTGGGTAAATATTAAACCAGTGATGGAAGCTGGCTCATAGATTTGGTAAAATTTAGTGTAAAACTTACACTAAACCTAATCTAAAACCCTGAGGCCATTGAAAGGCAGAGCTAGTTACCACTTCCTGCTGAGTTTCCACTCTTCTTGCTGCTTTAGCCAGCTCTCCAATTCCCATGCTGTAAAAATCAAACCAAGCCAGTAGCATTAAGGGTATTTCAGATGTAGAAACTTGCTTACTCTTACATATCTGTTGCTATGAAACAATAAAAGGCTGATGTTCAATTAGTTATAGAGGGCTGCTGACAATAATCAGCAGTGCCTGCAATGGGAAATTGCTTGCTTGGTTCAACTCAGGCTGCCGTACAGCACTTCACACTGGATTTCTACTTAAGCTGTTTCATCAGTCTTTATACTCTTCCAGAGAAATTAAGCTGGAGAACTGATTCTTTTCCCCAGCCACATGAAAAATTGAATCCTCTGCAGTGGATATATAATACTACAGGGTGGGCACATCCAGTATGTTCTTTTTCCAGGAACAGTATTGCCAAGAAATGCACACAAGGCAATAACCTGCTTGTCTGAGATGTACTGGGTCACAAGAATACATTTAACAATGCTGCAATCATGTTTGTTACAGCCAGAAGCATTTGCAAAGTGCATTAAAACTACTTTGCTATCCTGTGATGTGGGGCTGAGTTCAGTCCTGCAGCTGCTACAGCAGCTTTCTGAACAAAGGTGTGAGCTGAAAACTTCTGTATATGTTCTACCATCTTCTGCTGAAGTACTGTGAAATGGGAACTACAGGACATGGCCCAAGCTGGGGTAGGAACCATGAGGAAGCATGGAGACAGCATCCTTGTACTGCAACAGTTCCCTGAGCTCTGCAGCTGAAAGACAAGGACAGGTCCTATTTAAACAGTGATTAAAGGATTTATACCCTGCTGTGAGCTCTGCCAGTAAACTGCTGTTGACTGACAGGTAACAGGCAAAAGTCAGACTGAACTGCTTAGAATTCCAGAAATCCCAGTACCTGTTGTTCTCCCAGGAACTGCTGTGGGCAAGGTAGACAACACCAGGCTGTACAGACTGTTTTAGACAGGAGCCTCCATCTTCTTACCTGATTTATAAAGAGCTAATATTACATGCCTCTCTGATTCTTGCCTAGTTATAAAAAGTTATAAGCAAAACAGACTCAGACCTGGCACAATTAGAATGATAACAAAACTATCCAGTATCCAGTAAAAGGCATTTATTTGTTTTAATTCCAAGGTTTAACAACTATTTGCCCAATGATCTGGACTTAGGGCACAACAACAAAAAAGCCCACCAGAGCAAAATACAAAAACAAGTACACAAATTACCCCTTATTTGTAAATGTTACCTCATAACCAAAGGTTAGCACATTAAAAAGTTTACAAAATTTATAACACTCTTACAAATTATTCAGAACTAACAGCATTTGTGGCAGTCGAGCCCATCCACATCCATCCTTGCTCTTCCTGACCCATTCTGTGCCTGGATAATGCCTGCTGGGACTAGAGCGTGGGGTAGGCAGCCCTGCAGGTTCCTGCAGCCCCCCTGGTGCTCCAGCCCAGCCCCTGGCACAGCGTGGTCAGGGAGAGTGGGGTGTGCTCACTGCCCTGCCTGCTGTGTCCTCTGCAGCATTGGGATAATGACTCGGGAAATGCAGAAATAGTTTTTAAAAGTACAAAATTGACCCTGAAGAAAAATAAAATTATTTATAAAACAGCTTGGCTTTGACTAAGTTACACCAACAGCTGCAGGAGAGATTTACAGCAATATCACTCAAAGTACAAGGTCACAAAAATCAACAGATTTGTTATGAGTCCTGTCACTGTAGAACTGAAAACACCAAAGCTGACCTGTCTGCCTACAGAAACCTCCCACCAGGGCTGACATGGATTTTGGATTTTTCAGAGCTTTGTTAACTATAAGGATGAATTTAATTCCTAAGGATCCACCTAGAGTGAAACAATTGCAACACTGAAGAAAACACCACAACTCTATTTTCCATTAGCTATGGATGCATAGAAAACAAATGTTTCTGGTTTAGATGCAAGACTTAGGACATAAAAGTACAGTCAGTTAACAGTTGCAAATAGCTGTTTCTGAAAAATACAATTGAACTTTATAAAATTATCTCAAATATACAGAAATATCAAAACTCCATCACCAGAAACAGAAACCTACTATTAGGTACTCTCTGACCTCAGGGTTTGACTGGTCTGACTTTTCCTGTTTCCCAGGCTCACCAAGGCAGCAGCTGCTCAAGCACACATAAGCTTTGCTTATGGGCAGTATCTTTGAACTAAGAAGCTGAACCAAAACGAGCTCTAGGTGCATGTTCATAGATTGTGGCTTTTCATCAATTTATAAACACATGGGCAAGAGCTATTCCTTTGCACCCTTCAAAAGAAACATGATGCAAATTCTCCTTGGTGCTTGAAAGAGGAAGTTAAACAAATAGATCCAGCTCAGACACTGTACAGTGACTGAATCTCTGGAAAAATAGCACTGCAGGGATCATGGACAGCTGAAGCCATGGCACGAGGTGGTGGGGGCAGAAATGTTACTGGTTTACCTCTGTTTTGGAGGGCTACTTACTCCAAGGCTGCATAAACAAACCCATCAGTAATCAGGTTTATTATAGCTAATAGTGCTTCTTTTATGGGTACACTTAGAGGGAATTGCAGCCAGTGGCAGCTGGAGTAATGAGTTTAACTCCTTGTTTCTTTTGAAATGCCTACAATACTAACACTTGGAGGACTCCGTTCAGACCCCTTAACCCATACCAACATCTCTGAAGGCCAGGCAGTGGCACTGCGCAAGAAGTTTTGGGGTGTTCTGGCCAGCAATTGAAGCTGCTCTGGGGTGAGATTTTACACTCTGCTTCAGCTGCTGGAAACAGTGGGTCTGGCTGTGCAGCCCCACGCCTGCTCTGCCCCACAGCTACTGGCACTGCTGCTGAAATTCCCAGTGCCATTTGGGCACATTTGAGCAGGAGGCCCAGGAAACCCTTTCAATTGTGCACTGCACTGCAGCACTGTAAAATCTCATCACCAGATACTGGGCAACAGCTTCAAATTACGTTGACATGGATTGAGTGTGTAAGAGCCCAGGAGAGAATGCAATTGCCTCCCAAGAACAGCAGTATAGTTTTGTGCTTTCATTTCCAGCATAAATAAGCATAAAGCAATGAAAGAAATCTGTATAGTGTAACTGCCTATAAAATAGACCGTTCAGGGAAAAGAAAAATCAGCCTCTGCCAGGGAAAACAACAAATAACTGCTGTAGAGATTAAGAACTCTGCTTTCCCATTTCCTGCATATCTAGCAAGCTCTGGCTAATGCATATTCCCGACAGATACCACAGATAGGTGAGGAATGAAGGATGTGAAGTTCCACAACAATTGCTCCAAAAGTTTTTTCCTTTTCTGCTCCCATTCTGACCTGTCCTTCCCCTTCTGTGGAGCCTGTCTCAGCTATGCTGATGCAGTTTTGAGTGGTGGGTCACCATAAATCAACTTGAAGTTCTAAAAGCCTTCAAAGAAGGGAATGGGGAAGGAGGGAATAATTTTAAGTTTTGGTCCTACAGGAAAGACACTGAGGCTCTGGAGCACATGAAAAGCAAAGCATTAGAGCTGGGGAAGGGTCTGGAGCACACATCTAAGGAATGGGTGAGGATGTTTAGCCTGGGGAAAAGGAGGCTCAGGGTGGACCATGTCACTCAGCAACTGCCTGAAGGGAGAATGGGGGTCAGCCTCTTCTCCCAGGAAATAAGCAACATGAGAAGAGGACACAGCCTCAAGTGGCACCAAGGAAGGTTTAAATTGGATGTTAGGAAAAATTTCTTCACCAGAAGGGTTACCAAGCCTTGAACAGGCTGCCCAGGGAGTCATCAACCCTGGAGGGGCTTAAAAGGTGTGGCACTTGGGGATAAGGGTTAGTGCCAACCCAAATTATTCTGTTCTAACTCAACCAGCCTCACAGATACTGCACAACAACAAAGAAGCAACAGCTTATGTTAAAAAGGTGAAGGTTGCACTGCCTGCCTTCCCACCTGACTCCAGCTGCGCCATTTGATTCCTTCACTACAGCTCCAGTACTCCTAAAATCCTTCCTGAGTGCAGCAGTTGGTTACCTCTCTACTTTTTTGCCTTGTTCAGTGAGACATTTTCACTGCTTTAATTGGTATGAAAGATTCAACAAGCTCCAGAGCATGCCCACATAGGGTTTAGAAGAACAGTACAAGTGCCCCCCTGGCTCTGATGAGCAGCTCCATCAGTGTATGTGGTGAAATTACACCTCGAATTTCTGTGTGACTCAAAACAACTGGAGCAGCAGAAGAGGGAAAAGCACAGGTGGGCCCAGTGACTACCAGGGAGGGAGGGCAGGGGCAGCCACTCCCAGCAGCTCTGCACCAGGAGTCCCTTTCCACTACCCAGGGATAGCCCTGTCAACTCTGTTCACATTCCTGCTCCTGAATTTTCAGTCAGCCAGAAGAGCTGGCAAATTCTGCTTTCCAAGAAAAGAGCCTGCACTGAGTGAGACACCTGAGCTCATTGAAATGCTCCTGCAGTTTTAATTGATCAGAGGCAGTCAATGGTGGCAAACAGCAGCTGCTTTATACTTGTTTGGAATGCCCTGAAGCAGATGATTACAGGTAGGAAATGCTATAGTTTAAAAAAGGAAAAAGAAAAGGCTCCTACTTAAAGAAGTGTTTCCAGTAACTACAGTATTGTGACAGGAAAATAAAGGGAAGATGCTTTAAAAAAAAGAAGGCAATTAAAAAAAAAAAACAACAAAAAACCAGAAACTATAAGGTAAGCAAATAATAATGCTAAATAGTATTTGCAAAATTTGTCTAAAGTCCTTCTATTGTAATACTAACACCAGCTGTATATGCCTGAGGGATAGTTTAGGTACATGCTGCATGTTCTCAAGTTGTGAGCATACAGTATGTTTTATATATATACACACATACATACAGCAAGGCATGGAAGAATGCCAGAAACCAGTCTGTAAATCAGACCATGGGACAATGTATTTCTCATTGACATGTACTTTTTTAAATCATATGGAGTAAAAATATTTGAAGTAGCCACTTGTTCCCTCACAAAAGAATTTTTTTTAAAGAAAAAAAAAGTCAATTTACTTTTGCTTCCTGAGGTATAAACATCTGTACCTTAACTTCAGCACATACCTTCAGGTGATCCAGCTGGAGGAGGTATGATGGTTTTGGTTTATCTTAAAAGTCACAGCTTTGACAACAAAATGAATCTATAAATTCCCACAAACTTCTGTACAAGGAAAACCTTCAGCCCTGAAACACAACAGTCTGCACAATGGACTCACAAGTCTGGAAGAACACAATCAGGATTTGTCATCTTTCTGCCCAGTGGTTTCTTCTCCTGCAAAACTTGAGCAGATACACACAGTTGCTCATTCTGCCTGTCTACATCCCGTCCTCCAAAAGACACGTTGATGGGTCATGCTACTAAACTGGAACATGTTCTTTGCAGTAGAAGCCTGCATTGATTTGACATTCCTTTTAATACCTGTATTTTAAAATCAATACACATGATCTAGCACAGCTGTAGGGAGAGAACAGAGTTTAATTTAGTTTCTTCACCAACCAGTCTGGTCAGTGAGGATCAGCATAGACAGAGCAGGAATGTTTCAAAAGCTACTAAGTATAAAAAAAAACTTCTGATGTTTACATTGGACTTTGTATCTCCACTCCTTCTTCAGTCTAAGGAAAAAAAAAAACAAAAACGTTTTGTTCAAAGTCAGGACAGAGCAGTAGATGCAATATCTTATCATGGCCTGTATGTAACATGGTCTCTTAATTATTTCAACTTCTCTTTTTTCCCTCATCAAAATAAAAGCATCCCCAAAGCATCATGATGGGACTTCACTAGCTAGGTACTTATCCACTGCAGCTTAGAAATTAAGCAGTTGATTAATTTTTTTTAATGAGTTATTGTTCCCCAACATTTTCAACCAGCTTAAAGAAAATACAGTAGAACCTCACTGTTTTGCACTTCTGTTTGGAAGATTAAGTGTGCATGATTTCCTGTGACCATTTTGGAACATTCAAGCTTTAAGAATTAAGCCAGGATGATGCAGTTCAGCATGTTGGTTCACATCAGTGGAGTGCTACAATTCAGCATTATTTCCTATCCTAGAGGTGTAATATTCTTTAATGGAAAATGAGTCAAAATGAGGTAGCACTGCCACTCTCTTTGCTGGAATGTGGACAGGTCCTGGCCTAATTTTAAATGGTGGCTTAGCAAGATTCTACTGTAATCTATACAAAATGTATAAAACATGAACCTTCCCCAGAATAAGGCCACTAATATTGCCATTGGCAATAGGCAGTGAGAAACAGCAGGTAAAAAAAACCTCACTTCATTACAGAGGTGTTTTTGAGGCAAAAAACTGTGGGAAGAAGTATAAAGCCATTGTCCTCTCATCCCCCCTCTTTGTTTTCCAGTATATCTCTGCTTCCTGTATGAACTACTCTGTGGGGAGAAATTTCAGTCTATTTTCTTAGCTGGGAGTCTAAGCAAGTCCATGCTCCACTTGAAGGTGGGGACAGCACTGTGAAACAGCAGGATTATGAGCTTCCCATGAGTCATGGTCATGACAGTCTGATGTCCAGATGCCCAGATTCGGTACCAGGGCCCATAAAAAGGATCTGAGATGGCTGGGCACAACATGTTGTTCAAATTCACTTCTGTGACCTGAGGAAGCAAGAATAAATTTATCAATTAACAATATTTTTATCTTGCACTGATTCACCTAAAAACAGTGAAAATTTAGAGAACTACCATAATAATCAAAAATGTTCAGGTGACACACATTCGCTCAGCACAAGTAGGGCAGCTTTTCAGCAAAAAAGGCAGATCCAAATTCCATTGGGTATTTAATAAATGGATTTATGCAGGTGCGTAACCAATCTATGAACTATTTTACCAGTACTTGCAAGGTATATGATACAAGTGCTCATTAGAACATGCAATTTGCATACAAGTAGCCTTATCAAAAATTTGCATGCAAGTAGTCTTATCCATGTAGACCTGGACACTCAAAGTACTCAGTGTTTTTACTCTGAATGTACTTGCAGACTATGCATTTATTAAGCTGGGTTTACTTACCAATCCCAGGATCTGCAAGATGCTAAAATGATACACAAACATAAACCCCGTGGATAAAAGAGCCCACCAGAAATTGCAGAGCGGTTCGGGGGTGTAGATACCTTGAAAAGAAAGGAATACATTAATGTTCAGCTGCACTGCTGTGCCTATCACACTCTCGATGAATTATCCTCTCTCCCCTGGATGTCAGGACAGCTGGCTTGAGCTGATAACCTCCACAACACCATTATAGCAATTAATATTTGAGAGCTTTATTTCTTACCTGAAGCATGCTGATCAGCTTCGTCCCACCTTCTTGTCCAGCAGTGAAATGTACCATATGTTACCTCACTAAATCTGTCTATTTTTCACCAACATCAATGATTTTTACTTCATTCTTCCTTCTACCACAGAAGTAATAAATGCAATAATGGTGTACAATGAATCTTCAAAAAATCAGGTTATTTATACTTAAACACCTGCTTCTTGCAGGGATTATGATTTCAGCATGCACAGAACTGACTTAGGCAGCAGCAGGTCCTGCACAGCCTATATCAGAGCACAGCTTAATTGTCATTTTCTAATTTTATGGCTGTTTAACTATTAAAAAGGAACTTGCACCAATAATGCCAAGGAACAGAAAAGCTGTGTCAGGTGATGAATCCGTTAATGTCAGGCTGTGCTTTTAAATGAAAGCTGCTGTGGAGATATTTTATATATACTCTACAAACTACAAAACAAAGTTTTATAATCAGTGGCTATCACAGGTACTGTAAAATACTTTTTCCCTTCAAAAGAAGTAGCAGATATATTATTCCAACATTTCTCTACCCTCTCAAAACCAGGTTTTACTGACAAAACACAATGTTCCCTGATCTAGAATGCACCAAGGAAATCAGATTTAATAAAAGTACTCATAGATACAAGACTATCTTGGGGATTAAATATTCAAATTTCATACAGTAAGAACAAAACCAATTTACACAGTTCTCTAGACTTTTACTAGCAGACATGAAAATTGCACTGTAAGATATGTGGGAAAATATTACTTTCCTTATGACTTTAATAACTTAGCCTCAGAACACGAAGATGCACAATGTCATGCTGTTTGGCTGCTCTAAGAGTTTCAGAGGATTATAAAAATACACTGGCAATTTTTATCTGCTTTTATCTGCTCTCTGATCCATTAGATATTATTAAATACTGGAACATGTATCCAGTACTCAAAGGACAGCTTAGGGCACAGAGTGCAATATTGATACTGGCCTTGGCTAGCCAGAACACTCAGTAATTGCCAGGAAGTAATGAAAGACTTCAGCATACACTGTACAAGGCTACTGGGAACTTAAATAACTCCATGTGCAGAGTAGCTACCACAGCACCCACCAGACCACAGCTGCTGTGAAAATGCCTGTGTATGGCATCCTGTGGAGATAAATACAAGTAACTGCTGTGACCACATCACTGTTTAATGCTGCATTCCAGCTCAGGTTTAAGGTCTCTAGAGCAATGCTTTCTGAAGCTCTGTGGCCCTTTCAAAATTATTTTCTGTATAGTTTCCTTCCATAATTTGTACCCATCATGCCAGTTCAAATTGATTTTACAGTAGCTACCTGAAATAAGTTCAATTAAATAGCATTTTGTGAAGGCTATGGATTGAAAATCACCTACAAGCTGTTGTCTAAAACTGCACATCGCAGTGTCCACTCCCAAGAACACAAGTGCTGTGCTGCTGCTTGCACAGGGTAAGACTCTGTGTGTGTGTGAGTGAGTGCCAGCAGCACATCTGCACCCCACACACCCTCCTGGTTCTAACGAGGAGCCAGCAGCAGTGTCACTACCCCAGGTACCTCTGCACACCTGGTTCAGTGAGCAGGCTGGGACTGGGGGAGCCCATGATAAATTTGGGCACAGGAGCTACCTGGAAAGCACAGGGCAGCTTGTAAGGCTTCTCATGCAGTGGGAAGGTGAAGGTCAGAAGTGTCTGAGCAGTAAGTAAAACCAAAGGTAAAAGAGAACTCTACAGGAATCACTTTGAGTTCTGTAGGTAGAGGAAAAATTCTCAACAGTAATTCTTGGGATGCACTTGGGAAGTGCGAGCTAAGAGCTGGCATCCTATTTAGAAAATGGTACAGAAGTCTTGACTTAGATAGCAATGATATTCATTAAACTCCATGGCCTGAAAACATCAGATAGGTGACACCACCTTGAATATGGTTTTTCATTACAGAGAACAGAGGAGGAAGAGGAATGAGCCTTGGTGTCAGAGTGCAGGAGATCATGGCTCTATATTTGGCTCCACCAACTTTAGGTGACCTGGTCAAGCTTTACAGAAACTCTTTGTACTCCCTCCTCTGCTGTAAAGACAACATTGCTTGACTTGCAAAATTTACTTATATTGTCCTTGCAGTTTTCAGTGCATGTTTAACCTAGATACAAAACACAATATGAAATTTAAATAAGGTATCAAAGCAGCTCCCAGGAACTGGCTGAGTAGTGCTAAACCAAATTAGGTTTCTGTTGGCAGTTGCCTGTGTTATTTCAAAAGTATTTGACAAAGCCTGGTGAGAGTCTAAAGAGGCAATCACCCAGGAAAGCTGAAATACAGACACCTCCATATCCAGGTGACTTACAGTGCAGGTAGGGTATAAATGCTAACACAGACAAGTGACCCCAGCTATAAAATGAGACTGGAGGGAGACAACAGTCATTAAAAGACTATGGAAATGGCACAAGATGACAACACAGATCCATGGCACAATTTGGCTTTGAACCCAGGCTTCTCATGTCCAGCTTCAGTCTAATCAGGGAATGGTATTTCAGAGGTCCCTTAGCAGGTATTTCAGGTTCCCTCAGCAAGGAATTTCATTCTGCTACATCCTTGCTCTGTTGCAAAATTTAAAAAAAAAATACATCAGCAGCTTTCAGTCTCTACAGATTTTTGGTCTTGCTTCCTACTAAAAATATCCCTCCTTATTAAACTTTGCAATAAAATAATGGTGCAATTTTCAGCAGTAGCACTATTTGGACATCAAAGGACAAAAAGGAAACACTGGCCTCCACACAAAAACATTTTGGAGCACTCTAGATTCCACAGTGTGCTTTGGGAAACTAATTTTAAATTCATACCTGGGATATTTTCTGTATAAACAGCCACTATAGATTTTATTACACTACAGCCCTGCTATTCAATGGACTGCTGTTTAATGGAGAAGTGTGGTCTATTTTCCATAGTACAGTCTGTTAAAAGAAAAACACAAACAGGAAAATTGAGAGCCAGCTGAGTGATTGTTTGAAGGGCCTGTGTTGGCTTTGGCAAAAGCTACTTGCTGCTTGCATAGGAAATAAATTTCAATAGGTGGGAGCAGAGAGTTTCAGTCTCTATTTATGAAGGATCATGGGCAGTTCTTATACATTAAGCACTTACAGAAATTTATTCCAAGTGCCAGTCTGGCACTGATCTCATTCTCAAAAACACTCACTCTCCAGACAGCAGAGACCATTCTAAGCTGCAGCCATCTAGGTGGGCTGCATGTTTGCTCCTGTGTTGAAATAGCATGGCAGGGGATACCTCAGTTTAAATTACACTTCATTACTTCAATAGCATTGATACAAAGGATTCCATATAGACTGAAGAGTTTGGAGTTCTTCATCTGCTTCTAAACAAGATTTTGTTGACCTTGAATATGCCAAGTTGTTCATTTTGCCATCCAGGAAATGGAAGCATGGCTTCAAAAAACTAAAGATCAACAAAGAGATGCCATTTTTTTTCTACTGCTCCCTCTCCATAATGTGCTAGTTCAAATGTTCTTATGGACTATTATTTTTATTTAAAATTCTCAATATACAGGCTTCTGAAAATTTGAACACAACTTAATAGAAAGCAATACTCCTTTTGTATTTCTGTGAAAACATAATGCAGGAAAAAATTCTCTTCTGTTTGAACTAGAGAATTAGATCTAAATATAGTACAAATTTTTAATTTAGTAGGGTTTAAAATAATCTCTTTAATGTCTTGCTTTCATTCCCACTACATTTGATAGAGCTTTATGAGTTTTCCAGTCCTTGCACATTCTATTTCAGTTGTCTTATAATTATAAGTAGACCTGCTTAATCCAAAACTCAGAGCAACTACTACAATTCTCTCATTTTCAAGCTTACAAAAATGTGAGGGAAAATTTGTTTTATTTCCCTTGATCAGAGGGCTAATTCCTGTTGAGTGGCCTATTGAGTTAGCCTAGAGCTAAAACTTCCTTTCCAGGGGAAAACAGGAAAAAAATGTTTTCAAGAGGATGATCCTGAAATCCATGTTTCCCCTACAGCTCTTCTGACCCCATGTGTAGGTTTCAAACTAGTCCCTTATGCCAGGAGGTTTTTGTTTCCCCCCAGTGCCAGCTACTCTCATCAGAACCAGCTCAGGCAGAGCTCTTACAGCTCTTAGAGTACCTGCTTCTCTCAGGAATCATTTTTTATATTCCATAAAGCAGCAGCAGTCGCTCTTCCTCTACCTTCATTTAGTAGCAGTTCTTCCAGATACTGGTCCCTGCCCTTCTAAATTTCTCCATCTCCTGAAGAGATATTTCTTTTTTCAAACTAACTGTAACTGCCCAGAGGGTCACAGGACAGACACATCCCCTCCTCTTTCTCTCTCTTAAATCATCAAACAAGATTATCCTCGAATAGTCAAGCTACAAGAGCGGCTGCAGCCTGAGCCTGCAGCCAGAGTAACAGCACACAGAGCTACCCTGCTGCTGCAGGTGCCACAGCACAAGCACAGCTCAACAGCAAACCACACATTCATGTCTAATACATGGCATTCAGCAGGTAGAGAAATCTGGAATAGGAACATGGAATTGCTAGAAGCAGAGTAGGGAAATAACACCCAAGAATCAACAGGTCTCTAATTCAGTTTCAGCAAAAGAGCTGTATCACACATTATCAAGTATTTCAATGAAGATTGAGATGGACTAGATTTATGACTGCGTAAGTATATCTAAACATAAAGTGATGTTTCTCCTGGATTACTGCTAAAGGTATATAATAAAGCCTGCATGATAACTCCTTTAAAAAGCTAAGGAAATAATTAGCTAAAGACAGGTAAGTGTCACAAAGTAGGAAAGAGGCTGACATACAGCTGCAACAGCTAGATAAAGGTCTTTCAATATGGTCCTAACAGCTAATGGAAAACACAAGTTTAATGTTTTAATTGCACTTTCCTAATTTACAGCCAAAGGAAAAAATGATCCTTTCATCTGTGCTTGGTATCTGTGTGCTGCATGTTCCAGCAAGTCCAGGTTGTCCTGAGGTCAGGAACGCTGCCCTGCTCTGAGGGAGCTGCCTGTGCTGGGCTGCTCCTGCCAGCTGCTGAGCACAGGAAAAGGGAAATAAAATCAACAGCTTCAAATGACTGCGTGACAATGCCACAGAGCTTCTCTTCTGATGCCACTTTTGAAGACAGATCAACAAAGAAAAGGGCTTTGGGACTTGAGTCAGACACTGGCTCTTCATTGCTTATGAAGATACAGCACTTGCCTAAGAAGAAAATTCTGCTTCTACTCCCATCAAACAACTCATTTATTTCGCGGTAAATCGGCTCTTAAGACACACGGGGGCAGCGCACAGGGCTGCCCAGCCCTCGCCAGACCATCGCTGCCCGGCCCGGCCCGGCCNCAGACCTGCCCGCGGCTGCGGGACAGAGCCGCCCGACAGAGCCGCCCGCAGCTGCGGGACAGACCTGCGGGACAGAGCCGCCCGCAGTTGCGAGACAGATGCTCAGCATCGCTCCCGGCAGCTTCAGAATCCTAAACACCTCAATGCCAACAGCCTCTTCGACCTACTGGAGTTACTAACTCAAATAAATAACACTGGGGATATAAAAACACAAGGCAGATTATCTCCTGAGCTCTAAGGAGCTCCTACAAATTCACTCTTATTTGAATCTGCTGTGGAGTAATGNCGGGACGGAGCCGCGGGACGGAGCCGCGGGACGGAGCCGCGGGACGGAGCCGCGGGACGGAGCCGCGGGACGGAGCCGCCCGCAGTTGCGAGACAGATGCTCAGCATCGCTCCCGGCAGCTTCAGAATCCTAAACACCTCAATGCCAACAGCCTCTTCGACCTACTGGAGTTACTAACTCAAATAAATAACACTGGGGATATAAAAACACAAGGCAGATTATCTCCTGAGCTCTAAGGAGCTCCTACAAATTCACTCTTATTTGAATCTGCTGTGGAGTAATGTAATTTAGAATATTGTTTGATCACTGCACTAAGGAAATAACAATTCAGCCTTGATTAACTTTCAATATGATTTGATGCTCTGAAATAAGGTGCACACCTGATCTTGTCAAATCCAATGGAAAACTTGACCAAACAAGCTTAAGACAGTCAGAAACAGAGTCATCATCATCAGTCTCTAAAGCTGATGTAGTGTAAACGAGATTTTTTGGTTGTATTTCTTAAGAATACACAGTTTAAGAACTTAGCTGTCCTGACCCCACTGGAAGTCTCTAAGAGACTCACTTCTTAAGGACAAGACACAACAGTGACCTGCAAGGTCTGCTTCAACTCCTCCAGCGGTTTCTGGAATGCTGTGTCCTGCCCAGATGCATACTGCAATTTTGGGAGGCAGGTGACACAAAGTGAGATTCATCCAGTAAAATAAAAGTGCCAACTGCAGATATACTTTATGTAAGAACTGACTGGAGGTAGGAATCTTGTGTGCTGGCTTGTTACATCCACACCACATCTATTTTGCATGAGAGCCTCTTAGTGCCGCCAAGAAAGATGAGCCATGGTGTAAAAGCATTTAATTTGTCTAGCCTGGTACACATGTCTATGTATACATGCATATATGCACTTAGAAAGAAAACATGTTAAGAAAGGGAAGTATGGACATTTATATTCACTCCTCAGTACAGAGAGGAGTGAGAGAGAAGAGGAGTTTTTAATCCCCGCACGGGATCCATGTCCTTGAGGTCCAGTGGGTTCACTGTGCAACACAGAAGCCTGAGTTCCAAACACCTCTCTCATCCACGTGTTGCTGAGTGTGGTAAAGCCCCCACGCTTACAGGGTCAGGAAGGACATGAAGGTTGCCAGTGCAGCATGACCAGTCTGCACCACTGTAACAAGTAGCAGGAAAAGACAGAAAATAAATTATTACAGCCCTTGCTTACTGTCAGCAGTTTCCTTTCAAAGAGGAAACACTTCAGCAGGCAGTTGGATGTGTGTGCATGGCTGGTGCAATGCCTGATTAGGGTATTGCAAGCAAACTTGAGGGTGCAGTTCTCTATAGCCTGAGCCTCAAATCCACTCTGTTTCAGGTGTTCTGCTCACCCTACCTTTGAGAAACATTTGGATCCTATCAAGGTCACCAGTAATATATGCAGATTCCCAATAACACTGAAGTAGTATATTTTTCCAAATACAATCCATTCCTTTTCTTTTTTTTTTTCATTTTCTACCCTTCAATTACTTCTCTCAATCATAATCCACAGATTCATTGATGGAAATTTCTATTTACAATACTGAAATCAAGCTGTATGCTGATCAATTTTCACAAGACAGCACTCAAGACAAAGGCCTGTGTGACCTACTCAGAAGGTACTTAAACAGAGATGCTAGTGAAATGACAAAATTAACATTAACAAATATTTTTAGGCTGCATAATTTTTCCATCAAAAATGATACACTCAGTCACCTGTGGCTGGAGTTCATGGGTGTTTTGTTACTTACAGCCAGTCAGGTGACAAGGAGCCAAGTGCAGAAGAAATGGAGCAGTTATTAGTTAAACAGCCCAGAGCAATCTCCATTGACAGGTTTAGCCAACCAAGTTCTTTAAGCAATTTTACTGCCATCACGTGAACATTAGATGGCAGCAAATACCTGTACATAAATACAGGGCAGGGGTTCAGAATACTGAGCCAGGGTGACAACTGTCCAGCATCAAACCCTTCAAACTGCAAATCCAGTTCTTGTCAGTCCCAGGTCCTGACAACCTCTATTTCAAAACAAGCAAAAAGCAAAACCAAACCAGCAAACAATCAAAACTTAAAAGAACACATCAAGCATCATCCAAGGCCAAGCCTTTTTAAAGCAAAGGACGTACATGTCTTAAAGTGACCTCAGATGGGAACTCCAAGGCCACCAAGTGATTTATTGACATCACAAGAGCTTTGTTTGCCACTACCTACAGTTCACTCCACAGCTGTTTGTGTTTTCTGCCCCCTGCTCCTCACCCTCCTCCTGCAAAGATTATGAGTCTGTGTAACTCCTACAACTACCCTGCACTTTGGCATTATTTGCCAGAATTTTAGGATATCCAGGGTGGATTAAAATTAAAACATGGGCTGGCATATTTCCCTGATAAAAGAAAGAAACAGAATCATCTTCTGAAGTATGAGACTTCATTTTTCCTTTGAATATTTTTTCTTAATTTCATTCAGCAGGTCACAGTGCAATCAGGTCACTGCAACACAAAGGTTACAGTGAAATAGGATGAAGGATTGTAAGTGACCACTGGTATAAAACACAATGGATTCAGCAGGATGGAAGAGCCTGACTATCCCATTGCTTGACATCACATCCTCAGGGCTTTCATTAAAGGCTACTGAACATGTGGATCACAAATTATCATATTTTATTTCCCGGATGGAACAATCCAATTCTGCTAGAAAATGCAACTAGAGGCATGTCAGCACTAGAGGGGGCAGAGCATCACACCAGCTGAATGCATAGTGCATTCCCTTTGAGGAATGGAACTGGAAAAATCACTGGCCAGGGAAACAATTTAGGATTCCCAGACTTACTGAACTACTATGGCATAAATGAATGCAAGATGGCAATATTGTTAAAAGGGATAACAAGCAATCTAGTTCATTTCAGTGATATGTGTCACTACGTTTCACTGGAGCTTCAGAATTACTGGGATTTATCTAACTAGACAACTTTTTTTTTTTTTGGCTCATTTTGCGTTCCAGTACTTTTCAAGAGACATCCAAGAAGGTAAAAATCTTAAAAATACATCCCACCAACAACTGAGAATACTGCAAGATGGCAGAGATGCTGCTCAAGAAGGCAATGCACATTGTGCAAATACATTCTAAATATCCCTTCAGGCAAAAGACCATTTTTCAAATTTTTGTTTAGTGCCTGACACAACTCATTACCTGGATTAAAATTCTGACATTAGAACACTGGGAACTATTAATTAAAAACAGAGAAAATTGGTTAAAAAAGGGTAAAAATAAAACTAGTGGTATCCAGTAGGCACAGTGTTTTCATTCCACAGGACCAGTTAAATCATACAGAGTACTCTGCCTACCTACCTCCTTTGTGCAGCAGATAGATGGGCACAACATAGAGCATCACATGCTGGATGTAATAAGTCTCTGTTTCAAATGGAAGCTGTGGAATAAGGAAAAGATTTGTAAGTATTTTTCATCACTAACAACCAAGTCCCAAGGAACAATTCTCTTTCTATCTCATGACAATGCCTTCAGTTCAGTTATTTTATCGTCTATGTATAATAACAAACATTAATGGTCAGTGCCTTGAAAGTGCAGCTAACTGTACCCATTCCATCCCCCTTAACACAAACACAGCACTTCCAGCAGGTAATTCCCAAAATTAGAAGCACAACAAAGGAGGAATAACATAAGGTTGCTCTTTCCCTTTCTTTGCCAGCATGAATTACCAATAACAATGCAAACCACTCAACTAAATAAATCAGGAACTATGCACACTCCCACAGCACAGAAGTCTTTTTAGAAAGAAAAGGCACTTGCCACCTTGTGAGAGAGCTCTGTAAATGAGGTCTTTTATATATAAAAGTATATATATACATACAAGTAATTACTGAGGAGGCCTGTGCAAAAAACCAAAATTTTAACTGATTTATAGCAACCTGCATGCATGTACAGAACTGCTAAGCTTCACCAAATATAAATTAAAATATAAAATGGCCGGTCATTTATTGGCTTTAAAGACAAGCTGCAGAATTATGTGTAAACAAGTTACCAGTTAATAGTGAATCAGGTATTTCTCACCTGCCAACTTTTGGGATACTACAATTAGTCATTTGTGTGTCTATTTGAATTAGTGTAACTTCTCTTCTAAGACATCTAAAATAATACTAAAAATAACTTCAACCATAACTCCGTGTTCGAGTCTCCTAATCCAGACCCAACTATTTCTAGCTCTTTATCAGTTAGAAAAGGGATGCACTGTATTTGAAAGTTACTCCCATCTGTAAGTACCTTAGCGTATATCTATTTATTACACTAAAGCAGCACATTTAAAACTGAATAAAACTGAACAGTAGTAGAAAATACTCAAAAATTCGGAATTCAGCTTTTTACTGCATCTGATTTACAGAGCTGAAAAGCCACATTGTTGCATTATTTTTCTGAATTGAAAACTGGACAACACCACAAGTATGAAATCTGATGGGAATAATGAAAAACCTTGGTTCAAATGCAGACTCGTTCTGTCATTTTACAGCCAGAAGAATTCGGACATGGGACCTACCACTGTGGCTTGTGTGTTGGGAAGCAGGGAGTGGGGAGAAAAGTCTTCCTTTTCTATGACTCTTCTGAGACACTGAAGTCACAGCCTTGAAACTGAAACATTACAGAAATTTCTACATCAACAGAAGAGAGGTTGAAAGAGAGTTTGATTTTCTTCCTAACCAGTAGTCAAACAGTTGGTAAATAACAGTGATCTTTTAATTTCAACTACAATTCTTATATCCTGTTTTGAAGGTAGAAGATTCTAAAACCAACAACTGGATTATGCTAGTCCTGGCATTCCCACACTGGATGCTGTGTGTGTCCTGATGGCAATCTCCAAGGTGGTCAGCCAGCTCCTGTAGGGACTAAGCTAAAACAACCCTCCTGTACAGTCTGTTGGGTTATTTCATTCCAAGTTTTCTGTATCAAAACAAACACAAGCAAGGTAACAGTATGTAAAAGCAAGAACATGAAAACTGTGAGGTTTCCTAAATCTGAACCTTTCCTGCTGTCCTTTGTTGAACAACACAGAGAGCAAAGTGAGAGAATTAAAATTATTTGGGATGAGCTAATGCAGTGTTCCTAACTGGAGAAAAAGCTGTACCTCTCCCACTTCAGAAACAATTGCTCCTGATATAAACACCACAACATGAGGCACTCACTCCTGCCAAGGAGCATTCTCCATTTATCTGTGGTGTCAAAAGGGCTTCTACAGCCATGGAGTTGTGAGGATCTGTTACACAAACACTGTGCTGGGACACTCCTGAGAACAGAGTAACACTTGTTATGCTGCAGTAGTGTTGACAGTATTTTTTTGTGTGTAAAACAAAACATCTCTTTCCCACTGTAAAAGATGGCTTGTTCTGAAGCCTGGCTGATTCTGCAAGTGCATTTCCTGCTATAGAGCTGCAGAGTTGCTGTACAACCAAGCACTCAAGTTGTATAGTCAGGCTACAACAAAGAGAAAAAGCAAGCTGCACTGAGCAACTAACTCACCTGCATCTTGTGCTTTGTCTATAAACAGTTTTATCAATTAAAGACTCACTCAGTATAAGCACCTTTCACATGTAAAGAGAAACTGGAAATGAAGACAAGGCACAAGGGATCTCCCATCAATCAAGGATTTAAAGGATCTCCTTGTGAAAACAAATAAGACTTCGCATTCTAACTTAAACCAGCTACTGCCCAAAGAGAATAATGAGGTCTTTCCGTGCACTGAACTCAGCTTTAGAAAAATCTCTTCAAGGCAGCAGTATAGTGGAGTCCAGAAGTCAGATATTTTGAGCTCACCCCAAAAGAGTATAGACATATACTAATTTAGATTAAACACTCAGACACAGCAGTTGGTTTTCAGCGGGCTCACAGGTTAACACTTTGCTCTGGTTTCTGACAGTAGTATTCCACTCTCTGTTAATTATTTATACCCTGGCTCAAGCACTGCACTGTGCAAGAGCACCTCCTCCATCATTCTCTACAAAGACTGCAGAGTGTGGCAGAAAAGGAATAGAAGGGACTCAACTCTCAGATTCTGGTCTTTCCTGTAGGACATCTAGAACACAGACTAATAAACACCAAACTGTACAGTACCAGCCACCTTCTTAGTTATCAGTAAATTACACACTGATACCATTCTAATGCACCCAGCATGTACAAGAGACCAAATAAGCACAAACTTTGGCTTTATCACCTACCAGCCACCCAAGCACAATCTCTCAACAGCTCCCCACTGTTCCTGTTGTTTTCCCTCGTGCCAGTTAGATTAAGCCAGTTTAGAGATGACAATGTGCTACCAAACTTATTCCATTCTGCTCTGCAGGCACAGCCATTACAGGCAAACTATTCAGTGCAGTGAATTATTACTCTAACAATCAACAACAACAGAGCAGCCAATGATTGGAGCACACATGGAATGCACTCAAAGTCCTGCTCAGAGTATGATTCTGCTCCTAACACAGATTTAGAATGTGGATCTCTCAGGCCTAATAGTTCTAAGAATAGAATATAGCAGCTTCTGGAAACATTAAAATGGCACCATCTTGGCCATGTGAGCTGACACCCATGTAGTCAACATTTTTGGGACATGTCCTGTTTTTTGCTTTATCTATATAAACATTTTCAGGACATCAGCTTGCAAAAAAAGCCCCATTTTTAATCAGTGGAAAGACTTTTCTTTAAAATTTGATTAATGCAACATGAAAGCCCAAGCAAACCCAGTTACTTTCCAAACAGTTGAAGTCTTTGTGGCAGCTAAATGAATTTAAATGCACAGCCAGATTATCAGAATCTACACTATGTGCCATAGAATATAAACACAAAAGAGTAAAAAGATATCTTCCTACTCCTGTATATCCTCTTATACCTTGCTGGCTTCCTTTTGAAAGCCTAAAAAGCCATTTCCCTCAGCATCATCTTCTTTATTTCTGAAGGGGTAAGAAGAATTCACAAAAGCACTGACTGGACAAGAAACAGTTTTATGTTTATCCCATGCCTATCCCAAAGCACAGAATTTAATTCCATCAGCACATGGCAAACAATGTAGCAAATAACTGCAATATTTAGGTGCCAAACAAATACAAGTGGGTGCATCTGTTGCTTAAGCCTGTTAACTGTTGGCACCTCAGCCTCATGCCAAGGCAGGAAAATGTTTTCTTGGAAAGAACAGAAGAGACTGACCTCACCTTTCAGGCTACATTTTTTGAACACCATCCCAGGTGCCTGTTATAGTCCAACAAGATTTTTAACTGCATTGTTTAGCATTGTTTGACTGAAAGATTAAAATAACAGAAGGTAGAAACATTCTACTGTAGTTTCAGTGAATATGTCAACTCTCCATTTTCACTGGCAATACACTACTATTTTAGAAGAATTTTGAAATTACTGAGGTTCTACAAAAATGACAACAACAAAAATTAAGCAATACCTTACAAGAAAATGGAAATCATGAAATTATGCCAGAAGCTTCCACTTCAGGATAGCTTAACACTGAAGCATATTTACAAAAAGACATTTGCATTTCATTAAGTAATGTAATTGGTAGCAAAAACACGTGACCCTAACAGACTGTGCCACAAAATGTAGGAGGTTTTCTGGAAATTACTTTGAACAAATTAACACTCACAACGCAAATCCTGATACCCACTAAAACATCCATCATCTGCTGAAGGAATGATTGTCTCTCATTCTGAACGACAGAATCAAAAGCTTTTGACTTAGGTATTACAAAACAAGAGCAGCCAGCTTAGAAAAAAATGAGTTACTTTTCTTTTAAATTCCTACTAGGTTTTAGGAGCCATTTCCTGCTTTCAGGACAATGTTTGTGCTAAAACCACAGTGAGAGCTGTGGAACAGAATGTGTGTCTGCCATGAGAGAATCTGGATCAAGGCAGTGCTGTACAACATCACCCATATTATCCTGTGCCAGAAGGAACATAGAAAAGTGAAAAGCCTGGCAAGCAGCTGTTAGGCCAAAAATATCCTAAGTTGTAATTATACAAAAAATACTTACTCTTGGACAGTATCTTTTGGCTACTCTGTTCCAAATTACAGCAACAATTTTATAAGTAGTGTGTATTTTTCTTGCTTAATCACCACTGCCCTAATGTGAACAAGATCTGTGATAATGGCAGAGAAAATACAAGCTAATGATTTATTAAATACATCAACATTTTTTCCTTCAAAGGTTACCCAGACCAATTTTGTCATGCCTAAAGTTATATATACTTAAAAAGTAGATGGTTTTAAATACAAAATAAAAAGAATTTTCCTTATCAGGAAAAGAACACTTGTTTTATTAATTTGCTGCCTCTTGAACAGCACCAAGTTTCAATAAAATTTAACTGCAAACTGCACATAAGTGTAAGTTTATACTTCATCTTATTTAGATAGTCAAGACTTACAAGTGGAGATCCACCAACAAAATCTGAAATGGAGTCTGAAGCCCACAACCATTTTGTTAACAATATTAATTCACCCTCTATTATGGACATAGTTTGCTTAAATATAAAGTACTCACATCTGTCTTAAAACGGACATTAAAATAGCTGCAACAACAGATTTTTGCAGATAAATCATACGAAAAAAATTAAAAGCATCTAGTCATATGTGCATATACATATACACCCCCTCTACATATGCATGGACAACAGCTCTTGAAATAATCCTCAGAAATACTTCATTCAACTCACACTCAAAATAGCTGTTTTTTACATTTAACTCTCAAAGCGTTCAAGAATCTCACTAGGAACACCAACAGGCTAATTTTTTGTCTAGGAGGCTGAAGTTTTACAGCAGATTTGAAAACTTGCATGGGAAAAAAAATATCTGCTGTGCTTAATCTTGGGGGAGAGGGAATGACAGCCAACAACAACATTTGGCATTTTCCAGGCTGAGGAATCTTATATTTACTGAGTTTGAAAAATCTGAAACTGAATTTTGACCACAGGCCACAAGATTAACCTGTGAAAGCCTCTTTCAAAGCCATCAAATTTTCCCTCCATTAGTGGCTAGAAGGGGACTAACACTAAATACAGCAGTGCTGTCTTTTCATACCAAGTTATAAACATCCAAAAATCCAAGATTGCTATTTTGGCTCCACTGTAGTGACTAGGAGTCCACAGCCTGGTAAAATGAACTTTAAAAGGCCAAGCAAAGCAAACATCTGACATGCCTCCAAAGATAATCTTTTAGACATAAATAAAAAAGGAGAAGGAAAACCACAGTACACTCACCAGGCGTGTATTAACAACAGGAAACAGCAGTGCTAAGAGGGCCCCATTCAGCATATGCATCTGCAACCTTAGAAAAGCAATGAGATATTATTTTCACAGATGCAAATAAAATGCAATAATATTATTTTCATGTAGTATCTCTTAAATAAAAGACAGCAAGACACTTAAAAATTATTTGGGCTTGAATTTGAATTAAGTCACTATTAAATGCAATAAAACTGGACAAAATCCTATCTTTAAATACACATATGAAGAATTTCCTAAAGTAGGACTGCTTTCTATAATAAGCTTTGGATTCCTAGAAAGCCTGGACTGCCCATAATCCTGTTCATGATGCAAGCTGCTAAATAGTTGGAATTCTGCTGTTCATGTGTCTTCCAGAGCTTAATATAGCATCTTTGATAAAGGGTTTTACTCCTCTTTAATGCTGTGCATTAACAGCTTCAAAGCAAAGCTTTAAGAATTTGAAAGAAGTCCCTTAAATAAAATAATCACATTTATCAAAATGCAACAGCAAGTCCTAAGCAACGCAGAAGGCAGGAAAGTAGTATTATACATTGTAATTTGTATAGCTTTCAGCCATCTTTATTCTGAACTATTGCTGGATCACAGGAACAGAAAACTGGTATCAGAACTGTTTCAGTCTATTTTACATCAGACACAAAGTAAAGAATAAACTGTCACCCACCACTGTCTGTCAAAGTCCTAGGAATTTAAAAGTAACTTGAGAGAGGAAAAGGTACTACAATTTTAAAATAGATTTTCAAATATACTTAATATGCTGTCAGGGTGTCAGAAAATAGATGCACCCATTCTGAAAAACAACAAATATTGTGGCCTCTGCTCTACAACAGGTCTTCAGCAAAGATTTCTTGAACAGCAGACATGCTTTTCACATTCTCCAAGGCAGAGATGCTAATACAGAGTCTTGTTCAGCATCATCCCTGCAGAAGTAAGGAACAGCAGGGAAAAGCTGCAGAAAGACTGTCTAAGGCACTCCCCCAGCATCATTTTTGCCTAGACTAAGCCAAGGAAGAGCAGAGTTTAAGGTCAGGGTGGCAGCCACAGCCATTGCTGAGTACCACTGCCCGGCAGGTCCCTCAACACATCGGCTGCACCCCGGCTGCACAGGGGCTCTGCTGCTGCAGCCCACGAGAGCCTCCTGCACACCAGAGACTCCTGGGGCTCCCCAAGCCAGCAACAACATGCTGCATTTTAGAAAAGACTGCACAGATCTGAGAGATACCCAACCAAGCCAGAGAGAATTTGCTTTGCCTATTTAATTTCGCCTATCCACAATTTTGAAATCAGACCCAGACTGCCTGCACAGCTTCCAGCAAGGCCTAGTTACTAATTTCTACTGAGGATGGTAAAAACATTTGAGGCCCATGACACAAATTGTAGTAGCTCATACGTTAATCTTCATCAATCCACTGTTACTGTGCTAATTCCTGTTCACAAGCAAGGCCAAAATCACCAAAAGACAAGAAAGGATAAGGGGCCCAACACCCTGATTTAAACCCTGACGCATTTCAGGGTGCCATTTTTCAATCCAACCAATATGTCTTTCCAACTTAGTATTTCCCTTAGTATTTTATAAATTAAGCAGTGATAACTTCTGGGATACATTGTACAAGTAGACAGAAATGCAGTAAGGAAGAGGTATTACCTGAAGAGAATCATTGCAGTCCGACATGGGGGACAGGCAAGAAGAAAAATCTGAAATGTTAGAAACAAATTTAAATGAATGACAGTGACCTCTTTTAGAATCCATTTTCTACATCTTTCCTACTCAGTTCTGTACGTCACAAATAATTTCTTGCCAGAAGATGTGTTTTACAGCAGAGCTGGAAAAGACTTAAAGTCTTTAACAAATCAAAAGGTCTCCCACTAACTACATATAAAAAGATTTAAGCAGTATAAGCAGCACTGAGGGTTCAGCTTCTGCCAGTGCCTACGAAACCAGTCAAATTTAGCCAGTTATTATTGGCATTATAAAAGGTCTCTTAAGAACCAGATTACTGTCTTCTTCTACAGCAGCTCCCTCAATCATGCTGAGGTCCTTGCTGTGCTAAATATCAGCATTTACAGCATCACCACTGTCCTTCCCTTCACCAGTGCCAAAACCTCACACAGTAACTTTAAAAACTTCATATTACCAAGTCTTGCTCTAGATATGAGGAGATTACTAAATAAATGTTCAGTAATAAAAATTCTTTTTTTTTAATGTTGCCCACTATTGCAAAGAGGAGACTCTGGTTTACTGTTCAGTATTTCAGCAAATAGTTTTAGGATCACAGTTTTTACTGTTGTTCCTAAAATACAGTCACAATACCTTATTTCACTGACAATCAACAAAACAAATTATCACTGAATCAAGTGAGAACATTTGGAGAGTATGTCTGCTTTGTGCATGTCAGATTGGACAATTCATCAAATTTCTTTCAAGCGTTGCAGGGTTAGGAAGAGGCCTCCAATGGATACTGAAATTAATCACTACCATGTACTTGCAGCAATAGAAGAAGTGCTGCAATCTGGGTCACCCTACTGAGCCCTTTCATACACAAGGGGCTTCCTGTCAGTACTATACAAATAAATTAACAAATTCCAAATATTTTATTTCCAGGTCAAGTTCTTAATATACAGATATCTGTATGCTCCATTTAAGTCTCAACAACAGCTCAGAACACAACACACATTCAAATTGTTTTTCCAAGTCATACAACACTCTAACAAAGGTACACTAAGAGAAGCAGCAATTAAATTTAATGGAATGTACCTCAAGACATTTTCTTAGTGAATTCTGTTAAAATCCAAATCAGTTTCTCTGAAGTCTTGCATTTAAAAAGCAAGCAATTTCAACTCATTAGGGCAGGTTAAGGAGGAAGAGAACATAAGAGGTGCACGATTAGAATCACTAATGGATGTTTTCCTGTGCTAAGGGAAACAAAGAAGAAAAAAGTGCATGCCAGAAAAACCTTATGAGAGCTCTGCATATCACCTTGCATGTAAGACCCATACAGCTTCTGGGGAAAGTGTCTAACACTTATTATGCTTCATTATTCCATTGTTGCATATTTTGGAATAAACTTTGTTTACTAACTAAAGTTCCTTGAATTGTGGACTATTTTCCCTTCTTTGGAGACCATAAATATCTTGTACAGCTCTCCTGTGATAAGTATTTTTTCATGTGTGACCTGCACGCAGAGTCAAACTTTTTAAACACTTCACGTTGTATGTTAGCAAACAGAGATATGATATCTCACCAGTTCATCTAGAGTTCTAAATTTGATTATTTTATCATTTCCTTAAATTCAGAAATCCAACAGGAGATATATATTACATTAAACAAATTCTGCTCTTCCAAGGGAGAATTCCATTTCTTTTTATCTCTTACATCTCAAAAAAAAAAAAACCAACCCAAACCAACCCATCCCAACACTATAAATTGATCTTATTTTTCCTGTATGCACAAAACAAACTATAAATATGTCTTAATGACATTAGACCCTTCTTTTTCTAACATATTGCAGAGTGCTCCAACTACTACATAGTAGAGCAGAAGCTACAATCTGAGTCTGAGTACTGTCTGAATCTCTGAGGACTAAAACTGCTCACATTTTAAAAAGATGGCACTGTTACAAGGACTGAGATGGACATACCAATTTAAGTCACTTCACTACCATGGAGACAGAGAAAAAAAGAGTACACAATTCACAGCTGATTGTTTTTATTTCAACTTCACTGAAAGAAACCCTTTCAGAACCCGATGAGGGGAAAACCAGATATTTAACATTTTTAAGCATGAAAATCCCTCTGTTAAAGGAATCTTTCAAAAAATAAGCCTGAGTTCCATTTTTCATGACAGCAGATAAATCATAACCAGAATTTTTATACTAAAAGTTTAAGATCACGGAAGAGATTTTCAAATGCTTCATCTTTAGCAGTTTAATATCCACACTTTCTCTCTACATATGTAGATATTTACCACGATAAACAAATCTCAACTTCTTAAAGGGAAATTTTAAAGGACACACTTGTATCTGGTTTTCAAAGATCTGTATAAAAAGTGCCACTACTCAGCTCAGAGTATCAGCAGTCTTAAATACACAGTTCACAGCAGACAAGCTCATAAGCTCCAGCACAAGTGTTCCCACACTGATCCCATAATCCTACTACTTTTCACTGTCATATTGAAAATCCAATCCTTTGCCTTGCAGGAGGGAACAGTTCTGTTCCACAAAGCAAAGAATCCTGAGTTAAATCAGCAGCAGGGCTGTGCAGAGCTCCCAGCCCCTGTTCTCCTGAGTTTTGAGGCACTGGGGCTCTCAGAGTCCCCAGCCCAGCTGGCACTGCAGAGCTCCAGCAGACACAGGCAGTGTGTTTGGTAAAGCACAACGAAAAATAAAGCACAATGGGTTCTCCTTGCCCAAGGCAGAATAACTCAACTTTCAATTTAGAAGAAACACTAGGAAACAACTTCAATGTCCCCCCCCCCGTCTTCTGTCACCTGTTATAGTTTCACCTTGCAAATGAAAGAAGAACAAAAGAATTAGCCCGAAATAGACAAAATTAGCTATTTTGGATGGGAAAAATTAACTACAAAATATACATTGTCTGACAGGGTGGATTATGAGCATAGTTCTGATCACTACCTTTCCATTCCACTGTTCAAAAAAAAAAAAGTTACAAAACATCTTCCACTCAGAGATTAATATCTGTAAAAGACTGCAGGCTAATGGGTGTGAGGAAGAAACCCATTCTTCCTCAAATGGGTTTCGAAAGAGGAAGTACAAAATTGTGTGTGGCATTGAGGAAATGATGAGATAAGAAGTCCTAGATGGGGATAATATTGAGATGGCTGAGTCTTTCAGAAGCACAGGACCAGAAGATTCTACAACTGTTCTCAGGCAGTAAATTGCAGAGAATCTCATAACACTGGTTAATCCACAGAAGTTCACTTCAACCTTGAAGACCCGGATGAAAATAAAAAAATCAGAAATTCTGCCACTATACCTCACAACTGCTCTGCAAGTCTGTAAGTACAATTATCCATTCCCTCAGGAAATGTTTCTGGCATGAAGAACTGCATGGCCAGCACTGCCTTGCATAAGCCCAGAGACAAAGGTCACACTTCCACACATGATGATCAGCAGGGCTGGAGAGTCTGGGGACTCCAGTGTCCAGGACAGCACTAATTAACTATTCCCTCCTTGAGACAGGAGCTTAGGGACACTGAACTCGTGGCTGGTCTGAACTAACGCAGGACTGGGCTGCAAATCATCTCTGGCATTTCAAGCATTATATGTGCTGCAATTATCACATTAATTTGGAGATATTAGTGGTTTTGATTTTTTTTTTAGATTAATATAGAAATAGTTTTATTCAAGAGACCTATTTTACAGTTTGCATATCCGGAATTCAGCGATGGGTGAGTGCACCAGTTTAAAGAGGTGGAAAAGAGTGCACAAACCATCAAACATAGCTGGCTTCCTATTTGACATTTAACTGTACTGCTAGACTGAAACCAGTATGAAAGGAAAACACTTTTCTTGTTCTATCATTGCAATTTTTTAATCCAACAGTCCTACAATACATTTGCAGTCAGCTACTACCTACAGTAGCTAAAATCTACAGTACTAGAATGCCTGCAAACATTTTTCCCATGGATTATGAGCCATGACTGACCCAAAAACAGCTGATGAAAGGCTGTGGAACATGCTAGATTTATGTCTAGGAAAATTCTGACAAGAGGCTGACAAGAATATGTGTATATAAATACATATATTACATTATAGGTTCCAAAAGCTTTGAGACCATTTCCATAAGTTTTGTCAGCTGCAAATTTTCCTTTGCCTAATATTTCCTAGTTTCTTTGATGTCAGCATGCCATTAGTTGTAGTAATCAACATTTCAAAAATAAAAATTAGTAAAAATCTCAAGAGCTATTCTCAAAGATTTAGGGAATCTTTTGCTCAAAAAGAGTTTGGCAGCAATACTGTCGCTGAAGAAAAACACCTCTTCAAACCTCTATTAATTGAATGCTATTGCCTCACTCCAGGTGTGAAGTAGGGAGAGCTCACTGATTTGTGTGTTTGGCCCCATGAGTTGGTTGCATCCCTGCTTTGCTTTTATTCCAGACCATTCCAAATCCCTACAAAATACTACATATAAGAAGTCCCCTCAAAAGTATTTTAATTTTGACACTAATTTTCAGTCAGCACACTGAGGTAGAGAGTGCAGTCAAAACTTGTCATGAAAGGTTTTTCTTCTATCAGTCCTAGCCCTGCTGAGACAGAAATCTGCTGTTATAACAAAAATCTTGTTTGATCAAAAACCTAAAGAGATAGAAGACAACTCCAAAGGTATCAGAGAAGAAGAGAGCAAGTCACACAGTTCCAACCATTCCAGATGTGACATGCCAGTAGCACTCGTGGGATCAGGATCAATGGGAACACTCAGGGATGTCTGAGTAGCTGCTGGCAGAAGACAGCTGAGCACACTGCCCCTAGAACCCCTGCACCTGTAGCACATATTTAATTTACCTTTCAGAACAGCAGCTGCTCTGTCCCTGAGCAGCCTGCTTGATTTAGTATCTCCTTGCAGCAGACTGGAAACACATCCTACTTTTTCAAACATTTCAGTCGTGATTACTTAACCAGATCATAAATTGATTGGCTTGGTGTACTATTTCAAAATGAAAACTTGAAGAGGTTATATTTTAATTTCTACTGGCAATATTCAGAGCAATGTGAAAAATTCATGGAAACTGGATTCATCCAAAACTGGAATGAATTTAAAACCAAAAGGAAAAAAAGAGATAGAGATAGGCTTTAATAAATCTGCATTAAAATAAAAATTTTCACTCTGTTAGGTCTATCAAAGTACTCTCCAGAGCAGAAGAAATCAAAAGGCTAAGATATAGTGAAGTACACTTACCTGAGGGTGGTAAGTTTAAGTGTACTTTACTGTACTTGTGAAAACCATCCATCTTCCCTCACAACAAGACAAGGAAGATCCAAGCAGACGGACAATTTAAAAGATGTAAAAGATTTTGTCAATCAACTCTAAAATTAACTTTTAAGTAAGTTCAAAACAATCATTCCATCATTTATCAGAATGCAATAATTTAACAACTCCAGCATGCAGCTTTGAGTCAGCATTTCTGTACAAACTATCAAGTCAGCATAGAACAGCTACCACTTAAAAGCCATCACTTGCCTTCTAAAAGGGAATTTAAACAAAAAATAAAAATCACATCTGTGGTTTGACAAGTTCAGACAGCTAAATCTGGAAAAAAAATAGATACCAAAAGATGTTACATTCTAATTGCTAAATAGGAACAAGTTGAATGTATTTATTATTTTAGCATAAAAATCACTGCTGCCTCATTGCAGCTGTCAGACAGGTTCAGGGATTAATGTGTCCTGTGTTAATCTAGTGCTAAGGACACTCAAGATTCAAAGCAACACTGCTGGCAGAGCATTAAGGAATACTACAGTAAAAGTAGTTTCTGTGTTACACAAACCAGACTCTGGAACACAATAAGCTGCCTGTCCCAGGTTCCAACCCCCAGCTTCCCAGTTCTACCCAGGGATGGGAGATGTGCAGCAAGCTGAACAGCTTCCACCCTCTACAATCTAATGTATTGTAAATTATACATGTTCATTGGCACATTCTAGGTTAGTCTCCCCTTCCACAGGCTTACTTTGTTTAATCAGCAAACCCATATTCACCTTCTTCCCTTTTAGAGTCTTAGGTGAAAGATTTCTAGACTTCTCACAGTTCAGGATTAATTATTAACACATGACTCAGATCTTTCTATGATGCATTAGCATTAGCTATCACACCTTAGGAATTAGTATTGCAGAGGTCACTGAAGTTACTTTTCCTTTTTCTCTAACTGCACCATTTTCTATCTGCACCAGCTCTTCACTAGTAGTGGGTTACTTCATTCCCCATTCTTAAATCAGTGCTTAAACAAAATCTGATAATTAAAAACGTATCTGAGGTAAAAGAACAAAGAGGCTGAATTTAAAAAAAAATCCTCATTCCAATTTCTTACACTGAAGTTAGATTAACTTGCTTCTCTCTCTGTCAGTGACACGAGTTTACAAGAAGATTCTTGCGTGCATATTCATTTTTGTTAGTTTTCCCCCTGAAAAGGATGTTTGGTATTGGTTTACTACAAAAGCAAAATCTTCATAGAAAAGCCCTGCTCTACTCTGCCTCGAGTCACCAACACCTTTTTTCTTGTCACAGTTCAAAATTCTTCATTTTGTAGGATTTTACAACAGAAATTTTTAGTCTTTAAAAACACAAGACAGTAAGTAACTAATAGCCTTACTATAGCCAACTTTTACCAATGAAATAGTAACACAATCCATAAAAAGCTAAGGCATACAACATTGTATTCCTGTATCGATAATTTAAGTTGGCATTTCACTAACCAACAAAGTATTACAATACAAACCATTAAATTTGCTTGATACTAATTACTTGGCCATCTGAATAAACAAACCCTCACTACATCAATCCAAAGCCCTGAGGAAGTGCCACCAGCAACATGAGTCCCATTACCCTCTGCAGGTTTCAAACTCGTGGCTCAGGACTTGTTCCCGGTGAGCACTGACACGATTCAAACTGCTGCAGGGGATGTGGCTGGTGCACAACCCCTTCAGTAGAGCTCAACATCTCTGACTGGGACTGTCAACATTGACAGCAGGGCAGGGAGACAGCAAACAAGGGCTTCTTAGGCTGGAAATCATGAGATGAAAGACATCCCAGTCCCTGGAATCTATAAGGCGTCCAGTGTGGCTGCTGCTGCTGTTTTCATTCACCACTCCATTGAAACCCCAATGGCCTTCTGGCAGCTACTCCTGAAATACCAGTTTAAGTTACCAGAAAACAAACTACATGGAATGGTGTGTGAAACTGCCAAATAGGATTAAAAAAATCCATCCTAAAAATATATTGCAGCCAACAGCAATGCATCATAACATTGGACAGTACACTGAAAGCTCTGTTCAGAAAAAAATCTAAACAGAAGAAAAAAGAAACAAAAAGAGGCTTTTATCTCCCTAATATGTTGTCCAAACTACATGTGTCACACTTTGAATGATATTTGCTTTAAATCTGTGATTATCTCATCAAAACAAACCAATATCTGGTTACCTAATCATTCATCTAGTGGCCTTTAGATGATAACACTCTGTGTAAATATTTGGGGTCAGAGAAAGTTAAGCTTTTTCATCCACAGTTTCCAATCATGCAGTTCCTACTCCTACTTAGAGAGCAAGATATCCATTGTCAACACACCATGTTTTATGTTCTTTTCTCATAAGAATATTCAGAATAAAGGAGAGCATTATCTAAGAATGCATAACAGCCTGAAGCACATCAGTATTTCCAAATTGTAGCAACTTCAAAACAAAGGCTTAACTAAGAACTTTAGACTCCAAGTCTGAACTAGAACATTCACCGGTGCCGTGACATGTTCCTGTGGTCCTTGTCACCTGGACTAAAGCTTAGGATAAAGCATCACTGGCTAAATCTTGTTTAAATTAAAAAGGCTGGTCCATAACCTCTTCAAACAAAGAAAACTGAATCACAGCCTTAGGACATATTTGCTATCCTCTTTATACTAAATAAAAAATTACTCTTATTTCTGACTAAGAAACCCTGCCTTGCCTCATACTAATATTTCCCCATTTCTCTGCTACATGCTGGGATTCACTAAAAGGAAACACAATGGTGAAACAAAGTATTTACAGTGTTAAAGCTATCACAGAAAAGCTTTTCTTCAGCCCTATATGTAATTATTACAATAATTAATTATGACAATAATTGCATCTAAACTTCAGTTGATTGTGTTTTTTAAACACAACAAAATCATTGCTTAATAATTAGACAAATAAAACAAACTAAGACAAAAGTAACAATTAAGAAAAATCTGACAGTTCTGGGAACCAGGGGCAGATTAAGCTATCCAAGCATGTCCTGGTGTTCTGAAGGCCAGACCAACGGTTCTGGAGCACTGCAGACTCGGGATGAAGGAACTGATGGATTGTCTCCTGAGCTGTCACTTCCTATCTGTGTCCCTGAGGTTGCTATCATCCTCCTGGAAGGAAAATGCACTCCTCTGCAAGAAATGAGGCTTGCCACCAAGAAACACTGGTGCTGTCAGTGCTTTAATTCTTCTTCATCTGCCCTTTTTCACCACACACCAACATGAATTTCCTCTCTAGCCATCAGCTGTAAGGAAAAGCATTACAAGTTAACTTGCAGCTGTAAAAAGAAAGACTTATGTTCATAGATTTACATTTTGAAAGATGTATATGTATTCACAGGAAATTTTGACCCTTTAATTTTAATTCAAGGTTTTGAAGCGACAGAATTTTAAAAATGATACAATTTAACTGATACTTCCAAATATTACAAAGCATTTAGGAACCATATATGCAAATTAAAAGGAACAAAAAAAGGAGGAAGGAAATAATTAATTAGATATATTTTGGGACATATTCCCAAATGATGCAGAATTCAGTCAAGCTATGTTTATTATGTAAGTTCTGAAAACAGCCCGTTGTTTCAAAAAACAGTAACCTCTTTTGCAGAGGACAGAAAGCATCCAGGTCCCTAAAGAAGCCAAAATTAGAAATCACGAACACAGAATATAGTATTTATTGAGCTGCAGATGCACTTAGCACTCTATTTATGCAAACATCAGACCAAAATCACTAGGTTCACTAGGTGAGCCCTATCCTTCTTTCTACCTATTGTTTCCCTTTTATGCTCACTTTTCTTTGCCTAAAAAGATCACCAAAGCCCAACAGCCCAGCAAAACAGATGTCTCCTACAAATACACTTTCTTTATTCCAAACAAATGTCAGTCCTTAACTGACTGAAGTGGAATAATTTGGTGAAGAACTGGAAGAGAATTACAATAACTGATCAGCTGAGAATTTACCACTGAGAAATTATTCTTGCAAAACTCTTTCCAGAATAAAATATAATTACAAAATTTATTTTAGGATTGGTTTTAAACCACCATTCTGGAAGAAGGCCTAGACATAGTAAAGTCAAGTTCAAAATCCACAACAGTTTACAAGAACAACTGGCTGTACCTGTCTGTTTAGGATTCAACTACAGTCATGTTTCTGCCACTTCCCTAAGGTTTCAATAAAATTATACACAGGCCATTTTAATTTCTACAGACTGGTCAGTCATAACTTTCAGTGTTTAAAACTGAAGACTCTTTTAAAAAGAAAAACATTATAATAATCACATAATCACTGAGGTTGGAAAGGACCTTTTGAGATTACTTCACCCTACCAGTGTTACCTACAACCTCTGCTTTAAATGGCTTTTTCCTTACTTTTTTCTGGTTACAAGTTTCTCTTTTGCAATTCAGACTAATTTTAGCTCTGGCTCCTGTGTACACTTAATCTTAATTGCCTGTTAACTCCAGCTGGGTGTCTTCAGGACCTCAAGAGACACCTGTATTTATTCATGTGCATTAAGTTACCTTGATTGTGAATAGCAGGTTGCAAATTCTGTGTGTCAAATTACAAACTGGGGGTACAGGAACAAACAACGCAGAACAAGTTTTTGATATAAATTCTAACTGCTCCTTCACTAAATCTGAAACAAAGAACTGCTACATGAACACAAGGGTTTTGACTGAAAAGTAACACCTTAGGTTACAATGTAAGATGTAACTGAAAGTATGTATTCTATCACCATCTGATAAAAGAGGTGGGGCAGTGCTCTTCATCTCTTCCAGGACCCATCCTCACTCCAGGGGTATCTTCTATTAATGGGCCGTTGGGGCTCACTGCATGACTGATAAAGGTACACCACCCCCTTGTGAGATGTTCCACCCAGGGGAGGAGCCAAGCATTCCTACCAGGATATAACCTGAGTTTTGGAATACCACAGGCAGCCTTTCTCCACTGGATTCCCAGAGGAAGACCAGACCCATCTACACCACCACTGGACCTTCAGAGGAAAACTACACCCTTCTACAGGATCACTGCTCCAAAAGCAGCACATCTGTCACTCCAAGAGGGCTGCAGCCACCATTTAATCAGACTGCTACCATCACCCTGACCAACAGAGTGTCAGGTTGTATCCTGAATCTGTCAGTGTTTTTGTAGAGCATTTATTTTAATTTTCCTATTAAATTGTAGTCCTGACTTGGAATCTCTCCGTGGTTTGATTTCAAACTAGTACAAGTTAAAAAAATATATAGTTTTAAAAACACAGAACAGATAAAAGAAAATTGGTTAGAAATCATTTGGTTTGACATTGCAAAGAGTGAAACTTGCTTTTCACCTCACTAAAACAATGCTCATAGTCAGGGACACAACACCTGTGTGTATACTTCTCAACAAGCATGCTCTGGCTGCTGCTCAAGATCTCCTTCACAAAGCTTGTAAAGAAATCAATGGTGCTGTATTTGGCTCTTGAGGGAATCTTCCTCCTCACACTGCTCAAGCAGAAACTTTAAAGATTTCCTTCACATAGCCAATTTCAATACCACAGTGATGTCCCCAAAACACCAGAAAGGATTAATGTCTTGAAACTATAACACCTGGATCCTTAAACATATGCTGATTTTGGTTCCCTGTTATGGAAAGGCAAATAGGTTTTGAACATACTAGAGATTCAATGTTTCCCTTTTATATCAGGTCTGCAGCAGCACTGGTCCAATCACATTGCCAGTCCTAAAAGGAGAGTGGTTTGTGGCCTGTTTTTGTTTTCTTTTTTTAATAGAGGTATTAAAATAATTTTCACAAAGACCATTTTTTTATGTAAATAAAGAGTTCAGGATTAATTCCTTCACAGACTTCTCCCCTTGCTGCACCACACACTAACATCATGCTGCACAAAGAAGCCCCATCCCCACTCCACAGCTGGCAGAGTAACCGCACCAGTTTCCATTCACCTTTGTTACAAAATATATATTTTTTTTTTATGACTTGAATCTCTCAATGATGCTGCATGCATGACACTGGTGAAGAAACACCCTTCTTCCTCCAAAAGCTAAGCAAGAAGCCGAAACCCAGAACAGGAAATGATTGCCATGGCTTCTAGTAATTCAACCAGAGGACAGGATGGTAGCAAATTCTGGGAAGCTGATTAGCCATGAGACTTGTTGAGGCAGTTAAACACATTCACAGGCCTATTTCTAATGCATCTTCATCCTTGCAACGACACATCTAAGCTAGTTCTTTCCACTTAAGAAAAGATTTGAACACAGGTTGGCATGATAGCAGAAATCAGACACGTGGTCAGAAAAGACTCATTTCTAAAACTCAGTAGCCATTGTACTGCACAGTTTTGTCTGCCCAAACGCACACACATCTTACTTCCATTTTACTTTGATCTCATTTCAGTCTTAAGTCTTTTAAGAGCAGGACTTTTGCTTTTATGCAGGAAAAATCTGAAGTATAATTTTCAGTTTCAAATATTTTTGGCTCAGAGCCCAGAGTGTTTGTTGCTGAGGTGAAACAGTCTCAGCTGAAGAAAATGAAAACAGAAACAGAGTGAAAGAAGAGACCTTTATCAACAGCTACTGTTGGCTTCCCTTTGAAGTGATCTTGATTGTTGTGTACATTTCATCTCTTCACCCTCTACTTTGTTCATTCTATTATTTAGACACAGCAGGATTATGTACACACTACTGCAAGAAGAGAAGTGAAGAACAAATTATATTTTCATATCTTTCATCTTACAAATCTGTTGCCCTCAGAAAATTCAGGCTAGAAAAATAAGATTCCAACTTGTTTTCAAGATTCCAACTATGTATTACTGGTCTGCTGGTGGAGGTCATTGACTATCTTTGGATCTAACTCTTTGTCTGCTGAAAGCCATTGATTTTGCCATTATTTCCATCCTCTACATGAAGCCCAGGCCTATTTCTAATACATCTTTTTGAGGATGAAGGGGCATGACTTCTACATTTTGCTGATATGTTCACTTTCTTGGCTCATTTCACAAATGCTGGAACACCATTTCTAGTGAGTAATTAGGATAGGATTAATATTAAAAACTTCACAGTTAGTCAAAAAGAGATTCAGAAATGGCAATGCCTGACTACAAAGTTTAACCTTTAACAGACCCCATCTCCCTTTCAGGAGGCATTGTTGAAAGAGGTGAACAGAACTAGCTGTCCCAGGTCTGTGTAAGCATTCAGCTGAATACTTACCATTAACATCATAACAAAAAGACAACTAAATTTTCAAATACTATTGCTAATATATCCTCACCTCTTTTCCAGAGAATTAATAGGAAAATTCCCCAGTTATCATTGACTACTGCCTAGAAAGGGAATGTGGCCATATTATTTTGTATTAATTATTTCTACATAGTCCTTGCATATCTTCACTCCCAATACTGACGACTGATTTCACAACAATCCTTATCACTTCACAGGAAGGAAGTGTTCTGTGCTGTAAATTACTGAGCAAACAGTGCATCACAGCCTAGGAATTTACATAGCCTACTAATTATTTCTGGAACTGTAAATTAATTGCTGTAAAGATCTTGAATATTGCTGTAATAGCTTGTTTCCCCCTCCCCCCCCTTGAAATAAAACCCATCTCCCTCAAACCACTGGAACAGATGTTTCCTTGCCTTTTAGGAAATGCTCTCCAAGTGTGAATCCAACAACTGGCTAGATCTGATTCAGCTCAGATCACCTCACATACTACAGTGGGAGACCTAGAATGACATTGATCTGATTTTCATCTGTTATTGATCTTAGACAGACATTGAGATCATGGCAACTTTTATGAAAGCCTTTTTGACATTCGTTGATTAATTCTTGACCTTGAATTTTTTAAGCTATTCAGTGTTGAGGGTACAAAATAATAACATTTTTTGACATGTCCAACACTCCTTAACAAGCTCAGCAAAACTGAGAGTTAAGTACATACACAGGACTATTAACAAACACAGTTTACAAGCTTTAGAAAGCCCAGTTCAGTAACAGTTTGTCTATGTATCCATTATTATCTACACAAACTGCACATCAATAGCCGTGTCACAAGTCATTAAAGGAAATGGTTTATCCACATGTATTAGACCACATCAGTTTGTTCACCCCACACACGAGAAACAGGTAACACCTGTTCCTTTACTACTCAGCCTCTAAAATTGGAAAGGTAAAGCAAGAGTATCTGCACAATGAGTAATTTCTTTCTCCAACACCTTCACAAAATATAATCACACCCCTAGAAGGCACTTGCTTGAAAAAGCTGCACATAAATTACATAGCTGGTTTTGCATTAATCTTGTTTTCATTAGATTTGGTGCAAATTCTAGCACTGCTGTCAGCGAAAACAGCACCTTCTATTCTTGAAGCAAGGATCAGGTGAAGGCAAGCGATGAGAAAGCCTTAATTACTTACACTTTCAACCAGAGATCCGGACATTAGTTATAGCTACAATTTCACCTCTTCATCTGACTTGAGTTTTTTGATAGATTTTAATTCAACTGACTCAAAAGCTATGTTTTAAAATATTTATACTATTCTTAGCATTTGTATTTTTGCTAGGCACTTTTGGCCCGCAAACCGACTATTGGGGGGGAAAAAATCCTATTTTGCAAGTATATCACAAAAGCAAACTTCCCGGTGACCCTGCACAAGCCTTACCTGCATCATGGTGACCACGTGGCAGGGATTCAGGAGGTAAATGACAGTCCTAGTGGCAAACTTGAACCCCACCTCTAGCCCGAAGATGAGGCAGAGCAGCACCAGCAGCACGTTCTTGCCCAGGCTCTCCTGCTTAGTCTGGGGCTGCTGCAGCAGATTCTCCAGCTCCTGGACATGCTGCTGCCTGAGCTTCCACAGGGACACGAGGATCTCCACGGTGCCCACACTGAGGAAGACCAAACTCTCCAGTAAGCGCTGCTGGCCAGAGAGAAAGGCGGCGCATTCCGGCCCTCCATTGCCGGCAAAGCTGGGGTCCACCCCGCCATACATCCAGTCCAGGAGGTTGTGGAGGCTGTAGCGAGACATGGCGGGTAGCTCTTCTCCAGGAACAGGTAGGAGCAAGACGGTTTCAAAGCCAAAATACTGCCAGGCTGACGAGGCACGAAACGCCAAGACGCTCCCGCCACAGCCCTTCCTTGCCAGGCTCCGTGAGAAGCGGGCAGCTCCGCTCGGGGCACGGGCAGTTCTTCACTTCCCTTCCGCCGCCCGGAGGCGTCCCGCCCGCAGCAGCCTGAAGGGAGGCAGAGGCCGCAGCTGCACGGAGCCTGCCAGCTCCAGACTCCCCACCCCGGGAGCCCTCCTCTCCCCGCCCGGCTCTGCCGCCCACCGCTCGCCCTTTCCTCCTCGTCCTGGGCTGCCCTCACCCGCGGCCAGCGCGGTATCCAGCCCCCTCAGCCCGCCCCGCTGTCCCTCCGCAGCCCCCGCATCCGCGGTACCTCGGCGGGCAGGCGGGTGTCAGAGAGCGGCAGGCCTGGCGCCCCCGGCCATGGCGCCGGCCCCGGCGAGGGACGGGAAAGAGGAAGCACCGCTACGCTCAGCGGCAGCGCCGGCACGGCTGAGACTCCGGGCCCGAGCGGGCGGGCCGCTCCCCGCGGCTAGCCCGGCCCTTGCCCGGCGCCGCAGCATCACCCCACCGACGTGCCTGACTCACGCCGAAAAATGGACGAGTCCCCCGAATTGGCTGCGCCCGGCCGCCCGCTCCTCCCTCCTTCACGGCTGCGCCCGCCTCCCTCCGCTCCCCACCGCCTCCCTTCGCCGCCGCTGCCGCCGCTGCTCCTGCTGCTGCCGCTGCTCCTTCGGCGGGTGTGCGCTCCCCATCCGCGGCTCCCTCCCGCCTGTTGCTGCTGATTTCGCCCGGCCGCCCCCCTTCTTCCTCCTCCTCCTCCTCCTTATCGCAGCTGCCCGCGGTTCGCCCCCTCAGTGGCACCGGCCGGGAGGGCGGCAAGGACCGAGCACAACCCTGTACGCCCGTCAGCGCGGTCCTGTTCGCCGACCCGATCGGCAGCGACCTTAACTCGATAAACGAGTTTTTCAAGTGCCATTGCAGCAGATATAGGTAGGTCGGCCAAGGAAAGGACAAAGCCCAGCGGGGCTCCAGCTCCGCTCTGGTCTGGACATGGGCAGGTGCCTCTAGCCAGGTGTGCCAAGTGTCGCACACAGGTGCCTGCAGCCAGGTATGCCCAGTGCCTTGCACAGAGCACAGACCCCGCTTGTCTTAGTGCTTAGACGATTTACCGCCATGTGTGCCCTGCGCAGCAGAGTCGGGGTTTGGTTCCTTGTTTGTGACATTGTGAAGAGGTTGTATTGCAAATATGTAACTCTGTGTCTGAAAGGCAAAGGTCTGTGAGATCCAGAGAGAGTAGCAGGTTAAGAGGATATTTTCAAGGCAATCAGAGCCAGGTCATCCCCTGAGAGCTGTCTTCTACAGATTTTATTTCACATTACCTGCATGCAGCACATCACTCTCCCCATCCTGATTATTTCAGGGCTTTCCTTCTCCACAGGACAGCATCAGGACAGCACTATCACTGGCCAAACTGTTGAGCCTGATTAATTGAAAATAAAAGCTTAGTCCCACAAATAAGTTTGAAAAGACCAGTTAGATATCAATACTGGCTGAGTCAAAGTGGTTTCTACATAGACACAGGGGCAGCAACACCTGGTCTGTAAAGGTGGAGGGTGTATGTCACTCCCATTCTGCTGTGGAAGAAATTACTCCCTTTTTGGGAAAGAAGGGATCCCACCAGGCTTTTCCAAAATCTTCAAGGACTCATTTTCATAATTTGAGCTTAATAAGAGTTCTACAAAATGCTGGTTTTCCAGTCACTGCTGATTGATTAAAACACCTATTATTGATCTAAACCTGCAGCACAATGTCCCTGTGAGTTCCTCCCCCATTAGCCGGACACACATGTGCTGCACTACCCTGCTTCATAGCCTGAATACTCAAAACAAGCAGTGCAGCACTAACACAAATATTTGGCAGTTTTCTTCTTCCTCTATTTCTACACTATAGAATTACTGTTCAAAAAGATACTCTATTTCTAAAACACAGAATTACTGCTCACAAAGCACAGAGTATTTTCTCTTAGGGGTCTACCAATGAACAACCTGGAACAGATGTGTCCCTTTCAACTCCCTCAGTCACATACAAGAGGACAGCTACTGCTGCTAGAAGCAATTCCAGGTGGTTTTATACCTTGTCTCTGCATTTCAGTCTCTCACCTTTGGCAGTTTATGTTTATGACGCTTACATGACATTTTCTTTAAAAAGATAAAGAAATACAGTCTGAGTAAATGTATTATGAGGTCTGTATAAAACTTCCTGCATAGCAAGCAGTAGTTCACAGCAAGAAATAGTCCACTTACAAAAGGAAAGGATATATTGCTGGTTTTCTAGAGCCTGTCTTCAGTCTGTGTCTCTGTTATTAACAATTTAAATAACGAAACAGAGAAAATTCTTATTAATTTTGCAGGTGATGCAAAGCTGGGGGGAGGATACAGATTTCAAAACATTTTTTGACCATTCAGGAAACATTTAAAATAAATAATAACTTTAAAATAAATAATAATGAAGATGTTCAATAAGCTTAAGTAGCACCAGAGTTCAGCACATTACACTGGTGTAAATCTTCTCTGCCTTTCCTCTTCCCCTTGCTACTCATTTTCTGCCTCACTGTCTTATGCCAGCATTATTTTTTCTAGGGCTCTGCTTTACTGCATGAGGAAGATGATTAGCTTTACAGTTCTAATTCCAGAGTTGGTGTAACCTGGAGCACTTCACAGATCTATATGATCCTACTTTAGGCTGTGGCAATGGATGAGGTGACCTGCTGATTTCTTGTCTTGCTGTGATATTGCACTCGTTAGAAAGAAGGAACATGGTTAGTTTAAAACCTAATATCCTGGTACAACTGATACTTCTTTGCAACAACCACAATATGGATCATTCATGTTCAGACTGTGATCCAAAATAAATCCAAAATATCTGGTTCTCTGATCCCAATCTGCTGGATGGCTTATGCAGAGTTTGTTCATTCTCTCCGAGTTTCTTCAGCTTCTTGAAAAGCACCCTGAAATTTGTGAATAACCATTTAGTATTTTTGACTGAACACTAAGCCATTGTTCTTTTCTGTTTATTAACCATTTCTTCTCATCCTTCGCCTAAGTAAGTTAGGATCTTACTAAGATCCTAACTTAAACATATATATCTTCTATGTCAATAGAAATGGTTCTCTAAAAACAATAAATTCCTGCAACTAAAATGTTTGCACAAGAGCCTGAGGCTTGTTCTTCATCTAGCATGAGATTTATTTTTCTGGCAGTGTCTTCTTTAAATATATAAATGGTGAAATCTAATGTTAATCCATGAAGAAATGCCAGGCCCTGGGCATACCAGGAGTCCTTGACAACCCAGAGCCCCAGTCTTCCCCCAGGCTGGGCTTTAGGCAGGCTCTGTTCTCAGCCCTGGCCTTTGCTGTTCCTGATTTGTTGAGTGGGCTTCCTGGACTGAGCCCGGACCTGGCTTGTCCCCCCTCATTTTCTTAATGATTGCTGGACTCTTACAGCCCCGGTCACTATTCCAGCCCTGTTCTCCTGGCCTGGCTGGATGCTCTGGGATGAGCCCTTGTCCAGGTCAGTGCCCCTGTGTGGTTGCCCTCAGCTCCTGGATTGCTGCCTCTGTGGGCAGCTCCACTCTGATAAGGTATGAAATTTAAAAGCAGCTTATGCTCTCTCTGGAAAACAAAACTCTGCATCTTGTCTCTCCCTAACATATCATTCACAAATTCTGTCTTAAGTGAGTCTGAAAGTAAAGGCAAGGCCCGAAATCTTGCATGTGGTAGATATCATCAACAAGCACCACAAGAATAAGAATTCAAAAGAATTCAAAAATTTACTCCTTCAAAGCAGAAGGAGTGAAAAACCTTAATTCTTATTCAAAAGAGCATTTAAGCACATGTTAAGCTTTAGCCTGTCCTCAAATCCTTTGAATTTAATTATATCAATTTCCTCAGCATCAAGCTGTGTTGCTGTACTTTAGAAATGCAATTTTACACATCACTATGTAGTTATACCTGTAGATGTACCAGAGACTTTTTGCCCTTGTTGTATAGGAGGTATTACAAAAAAAAACCAAAACAACAAAGACCCACAAGCTAAATGAGCAACAAAGCAAATTATATTTTAAGTCCTGAAATGTTTCTGGTGAATAACAATATTCACAGATCTTCCTTGTTTGTAATTTTTTTGACTGAAGAACAGTACTGGGCACATAATTGCAGTCTGAAAATGCTTTGAGCAGTCAAAATGAGAATTAGTTCTGGGCAGCACTTGCAGACAATGGGCATGAATATATTCAAGTTGTGTATGCAGAACAGTTGTAAACCAGAAGGCCTATTTCTGTACAAAACAGAAACCATCGTCTCTTTGGTTTCCTACTTACATCCTACTTCTTTTCACTTTTCACTTGACCTTCTTGTTTCGTTCCTTGTAGCCCATGAATTAAATCAAATGTACTTTCCCTTCACAAATTAGGACAATTGCTCCCCTACTGAGGTTGAATCTTCAGAAGCCTATACATCTACATCCTTCCTCTGACCTGATTTTCAATGTGCTTTTTGTGGTTAGGATTGCTTTGATGCCCCAGGCTGAGTTCTACTATCTCCTTAAGTACTTTATAGTCTTATAGAAGAAAATTCTTCTCATTTTATCGACTTTTCAGAAAGTAATCAAACCCTGGATCACTTGTGAAAGCAGTGGGGCCACAAGCAAGCTTTACTGGCTGTGGCAAGGGCTGATTACTTTCTTTAACATAGACTGTGATAGTCTGCTGGCAGTCGAGCACTGCTGCTGCCTGCCCTGCTCCTGGTGAAGCTGTACCTGGGTATGGATCCATGCCAGGAGCATGCAATGCACCTTTGGATGTGACATCAAACGTCCCTACCTTGCTGCAGGTATGAGGTGCTGGGTAAGGGCTCTCCCAGCCTCGAGGGACACCCTGAGAGTGTCCCTACCCCCGGGAGATCACCACCACGAGCTGCCATGCAGGGCCCCTCAGTGCCGTGGGGGATGCAGATACTTACAGCAAGCCACTCACTACAGGGTGGATTTGTTTGTTCTTATTTTCTCTGTTTTGTTGGGTTTTTTCCTTCTTGCTACAAATCTAGGTTCATAGAGATTCTTCCATCAGGTATTCTGACTTCCTTCTATTGAGTCAGTTGCTCACATGCATTTTTTATGAATTTAAAGAAAGGCTTGTGGTAGTGTAATTGCTTATTTCCTCTCAAGGAATTTTCTTGAGTGAAAGATGAAAGTCTGTTGCATTTATCATATCTCTCCCTGTCAGCTAATTTAGCTAGAACATATGCTAGACAATACCAAAAAATAAGTAAATGTCAACTAGAAACATTCAAAATGGAAGCTTAAAAAGCATATCATATTGTCATGTTTTTTAACCTGGTGGACTGAAAATAATATAAAGCACCAGAAGAAACTTACTAGATCTCACTGATTCACATTTCTGTCATGTTTGCACTATTAGATTCAGTTTTTCCCTTACATAAAATGCTGCAGTATTAATAGACACAAAAAACAGGTGGATGTAAAACCAGGGGAAAATACAGAACTATCATGAATCAGCAAAGTTTGCTCTGAGATAAAGAAAATCATAGTTGACAGTTTATCTGTACATTGATTATTTGTGTTGAAATTAAGAGGTCAAACAGTACAATCACTCTGCAATACAGGTGGAGGAGCCACCTGAAAAATGGGAATATTTCTTTGTAGTTTCATATGCTAAATTACTAAACACAGTCTCTGAACTTTGAATATTTTTTTGGGAAAAAATATTTTTTTTTGAGTCTGAAAAAATGGATCTGCTATAAAAATGGTGTTCTTAAGAAAACTAAAGTTTCCATCCAGATGTTCTCCTTAAACTTGAAATATCTCGAGAACTAACAAAAAGGTGACTGCTCTTTTCACACATCAGCAACCAAATATTTATGCCTTAGAATGTTCCCTTCTGTGTTTGTGTCCTGTGTTGTTCAGCCATTTTTCAGTTCTCAAGGTATGTGCTTGATTTTACATCCAGTACTAGCCCCAAATTTTTGCTAAGTATAATAAAAGGCATTTCCCAAACTCTTTCTCTTGGAAGCTGAGTCTTAACAGCACTTTTCTCAGTCTCTAATTGTTAGTTAGAGTTGATTTAAGCTGTGACTGGTATATGTAGGAGGTGCACTCTAAATCTACATAGCTATTAAGGCAGAAGAATGTGTGCTTTCTAATTTTGTTCTGTTTTGCTATAGTTTATTGAGCACACTGGCATCCATGATGAATTACTGAAAACCCTTTTGGCTACAACTGAGTTCTTAGTTTTAAAACTAAGAATTAATTTCAGATTATGAGACACTGTTACTGCCTATGAACCTCAACCAGAGAGGTTCAGAACACTGTGTCTTCCCTAACCTTCTGTGTGGAATTTGCTTTTGCTATTAAAACCAGAGTGATATTTGGTGTTCAAAGTCAGAGAACTGCTGTATTTTACATAATGTAAAACAAATGTCACACCAGTCTCAGAAACAACATGAAAGGTGGGAAAGAGAACTATAAAATGGTGTAATCTCTGGGTAATTAAACAGTATGAGATTTGTACCATTTGTTTCTATATTGTGTGGCCAGGTCTATTATGTTATATAATTGTGTTGTCACAGTGTATTTTTGTCTTGTGATATTTGGGAAGGAGGTATTGGATAACTCAGCTTTACAGTGTGATCAAGAAGAGTCCATTTTTCACAAAGATTTCTGAGCAAAACCTGGGTTTTGTCAGACCTCCCATTATTTATTAGCATGCACAGGTATCAGCCACACACTTGAACATTTCTGTGAATATAACCCCTGGAATTAGATGTTTTAAAATACCAAAAGGCTGCTCTTACACCTTTGTATTGGGTTTGCATGACAAGGTTTTGGTAGTCGAGGGGGCTGCAGGGGTGGCTTCTGTGAAGCTGCTAGAAGCTTCCTATGTGCAACAGAGCCAAGGCTGGCTGGCTCCAGGACTGACCCACTGCTGGACGAGGCTGTGCCCAGCACCAACGGAGACAACAGCTCTGGGATAACAGATTTCAGAAGGGACAATAACCCCCGTGCAGGTGCAGTGGAAGAAAGGAGCAAGAATAAGCGAGAGAAACAACTGCAGACACCAAGGTCAGCGAAGAAGGAGGTGCAGGAGCAGAGATTGCCCTGCAGCCCGTGATAAGGACCACGGTGAGGCATGTCTTAGTGCATCTTAATAAGTTATTGAGGAAAAGTGAGCATACTGGCATGTTTTCTGTGCAAGCTAATGCATTTCACAAAGAGTAGGAGCCTCACACGAGACATAGGTCATGTTTAAGTGCTTTGTTACAGGTTTAACCATTTCGTGTAACAGCCTGGAAGGGGCTGCGAGCCCTCTGGTGGTTGGTCATCCCCTGAAATTCTTATCCCCATGCTCTATGACTAATACAATAACCCACACACGCATTTTGCTTTCAGTACAAGTTTTGTTGGTTTATCCCTTGAGAATGTTGCTATGACCACTTTAATACACATAGGAAATGAAATAGTAGGAATTTACTATAAATCAGGCTGAGAGAGTTGGGACTGTTCAGTCTGGAGAGGAGAAGGCTCCAGGGAGGCCTTAGAGCACCTTCCATTGCCTAAAGGGGCTCCAAGAGAGCTGGAGAGGATGTTTTGACAAGAGCATGGAGTGACAGGACAAGGAAGAATGGCTTTAAACTGAATAAGAGCTGGATTAGACTAGATAGTAAGTAGAAATTCTTCCATATGGGGATGCATCAGCCTGGTCTACTAGAAGGAATGAGATTCCAACCCTGGGCATTCTATGATTCTCTGTTTCTATGAATTGAACTAGTTCTATTCTAACAATATATGACACACTTGCATGAGACACAATACTCTTCTATTTACTTTAAATGTCAAGAATATGGGCCTATTTCTGCAAAAGGGATGATGGCCATGTTGTTACTGAGAGCTTGGCTGGGGCCTAGGCACACCAAGCATTTTGATAGAACAGGGGCTAGGAAAAGGAGTCAGTGTTTGCAGAAAGGAAGGCAGGAACTGTGTTCTCATGTTAGACTGGAAAGAGTGAAATAGGTTTTGTAGTTCTCAGATGAGATGGGGTAGAAAGGAACTAGCTCTAAACTGCAGCAATCACTGGACTGAAATTTAGTGATAAATAACTTGAACTAAGTTTTCTTAAAATATGTAAGGATTGCATTTATGGTAAAGGAGGTGATGTTTAAATATAAGAGGGTTTTTTTTTTTTGTTTTACTTGCTGAGGCCAATGTAGTACACTGTGTTTGAAGGAAACAAGAAAACATATATCTCAGATTTAATATCTCAGCTTATGTTCTCATCCTGATATCCAGATGAATCATGTAGTCATTGGCTCCTTTACACATCCCACAGGAGTGGATGGTTGCTAACAGTTTCCAGTAATAGAACGGGGGGTGCAAAAGAGTTTTTCAGAGTTTTGGTCTGTGATTTCCAGATATCTCAGTCCCTCTTAGGCTTTTTTATAAATTTTAAAAATATTTACCACAGAGCTTTCTATATTTATCAGGATTCCTGGCTTGTGTACATGTGAGTGCTTTCACAGCTTGGCTGGTGGTATTCACATGCTTCAGAGCTGGGGGCTGAGTTTTCTCCTGTGGCTGAGTACTGCGAAGATTTGTTCCACAGTCCCAACCCTGCCACAATCCCTTCCTGCCTGGATGGGAGGTCAGTGCTATGGTACTCAGCACAGATTGTTACCCAGCAGATCATATGGACTTGGCAACAGATTTTTCTGTTCAAAACTCTAACTGATGCTGAACAAATATGCCCAAATTATTTATGTAAAGCCTTCTTTAGTAGAAACAGAGAAAAAGAGATAAGCTGAAACTGTAGTGTGGGCACATAAGCTCAAAGGAGCTCCAGGAGCATGTCATTGAAAAAATTATCCAAAGAAGGGGGAAAGAAGAACAAAACTCCTTATATTCCAGCTTCAAACATTTCAGGTTATTCCCGTTTTTCTGATCTGTTTGCTGCTGTTCTATTAAGTCCAAAGAGCACAAATGACTGCTAGATAAGCAAAGAAAATTCTAGAGATTCAGCCATGCAAACAGAATAAAGCACAGTTTTCTCATTAAAAGATTCTTTAAAATCTTCACCACAATACCAGTGCATGCCTTCTCCTATTTCTGTAGTGCAGTGAAATTCTATGATCTGTAAATTATGTAAGTGAAACAAGGATAATTTTAAAAGTCTTGGTATCTATATAAAATCTGCTTTTCTTAAAAGAAAACAAACAAAACCCAAACCAACAGGAAAGAAATCATCAGTCAAGCAGACAAGTGCAGTTTGGTGAACTTTTAGCAGAAAGTTTGCATTATCTGTAGAGTTGCAGACAGTTCTTAGGCATTCATTCACGTGCTGTATAAAGTAGTTCAAATGTCCCCAGGAGTTGGTATTTTGAGATATTTCTTCCTTAGAGGTTGAATACATTGGGTTGTACACACGGAGACAGTACCCACAGGAACTAATGTCACAGAGCAGGTGTGTGTCACCCTCTCAGGTGAGGCACCTAGTGCTGTGATTTTGCCTGGAGACCCTATGAGTGTGCACCAGTGAACACACCTGTGCTTCCAGACGTGATTGTCCCCATTTCCACGCGTGTCAAATTCCTCTCCTCTAGATGATTTTTTATGAAGGAAATCAGGCTAGACATTGTGTTCTGCAATCAACCTGTTGTTACAAAATTACTCACTGTCATAACAGACAGCAAAAATTAAACTTGCACAGCAGGTGGCAGCCCCGGTCCTGCTTGGCTTTAGCCTGGTTGGCACCTCGGAGGAAGAGCCTTCCAGAACTGGAGTAGTTACTGCTATTCAACAGCTGTCCTTTCCTTTCTTGGAAGCAGGTGATTTTTAGCAAAGAATTCATTGGTCACTGCCATATTACAAAGGCAGAGCAGTTGAAGAGAAGATAATTTGAAAATAAAATGAATAAACTATGTGAGCAGCACAACTCACTGGCAATTTGGGATGGTACCTGTAGTGTAGATTCAAGCTGAGTCAATAGAATGTCAAAATAAGCAGTGAGTAAAACTCTTGATAATCCTGCCTGAGTAATGCCCCACAACCACCCCAATACATCTGCCTGTTAGCAGAAGCAAGAGGTTCCCACAGTGTATTTTTGGATATTAAATGGCCTGAATAATCTAAAATATTTTTGTAAATTTTAAGGAGTAGAGTGTAGTAGTCTAAAACTTGTAGAATCAGTGGTGTAAAATTCTCTAGCAGATTCTGAAAATTAATTCCAGAAATGTAATTCTTACCCCTCCTCTCTTCTCTGAACCTTAAAAGGTGTGTTAGGGAAAGGAGGAGGAGGGGGTTTATATCTTCTTTGCAGATGGGGCAGTTTGCTTTGAAATATTGTGAATAATAATTCTTAGAAAGCCCTCTTATAAGCTCCAGATGGATTTGCACCAATTCTGTTTGCAGGCAGGCCTAAAAACCATGATGTTGTCATTGAATGTTACACATCTTTGTTCCATTTTCTCACCTGGCCCGTGGGGGGAAAAAAGAAGGACTCCTTCTGGGAATATATTTATCATGAGATAAAAACTTGACAGCATTTGTTTAACATTATTTTGGGTTGGCAAAATAACGATAAAAATATGGCCTGGGTGGCAGGCATTTTAAACTTGTTTTGCTAAAACTATTTGTTTATTTGCCTGAGTGGGACATTTCAGTATTTGGCTGAACTATCACCTAACTCCCAGGGGAATGTCTTAGACCTACAGACTTAGGTTATTAGGCTTAATTGGTATTATTACTGTAGATCTCCTGAGATATTGAATATGGCTTATTATGGCTTATTTTAAACTTTTTTATCCAGTATTAGGAGAAATTGCCATTAAGTTATACCATAGAAAAATAATAAGTCTAAAGTTAAATCTTGTGTTGTTGGTTTAAAACTGTTTAAGCCTCCTGTTCATCACAAATCCTCTAACATTTTTCTGAACTCCCTTGTGCTTATGCCAACACTTTTTATAGCATGTGAACCAGCCTTGTGCCCAGTGTAGCTCCAGAGAAGTCAGCTGGGTCACAATGGAGATTAATTTCACAATATTTCAGTCATCTAAGTTGATTCCCTCCAAGTAAGCATAGAGCCCTGTGCTGCCAAAGTCAGTGGAAGCTCATTAAATGCCTGTTGCAGTTCTCATGGAGTCCCTTTTTTGTGGAAATACGTGTTCTTGTTCCTTTGTTTTATGTGATAACTTCCCCAGGTTAATTATGTCTCTTTCCAAGATCAATGCCGAAAGGTCCTACATTTTGTACACATGATGCAAGTTGCACTGAGGTAGCATTTACGGGGTTTGCTATGTAAAAAAGAGTGAAAATTGGAAACAAGTATCAGAAATTAATTTATAGTGTTAGCATTAAATGAGTAGCAAAAGTAAAAGTAAATGCTTAGAAATTAGGGTGCAATTTCTGTCTGTAGTGCTTCCCCTGCCCTGCAAGGACTTTATGTACTTCAAGTGCTCTTGTAGTATTTTGCAGAGGAGTATAAAAGTGTGTAATGTTTGAAATTATTATACATAATAGGGGAAAAGATTAAACAGTAGCATTGATTATAAATCTAATTTTGCAAGTAAACTTGAACAAGAAGCTGGTGGGTTTTGTTATCTGAAATTCCTACCTGAAGCATGGAACAAAGCTTCTTTCACAGGATAACTAGGAGAGACTCAAGACTTGACAATAAAAGCTCTATAAGGAAAGGGTGTCCCACCTTACGATGTGGTTTTTTTAATAAGAATTTGAAATTGGGTCAAAGTTGAAGACACACAGGATTTGCATGTACAGTCACATGGCAACCTGGTTTAGCATGGAAATGGTGAATAATGTAGAATGATCTTTTATAGTAACAACATTAGTTGAGCATCCTTATTAAACAGGGAATCCATGGAAGAAAAAGAGCTAGGGTTTCAAATCTATTAAAAACCTGTAAGGCTTCATCAGCTCTGCTGCTCGTAGGAGTTCTTGTTTACTCTGCACAGCAATATTTCAGAGTAAAGGCCTTGTCTCCTGTGGGCAGCCATTTCTGGCAAGGGAGGTGAACGCCAGTGTAACATTGAATAGGGACATGGCTTTTAATTCTCCAGCCACAGCAGTGTTTTGTCAAATGCTCAGTATAAAACAAAATTTGATAGACAGCAGAGGTAGAAAGGGGAAAGAGTGAACTTCTATTATGTGGTTTTTCTCCAAATTATAGAATTCCTTTCTAATATGAGAAGTTTGCTTATAAGAAGAAATGAACTTATTTTGCCAGCCCAACATATTGCTGGTATTTGGGGAGTTCAGATCTTACCCTAACATACGTAAGTGTGAAAACATGTCTTAGAAAGACATATATAACTGCTTTGCTTTAAGCAACCCTTTAAATTCTGAGAACTAGGACTGGTCCTGTGTGCTGCACACTTGGCACATGTCCTGTTTGTTGAGCAGCCTCTGCAGGCAGAGCTGCAGGGGAGAGAAGGTGCTGCCACTGCTGTGCTGTAGTGTCCTGGGCTGACACCTGGGCTGCTTGTGACTTTTCTCCTGAAGGCTGTCATTGTCAATGCTGATCAATAATATTTAAAGGAAGAAACAGCCCTACTGCTGTTTGTATCCTTGATAATGAGGAGATAAGAAAGGCACCTCTTGTTAGGCCTGATAATACAGTTGGATGAAGTAATGAAAAATAATATTCTAAAACTTGGTAAGAGATGGAGTTGCTCAGGCTGCTTGTCCAGTGGATACAATGTACCTTTTGTTACCCTGCCTATTTTTGCACTGCCTTCTCATTTTCTCAAGCTGCTACAAGTCTTTTATGTGAGGATGCTTCCATTGTATACCAATGAAGGAGATGAATTATCTAGGTAGCAGAGGCTAAAGTTGAAACTCCCTAGCATCATCTTTCTTAAGTATCATTGTCTGGTAAGAAAATAGGTCTGTAAGTGATACTACTCATCTGAACAAGAAGAAACTGTTATCAGGGTACTTGTCAGCTGTGTAATACTGATACCTGGGCTGGCCTGTGGAACCAGATACCATAGCAGATAAGGGTGGGGGAAGGATGGTGTCTTGGGTGTCTTGGGCAGTGTTGGACCCCAAGTACCAGAGTAGCAGGGGCACAGAACACCTCACAATGCAGCCATTCCCCTCCCCAGCCCCAGGGCCTGTGAATTTCAGAACTTGCTTCATTCACAAGCATTTACTTCTCTTGCAGCTACTACAACAGTAACAATTCTTTTTTGCAAACAATTTGCATATATGGTCATGTGAATAAATTAAATAACTGACTCCAAGAATTAACTTGTAATAGAACTAATGACAGAAACAAAAGCATAGTCATTAGAAGTATTGTGTAAATGAAGTATATTCCATTAATATTTCCTGCATACATGACGTGAATTGTAAACCTGAGGAACAACGTGTACAAGTAGGTAGCAGCCACTGATATGACAAATTGATTGTGCAAGTGGAATTCTCTTCCATTTTGCTGCCAAAAGGGAAGTCAATGTTAGAAGTGCAAGCATTTAAGAGCCAGAGTTCTGTTAATTTTACCACAGCATTAGAGACTGACTTTCACCTGGACTCCTCATTACAAATGCTTTTACTTTACAGATCTGAGTGCTGAGTCAAATCCTTCATCTCACAGGAAGCACTTTTTAAGGTAAGAATTCAAATACCTTTTTTGTACTTTGAGCTGCACTTCCCATCTTTATATGACATTTCTGTTTTTTTCATGGACGAATGCTTTTTGTACCCAGATATTATAAATGAAAACATACCAATTTAGACACAAGAGATTTTGGCAATGAAGTTGCTATGCAAAGGAAATGTTGACTTGTTGACTGAAAAATGCTATTAAGAATGTAGAAACTTGTTATTCTGGCATCTTTGTTCATGTAAGCAAGAGCTTATACAGACCTAAGTGGATGGGAGAGGTGAAAGTGTATGTGGGGAATGTTTCATTGGTGACTCCTAAAGGGTCTGAAAAAGGTGACCAAATAATCATATACCTTTCTTAAACTGTTCAGCGTAATAGCCAAAACTGCTGAAGAGGTCTGTACCACTACAGTAAACTGTCCATAAATTACATTTTTAAAAGACATTTCTCCTGGAATTTGTGTTCCTTTTTCAATGTTCCACAGTGCTATGGTGGTAATTGTGTTGGGCTGATGGGAAACAGTGCAGTGATCAATCAGCCTCTGAAGAAAGGGGTTATGCTAGAAAAAACAAGCTGACTCAAAGCTTTGCTGCAAAGACAGAATTAAAAGAATACAATTTAAATTTCAGCAAAATCCTGACTTTTTGACAAGCTGGGTAAATGAGATTCTTAGAGGTGCAGTGTCTTGTAAATCATTAAAGAATGGAAGCTGCAAGACTGTCTTGTAAGTACTCCCATACCATTTCAGGGACAGGCTGAAACAGAACTCCTGGAGCATGTCAGGGCAGACTGGCAGCTGCTGGAATGGAGACAGGATGCAGAGTATTTTAGTACTTGAAGGTTGTCTACTTGCTTTAAAGCATATGCAACACTTCTGTCTTTGGGCTAGAGCTCTGTGTTGCCACTCCAAAATTTTACCCTCTGGGCACAGCAATCTCTGATACAAAAAGAAAGTATATCTGATGAAAGCAGGATTAGTTTGTACTGGTTTTTATACAGATTTACAACCATACAAACAGATGTTCCAAGAGGAACATTTACAGGTTGTTTAAAAAAATCACACAACACGGTTCACAATAACAAGAAGACTTCGTAAGGCTTGCATAGAAGTAGATTGCCAGTCTGTCGCCAAGTAATTTTTAGGAATTTCTCTTGGGTTTTATATTATTATGTAAAGAAAAGAGTTCAGTCTGTCAGTGTTAAGGACTATGTGTTGATTCGGTTTTTTCGCTTTAAGAAATGAAATATCAAAACCTAAAGAAACACACCTTTTAATCTTTGTGTAATAGGTAAATTGTTACACAGGAAGCCAGTTACTCTAAAATGAGTTAACTACTCCTTTCTGCACTAAAACACAGTTTGGACACAAGATGATATCTGTCCTTCGTGCAATCTACTGATGTGTATTTGCCCCCAAGGCTTACAGGAAAGGCTACAAACAGATAAGCAATAAATTGAGTCATTCTAACCTCACCAACATTACTTCTCATTGTGCAAATTCGGAGGAATACATGCACATGCAACTGCTCCCTGTGAGAACAACATGTACAGGAGCACCACAGAGGAAATAGTTTGCTCTTCCACATTCCTCAGAAATACAGCTGAAGCAGCAGCCAGCCCACAAAGGACTTCGGACTACTTAGGACTGCTTAGGACTACTGTTACTGTTTAAAATAGAGTATTGTATTTTTTAAAAAATTGAGCTCAAATGAAAAATTGGAACACAGTTAAGGTGAACAGGTAATTTTTTTTTTCTATCTAGGTTCTAAATAAAAAAAATAATTGGGGAAAAAAGTATCAATTAGGAGCTGGCCTTGCTGCTCCTGTCATAAACTTCTGCCATCACATATATAAACAGAAAAACTATTGAGGTCAAGGTCCTCATTGAAGCCTAGTCTTTGCTCTAATGAATTCCCCAAATGGTTTCATACTAAATCAGGGCACCATATTCAAAATGATGTGATTCCTTTAAAGAAAACTATAAGAGTCAAGAGACCCTGGTAAGAAGAGTATAGAAATGCTGGAAGACAATTTTTAGCCATATTTTTAGCCATAATGTATCCTAATCTCATGGGCTCTTTGTAGTATGTCTGGCCTGTTGTGGCTACTGTTAGCTGTGGTTATGCACTTTAGACTAGATCTTGTGAAAAATTAAATAAAACATTTCATTTCCATAGCATTTAATTTTCTTTCTTGTGAATGTCTCTAGGCAGCATAGAACATATTTCATTATGTGCTAACTATTCAATCTTTTTTTGCAATAGCTGTTCAAAGTTTCCTCTGACGTCTATTTTTAGGTATTTCATTTTCTGTGGTGATCTGCTGATTGCTCTGCTGATAAGACACACAACTGTTGGCAACAACAACATTAAATTTAGAGTTCTACATCTTTCCCTAGATTTATTGTGGTATATATCAGAAATCTCTCTGTCAATACTGCTTTCCTTTCTTAAGATGTATATTCTTCAGTCAGGAATTCCTGGTCCATACTGCCTCCTATTTGTGATCTAATACTTTAAGGCTGTGCTTCAGCTAGAGCTTTTCAGTTTTGTGATAAACTGGGCAGTAAGAGAACACTGAAACTACATTCTCCTTTGGCTTCGTGTAGTGTGTGACCCAACCAATGGAACTGCCTGGGAGTGCTGATTGGACCCAAGGTAGCAAATACCTGTGTGCCCACTTGGAGGAAAGAATCAGGGAAAAGAGAAAACCAGAACATGTGTGCTGTCATTGCTCTGGTGTCTTGAAGCCTAAGCAGGCAGAGTGTTACTGTCAGGCATTACTTCTGGAAAGCAAAGTAGCTCTAACCTCTGCACACATCTGAGCAGGCAATGAAGCTGATGGTTTTGCAAAAACAAATGTTATGTCTGCAAGAAGGTATGTGTTTCTGTTTCACACATGGAATAGGGCTTAAACTAATGATTTAATTATGTAATGCAAGTATTTGTTCAGTGCTCACAAGCTGCTGTTCATTTCTCTACACAATGACTCCAAGTGAGAAGTCATATTTGGGTACATGAGGGGAACAAAACTTATTGCAGGTTTTTTGGTCAGAGAACCTATCAGACTTTGTCTCTATGTTCCTCCTGCTCCTTCCCCCAGAGGTCCAGTATTATGGTTAGAGATGCAATAAAGGGGGTTTTATTTTTCATATAAAAATATAGAAATTTGTTTTTCTTTGACAACTGTTGTAAACAGATTTGCAGATAATTTTAAAATCTGGTTTCCTGTATAAGACTAAGGGAGGAATGGAACTAGCTTGAACAAAAAGCATCAAAAACCAAAATAATTAATACTTTTGGTAGCAGCCCCTTCTCTTAAAATGCTGCCTTTTAGACACAGCCATCCCTCAGTTCCCCCTAATGGAAATTCCTCCTTGGAATGCACTTACTTAGAGATATCAGTAGCCTTTGTGTCATCAAATGTGTATGACTGACTGATACGCTGGTTTGGTTTTCTTTTAAAACACAAGAGCCAGTTCAAAAAGGTCTGGAGTGAACAAAAGTGCATTACTCCCAACGGGCAGAATTCATGTGGAGGTCCAGTGTGCAAAAAGGGGCACACTAAAACTTCACCAGCCTGAGATGGAACTCAGGTATCTTTTCTGGGAGACTGTTTGCTCCAAAATGGCCAAGTTTGTGTACAAATTTTGTTTTCTGTTGTTTTGATTCTAACTGTACAGTCTGCGAAAACAAACAGGATTGTATTTAGGAAATAGTTGATTTCGTCAGTCACTTCTCCTAATATAAACAAACAATCCACAAGGATCCAGATACTGATTTATTACTTAGATTAGAAGTGCCAAGATTATGCGATCCCTTTGCTGATATCGGGAATGAGGTGAGAAGCTCTTTACTCTTTCCAAGCTTGCACTGAATCCTGGGTGAAAAACAGAGACCTTCTAGGCCTTGGCTTCAGCCTCTCCTCAAGATCTCTTTCTCTGCTTTTGACCTCTGTGTTAAGGCTGAAAATCAGCGTCAGTACAGAGTGACTTCACTTTCTAGGAAGTGCTGTTACACTCATCACATCCCACAGAGATCTTCAGTGAGTGTTTCTTACTGGAAAGATACAAAGGAGTTGCAACACAAGAAACAAGGAAAATCCTTCCAATCAGATTTGATTTTGAGGATACTGTGATATTTCATTATATAAAGATCATTATAATTTTTGTTTAAAGACTCCTCTAAAAGTTTGCAAAGACATTTTACACATCTTGTAGTGAATGTCAGCTTCCTGACCATAGGCTTCCTTATCTTATCTTCCTGTTTTGAAGCCTTTGGAAGTATCACACATCCTCAGGGAATTGACCACAGCTGACAACACTAGCTGACCACAGCTTTTATTTATAAAGAGCAAGTAAATCCATTTCTGCTTTGCTTTCAAAACAGAATGTTTGGCGTCTTTCAAAGAACTGGTTTAAATGAAAATATATCTTATGCCAAACAAAAGGGAATATTCTACATCAGTAAATCCTATAAATATCAGGCAGGTATTTGCGTACCTGTAGTTGCAAGAAAGGTTTCCCACGGTGCTCTTTCTAAAGCCTCCACAGAAGAAGGTGTATTGGACTCTTTACCCTGTCTGTAGTAAGTATAATTTTAGGACTCGTTATTCTAATGATAACCTGGCAGATTATATATTTTCCTTAATTGTAATTAACGAAAATTTGTTTCCAGCTTTGCTGAAATTATTAGTTTGACCTAGATGTTCATCCTTCTGAAACAAAGAAAGTATTTTGTTGAGCATCCCCAACAACACCACTGAGGCCTGGATGTCAGTCAGTGGTTCCTGGCCTGGGGACATGAGTGGACAAACCCTGCAGACACTGGGGTTCCCCACAGAGCTTCTTGCTGTGGCACACAGGGCCAGCTTGTCCAGGGCCAAGAAGAGGTTGATGAGGTGATCCCATGGCTTGGTGAGATCTCCAGCAGGGAGGGCATACAGGTAGAAGAGAGGGAAGAGTTACACTCCGCAGAAGTGCACAACCAGAAGCACCTGAAATCCAGGTGGCAGCAAGGACATGCAGTCTGCAGGTGAGGGATGGAAGCTCCAACTTGTTGGAAACTGCACCTGGAAAATGTGAGGCTTGTCAGCCTAGAAGAGAGATGAGTAAGGTAGTAGTGCAAGGAATCTGTATTACAAATCTGTAAAACAAGGAGTGGCATGGAGAGAGGTAAGAGAGAATGGTTAACTAATGCAAAAGTCAGGGGGCATCATATGGAAATACCAGACAGAAGGCACGGAATATACAGAAGTGATTTCCACCCAGCGTGAAGTTAGATTGTGGAATAACATCAAGCTGTAGACGCTGGAAGCTTAGAGGACTAAGCAAACAATAAGATAAACAAGCAATGGATTTCTTTTCCATTGTCTATCAAGAGCAGATACAGGCTACTTCTAGCTAAAAGTCTCGAAGTTGCAGAAGTCCTCATCTTCCCAGGAAATGGCCAGCCACTGTTGATAACAGCATTGTGTTCTACCTTGGCATTGCTCTGATCCACTGTGCTCACTCCAGCGCTTCAGCTGGTTTAGGCACAAGACATGCTTCCTTACTCACCAGCAGGATACATCAAGGTAAATCTGTACTCACTTAATTCAAAATCTAAGACTATAAGAAGTACAAAATAGCTGGAATAATTTACAAGTAGCTTTTCTTGCCTATTTACTTTTTATGACAAAGACTTAGAAAAGAGGCTGTGTCAATGTTCTAGTTGGAAAAAAATTATGGCAAGTTGGTTTGCCCAACCTTTTCTAAGTATTTAAGGAGGTTAGGTCAAAAAAATAATCTGGATGAAATGGATACGCCTTTGGGCATCTTGTGCAATCCAGGTTCTCTTATTAGTGATGATGTGACATTAGGAAAAACAATGGGTTTTGAAACAAATTAGAACAAAGTGAGAGTATAACAGACTGCCCCAAGCGTCATATAGTCCAAACAGAGCAACGCACTCAGTGATTCAGCTCAGCCTCTATCCAAGGAAGCGATGTGCTTTTTGCTTCTCTGAGAATTATTAAATATAACATCCACATTGCATGTGCAGTTGTTGCCGGAACATTTTAGCCTTCTGCAAGGTGTTGTCTTTTATGGAAGCAAACCTATTACCAAATATAGCAACGGCTACGTAATGTATGCCAATTTCGTTTTTTCACACTCTGTCCCACTCCATATGCGGCGGGGGAGGATCCTGCTGGACTTCTGTTCCGCATAGATGGAGCACCGAATGTTTCCTCTTCCCTTACATGCTATTAAGAAGTGGCTTTGTCAGAAACAAGTTATTTTGTGCCAGTTCTCTTCTGAAGCCTCAGACTCTAAAACAGCTATAACCATCTGGCAAACTCTTGCATGAATCATAGGGGTATTTGTAGCCTCTGGCTTTTTGAACCGCACTGTGAGTAATCCCAGTCGCTCTCGTCAGCGCTGCTGCTGAAACCCGTTTCTTGTGCTCTGAATAAAGGGGCCTCCGACTGGGCCTGGTGGTCTCCAGACTGTCACCAGACAAAACTGGGTTACAAACATCTGAGCTGTCTGTTCCAGCCTGAAAAATCCGGACTGGCGGCCTTGCTGCTTCCAGCTGGAGCCTGCCCGGGAGGCTGTGCCCGGGGGTCTGGGCTGGGGTTCCCGGAGTGGCTTTTGCGGTGGGCCCGCAGGTCGGCCTGTTCCGCGGCCTGTTCTTGAGCCTCAGGGGAACTGTAACAAGCCTCGCAGAGGGGCCGCGCTAACCGAGCTCTGCCCATAGCCCAGGGTCCCGTGTCACCCCCACACGAGCCTGCGAACCCCGGGGTCACCTCGGGACGCGGCGGCAGCACTGACCGGGGCTCGGGGCTCGGGTCCGCGGCCGCCTCCGCCCCTTCCCCAGCGCGTCACGGTGGCGGAGGGAGGGAGAGAGGGAGGGAGGATTGGGCGGCCCTGGCGGCGGCGGCGCGGGGCTCGCTCCTCCCCCGCGCCCTCAGCCATTTTAGCAGCCGGTACCGCTGCCGGTAGTGTTGTGATCTCTGCCGGCAGCGCCGGGGCTGGGCACGGTGAGTGCGGGCTCTGCGCTGCGGAGACGGGACGGGATGGGATGAGATGAGATGGAGTGGGATGAGATGGGGCAGAGCTGGTCTCCCACTGGCTGCCACTCAGCAGCATCTGGGGAGGGGCGGGAGGGTCGCCCCCCGCACGAAGAGGGGCTGCGGGGCTGGCTCTGCCTCCAGCCCAGGAGGCCGCGGGGCTCCCGCCGGGGCGGAGGCGGCCAGGTCCGCCGGGAAAGGAGCGGGAGTTACGCGGGGTCAGGTCCGTCCATGCGGCCGTGGCTCGGGGGGGCCAGGCCGAGAGGATGCGCCGGGGCTCGGCGCTCCGGTACGGGCGGGCAGGAGCTGCCTCGGCCGCTGCCCGGAACAGGTGGTGGCGCGGAAAGGCCTCCTGGAAGTGCCGAGGCGGGGGTCGGGCGGGCGGCCCCGGCGTGAAGCCAGGCGGGAAGCGCCCTTGCCCACCCCAGCACCGCCCCGGGCCGGGGTTCCCCTCCGGGTTTTCTCCGCAGCTCCGGGGCAGCGCTGGCGCCTCTCGCCGTTCCCCATCCCTCCCGCAGCCTGCGGGGCCGAGCGCGGTCGCTCCCGCCGGCATCCGGACCCGCCGCTTCCCCGCTCCGCCCCGGGCGGGAGCTCATCCCCGGCCTCTCCCTGGGCCTGCCCGGGGCCCTGCCCGGTGCTTCGGCGGTGCTCTGGCCTCCCGCGGAGCCCCCGGCCCTTGGAGCCCTCCGCCCCCCGCCCGGATGCAGGGGAGGAGGCTGGGCTCGGGAGATGGGCTGATGCTGATGGGGAGAGGTGATTCACCGCTCAGCGCATGCTTCTCTGCTCCGCGTCACAGAAGCACCTGTTAAAGGAAAGCAAGAAACTGGCTGAATATTTTTTTTGTCGTGTTCCTCTGTGATTAATTTTGCTTTTAGGTGTTCTAGAACATCCCCTTTGTGGGTTCCTGAAGCTCATTTGAAAAGCAAGTGCATGTGCACTGCCTGGCTCCCCTGCCCTTGCTGCACAGACCTCTCCTGATCCGGTGTTGCTGTTTGCCCAGTCCCTTAATGAAATAATTGTGGCATATACCTTTATAGCATATAACATTTGGGGAAAAAAAAAATGAAACATTTGTGTTAGGAAAAAAAAGAGTGATAACACAAAATATTTCAGTGAGGATGTTCAGTAAATATAGATGGAGATCACAGAGAGCTTTGGTGTCGAGGAGTGTTTTATAGAAAGTAAATGGACAGTTGAAGTTCCTGATGGTGGTAAAAGATGATTGTCAGGGTAAGGATAATGTTGGTCCTTGCTTGCATCCTCTGTTGGTCCTGTTTGCATCTTGGATTGTTGCAGAAAAATAAGAACATAATGTGTGTTGTCATTTACTGTTATAGACAAACTTGCAGTTGTATCCTTATTAATTTGAAGTGCAGAAAATGAGCAAATAAAGCTGCAGATAGACCTTAGAAACATACAATGGTTTTTCTGTAAGTTCTGCTTTTCAAATCTTTGGAATTTGTCATCTTAGACTAACTGCAATGATTAAAAACATTGATTTTCTTTTTCCCTAAGATATGTTTAAGATTTTCATGTCTCCAGTCTTTTCACTCAATTAAAAGACAAGTTCCAAAGTTCCACAGTCTCTGACAGGATGATAGGTTTAATTTTTATTTCTTCTGCTCTTTGTGCATGGATACAAAGTTCATATTTTAATACAATTCTACAGAAGCCCTAAATATTTCCTCATACAAGTCATTTTTGAAACTATTTAATGCTTATTTAACATTTCTTTGTATTTACCAGTTCCCCCTTCATTGTTGTCTTAAATTCCAGAATTGTATGAACTTGAAACAGACAATTTCCCCCTAGCCCTGCTGTGGTGAGAGGTTTTAGGAGGTGTTCATTATTTAGGTGTTTACATCTCATGCACAGTTAGCTCATGTGTTACCTTTAGTGCCCTATGGAACATGCACTGCCAGTGATGGTGCTGCCCATTGGCTGCTTAGTGAAGAATCCAACAGCAGCAGCTATAAACTTGCAGCATAATAAATTAGCAGAGTTCAGCAGATGACATCTTCTCCTAATGCAAGGATGATGCTTCAGCCCTTTTATAAAAATAGAGAAACCTCTTCCAAACAAACTACTAAGGCAAGGCTTTGCATATGGATATATGCCAGGTGATGTTATGATGTTTATCTGTTAAAATAGGTGCAGCCTATTACACTGTTGTAAATGAATTTAGTACTCAAATTAAATACCAAACAGTAGCCTGAGTCAAGTAAACATGCAAAATATATTGAAGTTAATGATAAATAGAGTTAGGTAGTTAACATGACAAATGAATGGGTGATCTTTTATGAGAAAACCCTTCTGAGTAAGGCATTGCTTAAACTAAAAAAGAGCTGGAGTTAATCATTAAGGGAAATTTAACAGTATGCTCAAATAGGCATGTGGTCACCGTGCTTCAGGACATTTGTTTTCTCAGGAGAGAAGGAAGTTGAATGGAAGGGGGAAAGCAGTTTCCTGAGAAACAGAATTTACAGTTTTGTTCCATTTATTCATAGATTTGATTGTTATTTAAATGGTGCAACGTCTTCAGCCTTTTTTTGTGGAAGGCCTGTCTCGAAAGCTGTCCACATTGTTTACCTTCTGGGACAGCTGCAGAGTGACTGCTTTGGTGTTCATCTTTGTTCCAAAGTCTCCTTCTCTTGTCCCTGTAACTGGGATTACTGCCCTTCACATTTCCATTTGGAATAGACTAGCTGTATGGAGGGGAGGGCTTTAGAAAGTTTTTCTCCTCTGCTGGTAGAGCTATGTTTACAGTGGATAGGGATTATCATTGTTTTTTTTGGTTGGGTGTGGGGAAGGGAAATTAGGATTGCCTATAATCTGCTGACACTCCTAGAAGCTGTCTGTTTCTTCAAAATGTTGAACTCTGTAGGTAGGCACATGCAAACAATGGCTGAGTGCAGCACTGGTTATTCCTTCTGAGTTCCACTCACTCAGGGTAACCTGTGTTGCACACACAAGTGGTGTGACTGGTTTCTCCTACGACCTGTGTTGCCTGTGGAGCCAGACAGCACCAAGGCCCTTTCTCACACTGCTCTGTGGTCTGAGTGGTGTATGGGGAGGACCTTGCCTTAATCCTGGACATGCTGGAGCTGTGAGTTGGTTTTGGTTGTTTTGTATGGATATGAGCTAAAAGACGTTGTTTGGAAAAAGATTTGGTCAGTGGCCAGCATTGCCTAGGAGCTGTGGTTTCAGTTTCCTTCCCTGCGGAAAGTACCTAGTGTGATCTACATTGGGATCAACAAGAATGGTTGGGCAGGAGGTAAATAAACTACAGCAGCTCTGCTTTCCCTGCCCCACTTCTTATCAGGGCTATCAGTTCCTACCTAGCACTGCATGTGAAGTGCACTCATAATCAAGATACAGCTTCGATTGTGTGCCAGGTGTTCATAGCATTATTTACCTGACCAAGTGTGTGAGACAGAGGCTAGGAATGAGTGGTGGGGGTGGAAAGTCCTCATGCTGTTGTTGTTGCCCTAGATAGGGAGCTTGTCTCCTCTGCAGGTTACTGTGCTGCTGCTGACCTGTGCTGCCACAACCCGGAGTAGCTTCTAAGTCAGGACTGACCTGGGGCTGGCATCAACTTTTTTTTCCTGTGAGGATGGTGAGACACTGGCACAGGTTGCCCAGGAGGGCCCAACCCTGGCAATGTCCAAAGCCAGGTTGGATAAGGCCTTGAGCCTGCAGAGCTTCATTACAAGGAGTGTGTGAATGTGAGGGCTGATGGTACAATTGTCTGGAGAGTTATTTAAGATGATCCCAAATATAGCAGAAGACTCAAAGGCACATTGAACAATTTTTTAGTAAGGAAATAAATAGCACAGGCAGTGTTGGGAAATGGAGGAGCAGAACAAGCAAGAAAAGATGACTGTGGGCATGGGACTCGGAGGAGTCGGAAGTGTTTTCCAGCCAACATGTTGCCAGATTGTCCATTTGTATAATGGATGAATTTTAAAGTTTGAGTGCATGAGCTGCTTAGAGTGGATGTGAGGTCAGAGCAAATGCTGCTGCTTCGGAAGATCAGTGTGCAGTTTATTTGCTTTACATTCGAAGTAATAGCTGTGTAATGTGAAGGATGTGAGGAATTGTTTTCCTTTTTTTTGCTTCAGATAGAACTGAGCACTTGGACTTGCCCCTGAAATCAAAGGGTACTTTTCACCTCAGTAAAGTGGTTTTAAGGAATCCTAGGTATTGAGAAATTATTTTTTAAAAAATTAATTTTGCATGGGTTTTATAGTACAGTTAATACTAAATCGAGGGCTGTTATATGTCTAGGAGTTTACCAGGCTTCAAGGTGAGATATCTTTATCTCCAAGGTAGAGATAAAGTGATCCACCAATTATCACAGAATTAAGAGTCTCGGATTTAAAGTGACCCAAGGTGGATCCTTAGTTATCACTTTAAATCCGAGACTCTTAAATCTGTTATACTTGAATGCTGCTGTTGTTCAGCGAGGACAAAAACTGATGTACTAGGATTTCTAGGATTTCCTTCTATGTATATTGATGTGACTGTTGATTCCCTATAGTACATTACTGCTTCATCAGTAGGGCATCTTTTTTTAAAAGCATACGTGTAACTTTCCTTTTAGGTTAACAGGTTTATATTTCTTTTTAAGTTCTTATTATAAACTCATTGGTCTGGCAATGGCAGCTGTTAAATTTCAAAACCCAGAACAGAAGACCTGTATGCATATCTGTTTTACTTGAAGCTGTAATGATGCTGCAGCTCATTGCATGATTTTTGCTCATCACTTTTGTTAGTGTACAGGGAAAATGCCCTTATTTCCAAATCCTGATGTTTTATAGCATAGGTGTATAATCGCAGTCAGAATATTATTGTGTATCAATTTTAAAAAGAATCTAGGTATGCTTGAAAGAATGAAATTAGATACAAGTTAACATTGCAAGGACAGACTTAAAATAGCACATTACATCCCAGTACTTGTTCTCTTACAGCTTGTACTAATTAAGAAATGTTTAAATTATCATTTTAATAACACTGAGGTGATGTTCTGTTCTAACTCCCCTTATTACAAAAAATAAGATTGTAAGTGAGCAATACCAAGACAGCTACAGAAATGCTTGTTTTAAGATGATTTTTAAAAAATTTAAATTTATGAGTGCTTTATTTTTAAAATATACGTTAATGACACATTTACCCTACCCTCTTCCTTTTTTGTAGTATAAGCTTGGCCAAGTATAAGCTTGACATTAAGCTAATGGTTATGTATGGCAAAAGTACTCCTAGATCTTTAGAGCAGACCTGTTTTTTGTTTGGTTTTTTTTAAGCTATTTAACAAGACAGTGCAACTCATTTTAAAGGGAAGGTAGTATTAATACAATGTACTCTGATCTTTGTTCCACTTGGCAATGCCTGTCACCCAACTGCATAGCATTCTTAATTTAAATTGTGCTTAGTAAGTGTGATATATTCTAGGAGACAGAGAAGCAGACTGAAATAACATGAAAGGGAGGCACTTTATTCAACTGTTTTCAGCACATTATAAGCTGTAAGAGGTGCATCCTGCACCACTCTTTCACTGAGGTTTTCCTCTGTACCACTTGAGCAGTGGCTCAGTTTCAGCGGTTCAATATTCAGTTTATACAGCTGCATGTTTGGGAATTTGCTGTGTAACTTTAGAGAAGTAACTGGAGTGGCAGTAGTGCCTTTGCTAAGGTTCTTACCGACTGCTGCATGGCAGTCTGTGAGTGTGCTGTGGGTGCAAGACTGGGCTCTTGTGCTGTCGGCAGTGCCCACTGCACACCCACATGTGCTTTGACATCAGTGGGTTATTGAGGACTGAGAGATTGAACACTTTAATTTCTATGATGAAATTTTTGACCTTTAAACGTCACGACTCAAAAACAGTAAAGCATCCACATGCTGCTGCTTATTTCATGAAGTATTTCCTCCCATCCCCAAATAGTTTTGGTTTTAGCCATGTCTCTGCTCACCTTGGCACTGCTGTAATTTATACATCCCTTGTATCCACCTACTCAGCTTATTGTCAGAGTAGCCCCTAAAATAGCTGTGTAACTTCTCTTCTTGGTAAGTGACCTTTAAGCTTTTTTAAGGGCCTTATTTACAGAAGTTCTACTCACAGAAAAAAAAAAATACTGGCATAGAGAGAAACTGAAAAAATTATAATATTGAATGTGTAATACCACAAAGAGAAAATTATCTTCTGTGTCGGTAGTTCATAAGCATGTTTATTTGGTATTTCCCAGTTCAGGTTCTTGGAAAAGAAATATAAAGCAAGTAATTGATTTCTTCAGAGCACCTGTGTGCCCTAAGGCACTTTAAAAGCCGCCAGAAAATCTTTGTCACATGCCAAGGTAAGAACAGCCTTAACACTTGCGTTAGGTTTCCTTTAACAGTCTCCTAGTGCAAGTGAATTGTAGTTATCCCTCAATTGCACAGATGCTTTTACAGACATATCAGCATGTCAGTGTTTCTATCTGATAGCTTTCCTTTGATTGTTTTCCAACTTGTCCATGTCCTGCTGTGGCACCTAAAGGCCCCCAGCTACAAACTCTGTGACTCTATGGCCAGTGCAGGCAGCTCTCACCACAAGCCTGCCGTAGGCTCTGGAGGAGCCTGGTGTCCTTCATTCCATCATCTCTCTGTTCTCCACAGCACCCACTGGGCACACCAGTGATTCCTGTGCTTGAATTTTTTTATAGGAGGTGCTCTGCTATAACAACAGAGCTATCCTTTGTGGTTCAGGGTAAAATGTACTGATTAGCCTGAAAAAAAGTGAATGTCCTGCTGGTCTTTTAAAGACAAAGCTAAAGGTGTGCTGTGTTTTTGGAGACTGAGCGGGTGAGTTGCCCATTGTACATCGAGCTTACTCAGCTCAATAGCAAGCATCCTATACCACAATGTTTGCTAAAATAAGAACTTTCTCGAAACAAATACATTTTTGTGTTCATATAGTGATTGCTTATCTGGCAACAAGTCTTGATTGGAGATGTTATAATTTACAAAACAGTAGTTTATTTATTAGGTCTGTTTCTGTGCACTGGGAGCCACTGTACAACTTGAACCAAAAAGTACACTAAGAAGGATGTATTTAGAGAAACAGTAGATTGTAAATAATAATTACTGTCAGTTCCTCACATACAGTGAAATACAAAGAGCACTCACTACTGTGAAATTAGGCAGGTACTACAAAGTGTTTGCTCTAATTTCACCCCATTGTTGTAGTTCACAATTTTATTGCACATATTTGTGGCAGGTAGCACATACAGCAGAATGAGGCTTTGCATATTTAAATGTGCACTGACACCAGTGTCCTGTTGAGAGGGTAGGGCTGAAGGAAGCTGGTAAGAACACAAGGAGTCTGTGTTGTCCTTGCTGGTAAGGGGATGCAAATGTCTGTCTGAAAAAATAAAAAAAGGCAAGTTGATATAACTAGTTGGATTTACTGAAACACTTTACCTTGTCTAAGTGATCCATCAACTATTTTGTTGTTTCCTCCCCAGCAATCATACATGCAATAGTTCTGGAAAAGATCATATTAAATTCAGTTCATCTAAAGCACATGATAAGTAGAATACACAGTGAGTCATTCTCCCATTTGTCTTGGTAGCTAGAGGAGTTGAGCAGCCTATGAAGTATCACTATTTCAAATATTCCAGTTCAGTCTGAGGAGCTGGACACAGTGTATCACAGTACTCTGAATGGCTCGCAGCAAAATCCCAAAAGTTTATGAATGAGGGCATTCCTCTCACAGCTTAAGCTGACAGCTTGGCAGCCAGCTGCCATACAGTCACTTTGGATTAGGAAAATTACTCACTCCTGACCTTCCACAAATAAAAAATTATGCCTGTTAAAGTATTTTGGAGTCTATAAAATTAATCTGCAATAAAATTTTTCAAGTGGCTAGGTATGGGGGGGGTTGGGCTTGGATTGGGATTTTTTTGGCTTTCAGTAGAGATAAAAAGTAGATTATATATCGTGGTACAGCTTCTGGTTGACTTTTTTTCCCCCTAGTATTCGGGGGATGCACTAAGCTTGCAAAGGCTGCAGCCAGCAGTCTCTCACTCTGGCTGCTGGCAAAAGGAGGGGACAGGCTGGGGCAGCAACAAACAGGTGCTGGCTACTTTGTTCAGCAGTACCTTTGTTTTCAGGCTTATTTCAAGTTCTTGCAAGGCACAGAGCTGTGTTTCAGCAGAACTAAAGCAAGGTGATCACTTCCTCTCTGGCAGTGGCACTTTTTGGTACTAAACAGTGAGTGGTGTGAGGCAGCCCATGCAACTACAGGTTGTGTGACCAGGTGCCTGCAAACTCTGCAGCCCAGGGGAACAGCCAGTGCAGCCCAGGTGGGACCACCTCAGTCCAGAACTGCATTCAGTTACCTGCCTTGAGCCTAACCTGGAAGACTCAGGGAACCAACCCCCTTGTTGCACTGCTCACTTCTTATTTGGAGTCTCCCTTACATTGAGGTCATGTTTATGTCAATTCAGCAAAGTAATTTGCTGATGTTGTGTTGTATCCTAAAAATTGCTTTGAGTACTAACCTCTGTAACCTCATTTCTATTCCTAGTATGGCACTTTTTGTTTTGGTTTTCTTATACAATGAAAATGCACATACTAAAAGAATTGCAATACTGTATGGATAAAGTGTAGTTTTTCAACAGTGTTTTCTATAGCTTTGAATGTGATGTAGAAGAGTAAGCAGGTAGTGGTAATGTCAATTAAGAGCAAAGTGATACAAAAATATAAAGAAAAATTAAAACGAAGGAAGAGATCTTGCTTTGTGGTGTCTGTGGTCTTTTGCACCCGATGTAGAAGAAGGAAGGATGGAGTAGTTTCTATCTGCTCATAGTAGCCCATTAGTTTGTCATTCTGCACATTACTTTCCATGAAGCCAATTGTATGTACTGCTGATTCATACTGTGTATTTACACAGGGTAAATTAATACTGAACTTGATAGCCTTGGTTTTGTGCCTTTGTTTGATAGATGTGTTTAATTTTCATTATGAAAATGGATTATCTGTTTATTTCATAAGCATGCAAATACTTCTGCATTTTTATGAGCCACTCGATTTGAGCAACTTAGTCCAAAGTTCTTTCCTTATGAAATGTATTGCCACAGGCAAGAGGAACAACAAGAAAGTGAAACTAAGCTTGCTGTGCTTAAGTGAAAAGCAGGATGAGAATGTGGGGGCTGGAATAGGGCTCAGAGCAATGTTATGCCTTAGAAAACTATGCAGAGCATCCTCCTTGTATAGTGCCACATTTTGCCGTTCTCGATTTGCCAGTTCTCCATCTGGCTGCTCTCTCAGGCCAGTTTTTCTTGCATGTCTTTCAATAACAGTACCTCTCCAGAGTGTTTTATGGCTCCATGAACTGGACTAGGAGGAGAGATGATAAACACCTGGCAGTTTCTGTCTGACATAACTGAAGGAAAAAACCCTCATTCTAGCCTTGAATGAGTTCAGGTTATTTGCATGCTCAAAGGCGGTTTGATGAATGATGGTCACAACACTTATTTCTGACTGTTCTGTGTAAGACTCTGTCCTGATCATAGTACCACACCAGCTGTTTTCTCACTTTCCTGGGTCATGGTCTGTGTGCAGATGTTGGATGAAAAGGTAAAGGGAGGATGTGTTATTCCCTGAAAGGCAATGGTGGCTAAGGTTATTGTTACCTGTTTCTCTAAGTTGATTCATTGGTGTTCCTCAGACAGAACACATAGTTTGAGAAATTTGTTACGTATTACCTCTTAGCTTTTAGTGTTCCTAGTTAGCTGAAGTGAGATTTACATTTGTAACTTGCATAGCATTAGAAGTAGATTTATCTTTCAGAAAGGTAAGCTTTGAATATTGGGTTGCTGAAGCTTTACTGTTGAGACTGTTAAAAACAGTCTGGTGCCAGATTTAACCATGATGAGTACACATGAAAACTTTTTGTCTGGCTGCTTTTGGCAGCATGTTATATCCTGAAGGTACTCAGAACGTAAAACTGAGGATGAAAAGGTAAATTGATAATGTAGTGAGTTTCTAGTGGTATGTCATGACCTACACCCTGTTCCATGTTTTCAAGGAACAGGTAATGTTTTCCAATTGTACAAATGGCATTGACAGCCAACACCTGACAAAGGTCTTATTACCAAGCCAAGAAAAGTTTGGGTTGAGTGGTCTATTCAGATATGTTTGTAACTTAAGCGGGCCTAGACTTTCACCATTTAATGTTTTTCTTTCTAGATTTTTTGTGAGTTTATCAACCTGTTTACCTAGAAACATTTGAATTGCAGTTGTGTTCAAGGTATAGGGACTTGTTTTTTGTGTCTGCTAGTGAGCAGCAAGACTGACAATAATTAGAGTGGGCACTTAAGTAACCCTTACTCAAATCTTCAACTGGGAACTTTGTCCTCTCATCACTGTAAGGATCAATCTGATAGACTTGAAGTGGGGACTGTGTATTTTTAAGTTGAATTAGAAACATTTTCTGATAATGTTAGCTTTTTGAGTATCATTGCATTTGTTAATAAACTAAATTACTAATTGTTTTTTATTACTAACCATGAACTGTTGTTGTGATACCCGGTGTCACGCTAAGGATTTTTCAGTCCCTTTTTCAGAACAAAAAGTTCCTAAAAATAAGTTGAAAGAATGGTCAACAGCATCAGTTTCCTCTTGAAACTTCCTTCAGAATTTGTCTGAGACCACTTTACTGTCTGTTTAGTCTAGTGCTGCACAGTTTTTTCTTCTGCAGTTGCTATTGTGACTGCTGCTTTATTCTTATTCAAAATTACCCAATTAGCTAAATAAGTAATAAAAGTCATGCCATCAAAGCTATGTGCTTTGCTGCAAATAGTCACATGCACTTTTTTGTCTTTTAGACTGTCAGGATCTGAACAAATTTCTTTCAGGAAGCTCTGTGGCTGTGCTAGCATTCAGCTGTGCTGTGCCAATATGTTTTGCTGACGGGTAGGACAAGGACACAGGTATGACCATGGTACTGTGGTTACTCAGCTCTTTGGCCAGAGCAAGCCCTAGCTCAGGCCTGGAGCTTGTGGTCCTCTACCCCTTTGCTGCTTTGCGAAAGGTACTTGGATATTTTGGAGTAAGAACATCAAATGCTTCTGCCTTTGCAACTTAACAGCTTAAACACTTTCATGTCTGTAAATAAGAAATGCAATAAATGTGCCTGCACATTTATTGGAGAGTGGTAAAGTTTAAAACTTTGGTGTTTAAAACTGTTTCAGAAGTTGGTTTTTTTCCTGTATATTTTTTTAAGACATCTTGAAGAATTGTGCTAGTTTCTGCTGTATTCTCCTTAGTACGAATTATTATGTTCAGAGTACTTTTGAAAAAAATACTGTTTAGAGCTGTAAAATCTAAACACTTGAATGTGCACTTTGCCTTGTAGGGGAAGTAGGGGAAAATGTAATGGGGTATGTTTGGTCACCTCACTTCCTCTTTGAAGTGCAGATAAAAATCAGAGAACTGTTATGATACAGTAAGGCAGTAAAATTGCCTTCTTCAGCAGAAAATGCCAAATAACATTATTAACAGAAATGTACCCTAAAGGTATCGTGGTCTACCATAAAGCACAAAGTAGCAGAAAGCAAATCCACTCACAAAAAGTTTGAAGTCAGTTCAGCAAAAAGTTGCAGTTTGTGGTCCTGTCTTACCTAAGTTACAACTTGGGAATTCCACATATGGATCCAGAGATGATGAATACTTAGAAATGAATCTAGGTATGTTGAGCTGGATAGTAATGGGGTAGGTCCAGCATGAACCAAGCAATAGATTGTGCTAAAGTTATGCATTAAAACTACAATAAAATTCAGTTCCTTAAACATACAAAAAAATCATCACTTTTTCACTGAAAGATACTGTGAATCTGTTCAAAAGATTAAACTATGCTTGCTCCCAAAGCTCCTACTGTTTATTGACCCTCAAAGCATTTTTACTACACAATGAAAATGAAAAATAGAGATGACTCATGCTTGAAATCTCAGGGGCTGCTATCTCAAATGACCATGGGTGGGGGCAGCTTTCTTAAACTGGTGGTTTTTTAAGTGCACACCCGGTCATCTGTATATCAGAATGTCTGCAAGGAGAGAATTTCTTCAAAATGCAAAAGGCAAAAAGCCCAATTTTTTGCTTAGTCAGAAAAAGGGAGGAATTTGCATTTGAATGTCAGCTCTTAAGAGAAAAAGAAAAATGTGTTTTCCAGCTCTAGTGCTCTTCTTGTTGACTATCCCCACAGAATTTTGGAAAATTCATACAAACCTTAGAAAAATCTCTCCCAGCCTACAGTATGCTTTTTGGTAGACAAAAGACTACTGGTGCAGTACACAAGGAAGGACATTTACTCTCCCCTCTTCCTTTTTTAAATATGTATTTAATTTCACTACCTAAATTATGACCCATGTCTGAGAAGAAAACACCCTAATGTGAATGATGAGAGATGATGGAGTTTCTGAAAAGCAAGGAAGGTAAATGTGAAATCGATGGCAGTATTTCTTGCCAAAATGAAAGCTGAAGAGCCAGTCAAGGTCCCATAAGGAACAGAGAGTTATATTTAGAACTAGGACAAGCATAAGTACATTTTCTGTGAATCAAATTCTGAAAAACACCCAGGGAGATTATTTACTCTATCTTTATTTGCAAAACAAAAAGCATCTCCCATTCTAATTTCCTTACATTGCCAAAGGCTGTCATTGAAATGATCATTAGAAGCATAGGAGGGGGAGATGAGCACCCTAATTTTTAAACAGTGAGTTTAAGAATTCTTAAACAAAGCATTTGTCAATGCTAATGCTCCTAGTGCTGGCAATATCTGAAAATAGATAAAAAAGAATGTCACCAGGCCCAAGGAAGCACCTAGCAATTGGAAGCAAAAAATTAGTTGGAAAGTATGAATGTAACTTTTATCTGCAGTATCCAGTAATATGCCAGAAACAGGAATATTACATCTGGTTTTGAAGGCTGTAAAACCCTGCGATGCCCAAAAGCTAGGCTGGCAGTAAAACCCCACAGACCGGTGTCTGTAGAGCAGGTATTTGTTTGTTGCAGTGCTGGAGGCGAGGGGCATTTCTCCACCTAACTCACCCAGCTTTGGCAAGTGCTGTGCTGTATTTATACAGTAAGCATTGCTCAGTGTCACTCCAACATCATCACAGACACACCAGAACTAATTTACATAGAATGAGCTGATGGCTATTAGTTCTTTTGCACTGTGCTTGCACCTCCCCAGTTTGGGGGTCTTTGATGAAGGCTTCCAAAGTCGTCTTTGCATCTGAACTTTTCAACTTTGTCTTTGGAGCATGCACAGTTATGATGTTCCTTGGTCTGTATGGTCTTAACTGGTCTAAATTCTTTATTTTGTGGCTAATTGGCTTTACAGTTGCCAATTTCATGTTAGTGCTATATTTATCTAAAAATACCTATCTCTAAAGCTGTCCACCTGGTGAGTTTTTTCTTTTTTGTCTATTCAGCATTAAGCAACTAGTTAAGCATATACTAGCCATTACACTGTATAGAAAGTTATGATTCAGGTTATATAGGTACAAAAAGCTAGGATTCAGCGTATATTGATATCAGGTTATACAGATATATAAAAAGTCATTATTTAGCTTATATTGATATCAGGTTATATTGATACCTTATAACTCTGACCTAAGTTATATAGGCACCAACTGTACATCAATTATTTACTTTTATTGTGCCCTGAAATTGCAGGGGAAGATGTGGCAAATAGGGGTTTACATCTGTAAATTTGAAATGGATCTTATCTACACTGTGTAATTCAGCAATCTTAGGAGAGGCCTCTTTTTGTGAAGCAGTTTGCTACTGAGAAAGAATCGGAGGGTGAAAGATGGTGCCAACTTAAATCTCACCAGTTGGATCCATCAGAGCCACGCAAGTCACAACCTTTCCACTGCAAAATTGTTGTGTAGCTAAACACAGAACTAGCCAGTCTGTCCATTGTATATTTATTGTGTGTGGGAGTGAAGATTATCAGTTCTTATTTGGCTGTTTACAGAGCTTTTGCTGAAGTCTTCTGTGGCCACATGTCCTCTGAAATTTGTCCTTGTTCATAGTGCTTGTCTTTTCGTGTCCTTGTTTAAAAGAGTTGTGTGGAAACAGTACATTTATCTCTGCTGTTGGAACAGCAGAGTAACATTTCATAACATGTCATAATGCCTGATGAGATAGGGGTGTATGTTGAAGGATCAGACTGAAATACTTTGTTATTAATATAGAATATGCATTTTCTTTGTATTTTTTCCCTTTAGTCCAAGTATATTTTGTAGATGCTGGTAATAACAGTATTTCTCAGATGCACATTTTCTCCTTTTCCATCTGCTTCTGGAATACCCTCTGTCCAAGCTACCAGTTTTTAGCCTAGTCATAAACTAAAATGCCAGTGAAACAGAAAGATGTCTCCCACTTCCCTTACCACAAAAAGATCTTGAAACAGCTGTGTTTGTCATCAGTCACAGTGAGTGCGTTCACAGTGCTGTGGGTAACTCAGATTGACCAGGTGATTTTCTGCCCTGCCCTTGTGAGATCCAGCCTGGGCTATCGCCCACAGTTCTGGGGTGTCCAGCATAAGAAGGATATGGAGCTGTTGGAGCAAGTCCAGAGGAGGCCATGGAGTTGCTAAGAGGACTGGAGCACCTCCCTTACGGAGGCAGGCCAAGAGAGAAGAGATTGTGTGGAGACCTCACAGCCCCTTCCTGTACCTGAAGAGACCTTCAGGGGAGCCAGACAGGGCCTCGTGAGGAACTGTAGTGACAGGATAAGGGGGAATGGGTGCAAACGGAAAGAGGAAAAAATTTAGGTTAGGTAATAGGAAGAAATTCTTTATAGTGAGGTGGTGAGGCACTAGAACAGGCTGCCTAGAGAGGCTGTGGGTGGCCCGTGCTTGGAGCTATTCAAGGCCAGGCTGGATGGGGCCCTGAGCAACCTGTTCTGGTGGGAAGGTGTCCCTACCCAGGGCAGGGGGATAGAACAAAATGAGCTTCGAGGTCCTTTCCAACCCCTTAACATTCTACGATTGTGTGGTTCTGTGACTTGGCAGCCTGTGCAGCCCAGGCTGTGAGCAGAGCAGAGCGCAGGCTGGGTACGGCGGTGGGAGAGGCAGTGCTGCAGGGAGGGAGAATCTCAGGTACTCACAGGGCAGGGTCTGGTACAGCTGGAGACAGGGGAACAGCTGGGTCAGAGGAGGTACTTTCCCAATTCAGTGTAGTCTCAATGGACAGTTTTCAGTTGTGAAATCTTGCCTTGGCCTTTAATGTTTTCTGCCTTTGGGGCATGCAAAGAGCTCTTACCCTTTCACCAAATATTTGCTTGCACTCATGTTACAAATTAGTAGAGAGTTTCACACCCGGCTCTTAGAAAATTGAGAACTACTGGGTCAGTGTGGCTGGGCTGGCTTGCACTACAGTATTTATTGCAGAAATAGATGTTTAACACTTAGAAATGAATTTTTTTTCCCCTGATCAGCTCTAAACGTATGTATGTTCTGAGGTAGTAAGCAGAAGCAATGAACATAAAGGGCAACAATAATATTTTTCTTGAAACCAAAAAGAAATCTTACCTTTGCTATTAGCTGAGTAAAATACTGTATTAAGCAGCAGTAAGAGAAACACAGTTTCCTAAGACTACTTGTGATTTTGCTATTTCAAGTAGAATGTATATATTTAAACTTGTATCAAGATGCACTACAGCTGATTTTCCCTCTCCCTGTTGCTTTCTGTACCTTGGGACACAGGTATCAGTATTTACACTGTACAGGCATGGTGAGAGCTCTCAAACTCTCAGGCTTTGTGCTTCTATTGCACTGCCAGAGCACAGAAGTACTTCTGAAAATTGGTTAGATTTGATTAGGCTTTCTCTGGATTTTCACTGCCTTTTGTGATGTACCAAAATGTGCAAGAGGAAAATATGTAGCAATCTGCCTGTGAGAAAGAAATAAAAATGAGACCTTGTGGACTTTTTTTCCTATGAGTAACTTGCATTAATATTGCTGGAGTTTGTTTTTATAAAAACACCAACATGATGTAAAAACTGAATCATTTCCTTCAGTTTCTTTTCCTTCAATCTTTCTAACCCCAACCAAGCTGTGATTAGCCACCAGATTATTCTAACGCTTACTGCTATTTCATCACAGTCTTCTCAGCTGCGGAAATGTTCTCTCATTCTTGTGCGTGTTGGGTATAAATCTGGAAAATCAAAGCTTGTAGAGAGCCTGGCAATATGCACTCATTTGTTTATCGTGCTGCATCTTCTATGCTATGTGGTATTTCTTACCCTTTGAGCAGTCTCTTTTTGTGTCATCTCTTTTTGTAATCCCAGCCTTGTTCTGTCCTGTACCGGAACAAATTCAGGACTGCTAAACACCAACAAAGTTCCCTTCCAAAAACTGACTAACTGAACACCCACATACTTACTCAGGTCAACTCAATTTTTTTTTTTTACTGTGTAAAACCACTTTTCCAGTTACAAATCCTGAATGCTCACTGTGGTTTCCAAAATGTTTAGATCTGCCTGGATGCTAGAGAAATTCCAGAAATGGTTGTTACTTACTCATACTGGATTGTTTTGGAAGATTTCAGAACTTCCTGACAGGAGTCAGCCCTGAGCATTTACACTAAAGTTGGAATTGTGTCTCCATTTGAAGTTGGCAAGAGCTCCAAGAGCTCTGGTGCAGAGGAACCAGACTTCCTCTGGTGTTTTTTTTAAACTAAAAACAATCTGCTTTGCAGATTCCAGTTTTCTTCACAAACTAGAACACAATCATTTTCCTCTCTAATGTAATCATTCTTACTAGATTACTTTCTTGACACTGTGTTTGAAGCAGACAGAAAATGAAGTTGTGCTTTCTTCTAATCATGTTATTCCATAGTAAATTGGATTCCTGGCAAGCTTTTTAACACCAGAGGAAGGATTATAAACAGTGTTGTTGATATACTTTCACTATTAAGCCTTCAGAGTGTTTTGGGTTTGGGCTAATTAAAGCCTTTCATAGTGAAGATAATAATTTGCTGCCTTATTAAAGTTAAACTGCATAGGATAAAATTTCTAGCTACAGGTACTTCATTAGATTTTGAATTACACTTAAAAATTCTAGTAGTGTGTAAATGCTAAGTTGATTCTTTTCAGTTTGGAGAGTCAAATGCAGAGAAGATTAAGGCATTTCCTCCTCTGAGAATAGTCACTTCCAGCCATAAACCTTTTCTCTGTCCCCCATACACACTTTTGCTCTTATTTAGTCCCACAAGCTTTTGTGACTGTTTAAAAGAGGTTTTTTTCTATATTAAAAATATCATTGCTAGTTGTTTCTTAGATTTGAGTTAAATTAGGAAGAGAGGGATGTCTCTTCTGTTCCAGAATACTTTGATTTCAGACTCTATTCTGAACCTGTGTGACCCTGGCTACAGGACAGGAGTAGAATGTTGCATATTATCTGTCTGAAACTCTTAATTAAGGATATAAAAGTCAGATTATACTTAGATAACATCTCTTCCAGCTCTGGCAGCCCATAAAGTACAGTGTCAGTGTCAGGAGTAAGCTTGGACTATAGAATTTTTGTAAACACCCAGCATATAAAAGCCCTAAGTGAAACATTACCTCATGAGTGAGGTTTCCAGAGTGAACACTGTAACATGTCACTGCAAATGTTAAATGAACTCCAGACCACTTCAAAATTGGTAGAAGCTGCTTCACCTAAGGAAAGTCCTCTGGAAATGCTGAAAACCAGCTATCTAGGCTCTCCTAGATAGAAACAACATCTATTTTTGTTTGGTTTGGTTTTTTCTTGTAGTCACGCCTGACGCACGCTGCCCTTTCTGGGAACATGCACTTCCTGCAGCAAGAACTGAAAGCTCTGCTGTTTCCAAAACACCTAGATAAGCATCTAAAGAGGCTAGTTCAACCATCAAGAGAAATACTAAGCTTTGTAAACCAATAGAAAATATTACATATTCTGAATATTCCAGTGTTAAATACCAGTTTTATCTTATTGTGAAATTTTTCATGAATGCTAAATTTTATTTGTAAGGAATGGGAAATTTATGAAGAGCATAACTGTTATACTTCAGTAATATGTAGTTGTCTTACTTTGAAGTGTCCTTGATGGTGACATGATGTGAGCATTGCATCTCATCCTTTCTCTTAAAGTCTAATTAAGTAGGAGATTGAAGGCATAAGATATAATTTGAATAGCTAAGTTTGGCTTCTAACTGAATACAACTGGTGTGGAGGTTTGCATGTTGAGTATGTCAGTCTATTATATGCAGTATATTTAAGAGATGATAAATATTTATTTAGCATGAGTTTGGGATGATCCTGCAATGGCTCAAAATCTTATACAGCCATATGCAAATGCCAGTAACTAAACACATTCTAGCACCTCTTCTTTATATTTCAAGAGAAAATGTTTGTAGGAGAATTTTCTGCAAGGGATGTTTAACTTGGTTTCAGTCTGTAAAAGCTGATTAAAATCTTAGACTTATAGGGAAGGCCTTTAAAATATAGCTAGGTTAAACATCAGTTAAAGCTTTCTGCAGTAGACCTCTTGGAGCCTTATCTCTGCAGTTACACACAGCCATCTTTTATTACACTGGTCATGGGACCAATGAGACCTCACTGCTTCTATAAACATACTTTTGTTCTGGAAACTCTTCTCTTACCTCAATACCCCAAATCCACTTCATGTTCTCTTGGGCAATGTGTGCTGTGGGTAGTCTTGAGTTCGTGTTTCTACTGATACTCATCTGTCAAGAGTGACAAAGGGCTTCTTGTTCTGCCTTGAGTCAGAAGAATGGGCCATATGCAGTATGATAGTCTCTTCCTTGTCTTTCTGGGTTTCATTGGTAATTAAATTGCATTAAGCTTCTGTTCATAATTTTATTCAGAACATGTTTAAATATGAAAGGGAGGAAGTAGTGTCACATAAAAGTTAAGCTCCCTTTTGGCAGCTTCATCTCTTGTCTGTCCAATGTAGTTTGGAAGCTTAATCTTTTCATGTATTGTAATTGCTCTCCCTTGTATGGGTTGTCTTGCCCCTCTATCTGAGTTCATAGCCTGTGCTACTTAGGAGCAGTAGGGTGGAAGTTCTAAAGATTCACCCTGTCTGCAAGGCAAAAAACATCCCAAATTTTAATATGTTATTTTTTTCTGTTTTATTGTAGATCTAATCAACACTGAAAAAACCTCAGTCATCACTCTGAGATCCCTGGTAAGTACACTTGTGTGTGTGTGTGAGAGGTTTTGCATGAGCATGTTCAAAGGAAAAAGCCACAGTTGTCTTTTTGGGACTCACTAAATTTTCCCAACTGATGTCTTTTAAGAATTAGAACTGGTTTTTGTCAGGATAGAAATGTGACTCTTTTTTAAATTACTACAAATATGTACACATTAGCTGAGTTTTCTGGTTTTATAAACACTTTTTAAAGTATTACAAATTAACCTGAAATTCCAAAATGAAAGAAATGCAACCTTCCTCTCCTCCCTTCCTAAATTAGCCAGTTCTTGATTATAGCTAGTAGTGTTTCACAGTAACACCACTTCTGAACAAGCTCCTACTCAGCCCAAAGACAAACTGTGGTACTGTCTCATTGTGTTAAATAATTTGCAGTACTCCAACAACTGTGCTTTTTATCCAAGTCAGTGTGCCTGGTCTTATGTTCATTGTTGGAAGGTGAGGAGCAGAAGAGTTCCCCCTGGGGTCTATTTTAACTTGTAGCATTATGTGTAACCATGGGTGTGTCCTTACCATGTCTTAGAGGCATGGCTGGCTTGTCTTTGAAATAGAAACTCAACTGCTGTTTTTGGAGCACTGAATTAACTGGGATGAAATCATACAATTATAAACCAATAATCCTTCATTTTAGAGAACTGGAGCTTTGGGAAGTAAATGGATCTCTTTTCTGCTGAGGTTGATAGTGAGGCTCACCAGGGCAGAATAAACATGTATGTTCTGAAAAGAATGTAGTGTTCATTTTTTATTTTAAAAAATTATGCAGAATACTTTCGTCTATACATACAAGTCTGAGCTTAGTTTAGTTTAGCTTAGTTTATTATACTATCATTCAATAGTAATTTTATTCTGTAGTTGTAATTACAAAATTAATGTGGTGGTCACGTTGTTTTAAATATCTGCAGATCTCTGTCTTACATTACCTTAAAGCTGTTGATATTGGCTACAACACAACTGCTTATGTTGAAATTCTCATTAAATAACTCACCAACCTGTTAACTGACTTCTGTCTGCTATTAGTAGCAGTTGTCTTGTTTAACCTGAAATATTAATTGTAGCCTCCCTCATCACCTGAGGGTGGCAAATATATTAATAAAGGTGTATTTTGAGGTGTGCCTACGTTCTTTTAATTCTTGAGGGGGCTCTGAGGATTTCCCTATTCTCATCCATTCTGTTTATCAGATGGTGTCCATGACAGCCTGGGCTCTGATGGTGGGTGTCAGTGACACTGGCTCCCCAGTCTGTCTGAGGTTCTGCCCTTGGTTAGTGCACCTGTGCCTTCTGTTTTCCCCACTGTGGCAGCGCGGGTGATGTGCTAGCAGGCTGTGTTTGCACAGCAGCCTGGTGAAGATCACCACCCCTCTCTCATATGCCAGTGCAGACTGGTCCCAGGCCAGTGGGCTGGCCATGACTGGGGTTTGCTGTGATGGTTTTGTTTTTCTCCCACTCAGCACCAGTCCTTATTTAGGTCCAGTTCTCCTTAATGAGGAAAGATTTCTGACATGCAGACAAAATCTTGCCAAATTGTACTTTATTTTAAATTGAGTTAAATTGGTCAGATTTTATTCTTTTTTCCATACTTGGAGTTTGCATGTATTGAAGTACTTTTTGAAATTGGAAAAGCAAATCTGCATAATCCCTTTCCAAGAGTCTGACATTCAGAGTTGAAAAGTTGAAGATTAAAAATGCAGTTGCTGGTGCAAAGTTAATAAAGCAGTTTTGGAATATTATACAGTTTGTAGATTACAGCATGTAGAGTTTTGAGTCTATATACTATTTTCAGGTATTTCAAGATACATTTTAATCTGAATAGAAGTTAATAGAATATTCTGAAAAGCAGTAAAGCAATCTGCTGTACCTTTTCTCTGTAGTACAAATATTTAGTGAGAAAACAAGTGTTGACCTTTCCCATAATTACACAATTGTGTCATTACTCAATTAGCTTAAACACAATATTATGTTGTGAAGGACAGACTTCATCTCAACAGCCCTGAACTATTCAAACAGAAATAGCGGGGAAAAGTCTGTGAAAAGTAAATATTTGTATGGAAATAAGTATTGAAAGAAACAAGTATGGAAAAGATTCATCCTCTTTCATCCCCAGAGCAGTTCACTGCTCTATTGTGCAGTGATGCTTTTGAAGTGAGCTCTTAGAAGGACTGAAACTAATTAACTGACTATAATATTACTAATTTATTTTTTTTCTTTTTCCTGCTCTCTGCTTGGCACTGGTTTTCGCCTGTAGGTGTCCACTGTTGGCTCTCAAAGGTTACTAAAATTTTGCAGCTGCTCTGAATCAGCACTACCTAAGCTTCACCTACTGCCGCTTCTCCCTACACCACTCTGCACTGCTGCCTTGCTCTTGCCTGCTTCAGAACTCCATAAGAGAGTTTCTCTTTTAAATACCCACAATGAAATATAGGCTAGAAGTGTGTGCCATTCTCTTGCTGCCTGTGTACTTGTTAATCTGGTTGTACAGTATGCTGGTATTTATTCCCTGGTATTTTCTTACCAATGCCAAGAAGAAAAAGGCTATGGCAAAGCGGTTAAAAGCTAAACCCATCTCGGACAAGCCAGGGAGCCCCTACCGCTCTGTCACTCACCTGGACTCACTAGCAAACATAAACATCCCTGGAGCAGACACGCTGGACAAGCTCTTTGACCATGCTTTAGCAAAGTTTGGGAAGAAGGACTGTCTTGGAACCAGGGAAATTCTGAGTGAAGAAAATGAAATGCAACCAAATGGAAAAGTATTCAAAAAGGTAAAACTTGTAATTTTTTCCTTAATTCTGACTTGGGTTTGAACTGCTTTATATCTTGCCTCGACAAAGCACATCCCTTTAGAGCTCTTCCTCAGTCATCATCTAATAAACCATTCATTTTATGGTAGTTGAGGAATAACAGAATATACAGGAGGCACTATTTATTCTACTTCAAGTGAAATGAAAGCAATTTCTTAATGAATGGCAGACTGTGTACTTATGGTGTTATGCACCAACTCACATCAGCTGGTAGAGCTGTACCAGAAGCTCCTTGTCATGAAAATTCATTGTTTTTTCCTCTCAAGTTAATTTTAGGAACTTATAGATGGTTATCCTATGAAGAAGTAAACGAGAAAATTACTCGCTTGGGGAATGGACTGACTGCCCTGGGACTGACCCCGAAAAGCACCGTTGTCATATTCTGTGAGACCCGAGCTGAGTGGATGATTGTAGCTCTCACCTGCTTCAAGTACAACTTCCCTCGTGAGTGCTCAACTTGGTTTCTTCTAATGTATTTTAGAACCATTTCTCAGCACAGATCTGGCTGTTAAGTATTTTGAATCTGCCAGTCTTGTCATTGGAAGAGTTTCATAAACTTTCTCTGCTGATGGTCTGATTCTTAGAAGTTTTAAGTCTATTCTATGCAGTGTGGAGATTCCTAAAATTAACTTGCTCATACTTACGAAACTGGTTTTTTATTATTTTATTGTACTAATGTTCTAGATGTTAAAATGACAAAGTAGTACACTTACTACTCAGGTTGTTTTAAATATTCTGAAGATGTCAGTAGTTGCATTTCTCCCCACAAAATGTGGGATGTTTTTATAGTATTTTCTGTCTGTATCCTAAATTATACATCCAAAAGATGAAATGGTTATTAGAAGAGAAGAATGGTAAACAAAATCATATGATAGTCTGTGGGTAGTCTGTCTTGGTGACATTTGTAAACTGCTCAAATTCATTACAATAATGTATGGTTTTAATTTTTTTTTAATTGAAGCTGTCTTAAATCTCTAATGGGAGTTAATGTATGCAGACTCCTTGGTGAGCTGCAGTGGTTACTGAGCACTCCAGTGCCCATTTTGCACACAACACACTGTGAGCCACAGCCCATTTATTTTGCTTGCACTGGGCTGTCTCTTTTTCTCCCAGTAGCAGTAGTAGCTGTCTGTGCAAAGAGCAGCTCATACAGCAGAGTGTTCAGAGAGGCTGTTCAGGGGCAGCAGTGAAGAGATGACCTTGCTACTGAAGTAGGAGACTATGGTTAATTTGGTCTGGATCCCTGTACTTTGAGAGGCAGTAAGAAATAGCTGTATAACATGACTCTTTTTCCTGTTCTGCATGAACCCAATCTCACAGCACTTTTAAATTCCTTTAATGGTCTTTGGAGGTTACAGTTTGAGATAGCAAATGATACTAAAGAAGGGTTTTTTCAGTAGAGAGATAATGGGGAGAGGTGAACTCCATTGTGCCTGGGAGGCACTTAATGGCATTCCTGTAGCCAGTCTGGCTTAAAAATAATATGGCAGCATGAAAACCAGTCTGATTATCTGCCTTGCTGCCATCATTAATTCCATTGGAGCAAGGAAAGTAGGTGACAGTGTGCAAAGAGCTGCCTGTAGCCATGCCCAGCTTTAAGCTGGTGCCCTGTATTGTCTGAGTGTTACCTCTCCCCCTGAGTTGTGGTTGCAGAGAGCCTAGGGGCAGAACACCTGCTCTTAGTTGCTTGCTCTAGGATTGCTTTGTACATTATTGTTAGGGTTTGGTGCATCTGTTTGTTCTGATAATTTCTGCTATAGAAAAAACAGAATTATTTTGGGAGGACATAGATGATGATTATAGGTTCCTTCCAACTGCCTGACCACTTCAGGGCTGACTAAAAGTTACAGCCTGTCACCTAGTGTGTTGTTCAAAGGCCTCCTAAACAGTGATAGCATCAACCATCTCTCTAGGAGCTCTGTTCCAGTATTTGACCATGCTCTTAGTAAAGACATGCTTCCTGTCCAGCTGTCCTCCTTGTTCCAGAGGTCTCCTGTGCTGTAAAACTTCTGATGTGGAAAAATTAAAAGCTGTTTTATTTCCAAATTAGAAAATTCCCAATTGAGTGCTTTCCAGTAAGCCAGAGCTTTTGCATTTAGTTTTATTTTTACCCTTCTTTCATGTCCTCTCCCATCTCTGTGACAGTTGTCACTCTCTATGCCACCCTGGGTGAAGAGGCAGTGACCTATGGTCTCAACGAGTGCGGAGCGTCATATCTGGTCACGAGCGTGGAACTCCTTGAGAGCAAGCTTAAGGTAATTTGGTATCATCTTCACCTGCTATAAGCAACCCTACAGTTCAGTCAGTACACTACTAAAAATTTCATTTCTCTTCTGTAGACTGCACTGCCACAAGTCTCCTGTCTGAAACATATTATTTATGTGGACAAGAAGACGGTCAATAAATCAGAATACCCTGAAAATGTGGAGATTCATACTATGCAGGCAGTAGAAGAGCTGGGAGCCAAACCAGAAAACTGTAAGTGAATCACTTCACAGAGGACTGACTGATCAAGCAGTGTTAGCACCTGGGTTAAGAGGGATGTGTAGCAGAAAACCCCTCATCCAGCAAAAGGTGGCCTTTGTCGCCAAAAAAGGCAGTGGCAGGTTGCCAGTTCATCTTCCAGCTCCCTTTAAATAAACAAAAAATTTGTTTTATATCTTTTGTTCGTGTCTCATGTATGTCAGGATAAAACTTTTTTTTTTAACTTCTAAACTATAACCAGAATAATTTAATACTTCATCTTTCTTTTAGGAAATGAAATAGAAACTGGTTTAATGTTTCATTTTCTGCTACTCTTAGCTTTTATTTATCTTACTGTCACTATTTCTTTTAAGAAAAGAGGAGAAAGCACTTAACGCTTTTTTGGTTTTTTTGCTTGGAAACGTCCATTATCTTAACCCAGCTGTAACTAAAAAGGATTTAAGGCTAGAGGAATAACAGCTGCATTCATTGCTCCATTGGGCAGCCAGGAATGACTGTAAACATCTGCTTTAAGGAAGGAAAACCCAACCCTGATGATCTGTTCTCCTTACATCAGCAGTCTGTAATTAACCACATCTCTGTCTGGAATAAAGGAGGAGATAAATTGGCAAAGTTTTGGGAAACACACATTAATCACAGCTGCTTATCTCTGATCAGCCTGAGGTGCTGATACAGACCAACAGTGACCCTAGTGGGTGTTTTTTCTTGGGCTTAGTCTCTAGAAAACCTGCTTCCTTGCAGACACTGTGAAAGCTATGAAAGCTGATAACTGTCATGCTAAAAATAAAGAGGACTAAAACAAAAATCAGAAGTTGAGTGTTCTAAACTTACTGCTTTTCTACTAAACCTGCAACTTACCTGAGGAAGGTTTATTTAAAAATAAAAAAAACGGGGGGCGGTGGTGGTTAAAAGGAATCTTACCTCTACAACCTTGGCTTTGAAAGACTGATGGACAGAACAGCTGACTTGGATCTTTTTGGGGTGTTGGTTTTGTTTTGTTTTTTTACTCAGCTTGCTGTTTGTCATCAGTACTGTATTTCTCCCCTTTGCTGCCTTTGACAGTTTTATTTGGTCTTCAAAAGGCTCCTTCTATGAAACTTTCAGTCAGCTATAAACCACAATGACAAAAGTGTCCACCCAGCTTGTGTAGATGCTCAAATACTCATCTTTCCTTTCAAAACTGGCCTTCCCTCTGCTCCTCTTAAAACCAGATGACTACTCTCTCTAGCACTGACTGTGCAACAGCTCGCTGTGCTGGCCTTCCATGAAGCACCTGTTTCACACTGACTACAGACATTTTCACACTGATTAATCACACAAATAATTTAGAAAGTAGATAAGAATAAATAACAGTTTTTCTCCTGAATTTTGTAGCAAGCATTCTGCCAAGCAGACCTGCTCCTACAGACTTGGCTTTAGTAATGTACACCAGTGGCTCTACTGGGAGACCCAAAGGAGTGATGATGATGCATAAAAACTTAATAGCTGGAATGACAGGACAGTGTGAGAGAATACCTGGACTGGGGTAAGAAACACTTTGTTGTCTTGTGTACAGAGAGCTAAAACAGCCTCCTAAAGTGTCACATTTACAGAGTCTGGTGCTGGCATTGTGTTATCAGGTTTCTTCATGTTATTGTGAGGCCACTACTTTTTAATTTATAAGAAATACGTCTTGTGTGTGTGAACTTACCTTGTTTGAAAAATATGCACTTCTAGCTGTTTTCTCACATGCTGTTGCTTTTTTTATTAATATTACCCTTAGCTCTAAGTTTGTGATGGATTTTTGCACTTTTTGAGTATCAGAGGATATCACTAGATAAGAGATTCCTCCTCTAGTGCAGCTTGGGAAATGTTTTTAGACGTTTTCAAGCACGTAGAATCAGTTTAGGAAGCATGTCAGAGCCTAGCACTTCAGTGACCTGGAGACACCACTCTGGGTGCACATGCTGCAGAATCTGCTAAAGTACAGTTCCTGAAGGAGCAGAAAAGTAATAAATTATGCATTGACAACAGCAAAACAAGGTGCAGATTCCCTCACATTAATGTTTTGATGAAGTTTTTCATGGAAGTGTGTGTATTTGTCTCTGCATTCACAAAAGGTTCAGTATCTGAAATAAGCCCTGTTGCCAGACTGCTGTTGTGACAGAATATAAACCCAGTTCTGGCTGGGTGCTGAAAGCTGCTGTTAGTGACAGCACTAAGGTTCTTGCTGAGAAATCTCTGAGCAATTACTTTCTGAAACCAGCCTCAGCACTTCAGTAATCAGCTCTCTTTCTAGTAATCTATCCTAGAAGAAGATGACTGACAGGGCTTTGTAAATCATTGGTCATTATTTTAAAGTGTAGTTATTTCATCCTTAATTTCATAACTGGAATGAAACCTCCCACAAGGAGAGGAAATAGCAGTAAAGGACTAAGGACTCAGTTTCCTAGAAAACAAGGCAAATCCTGTAATTTATACTGATTTCAGTAAGGGCAGATTTCCCCAATTTGTTCATATACTGTGGCTGAAAACACACCCATCTTGTGTGCAGGAGAGTAAGCTCATCTGTGATCCAGATCAATCAAAAAGTAATAACTAAGCACACAATAAATTGGTTAAATGGTATTTTCAGTCCACTTGTGACTCATAGTTAATTATTTTTTCTTTCCCAGACCCAAGGACACTTACATTGGTTATTTGCCTCTGGCCCATGTGTTAGAACTGACAGCAGAAGTTTCCTGCATCACTTACGGCTGCAGGATCGGTTACTCCTCTCCTCTCACTCTCTCAGATCAGGTGAGGGCTAGCAGAGCAAGGTGGGGAGCAAACTTCAGCTTTTGCAGCCTGTTCTCACTCAGCTTCCTCCTTCAGTAAAGAAATGCTGATGTATATGGTACAGAAATGTAATTTTTTTTTCAGAAAATGGTGCAAATAAACATTCCTGGTGAACACCAGTGGTGGGTTGTACCATATAAATTTTATTTAAAACCTTTGCTTTTATGATACTTAGGAAATCTAAAAGCAATCCTAATAAATGCCTATAGCATTATCCACTGGATAACAGGGCAAGAACAGCTCTTAATAGATCAGCTGAACTGTTTAAAGTGATCTTAAGTTTTGGTCTCACTTTATCAGTTCTTTATCCAGTTATTGCAGATCTTCTATTTAGTCCTTTGCCTTTTTCCTTTTAACAATTCAGATAAATAAGAGTAAATTAGGCTTAATAATTAAGCTCTTCTCATTATCTATTAAGAGAATAGATACCTCTGTATGTTTCGCTTGTAGAGAGATTTGCATTAAGCAAAACAAGCTCCCAAAGGAAGATGGAGGAGAAAGCAAGTATTAGAGGGAGGAAGTAAAGGAAAGATGAACAAAGTGAACCTGTAAAAGATTGAGTATTTTGGTTGAAATAGATGTTAATCATTACCCTTTCTATAACAATCTGGGCAAAATGACACAGGAACAGGGGAAGATATTTGAACAAATTACATGCTAATATATCTCCTCCTTTTGCTATTCCTCTAGTTTTCAAGCGCTGTTTCATTTTCAGTTTCATAAATTGACATTTTTTCTTTATTACAGTCAAGTAAAATTAAGAAGGGAAGCAAAGGAGACTGTACTGTACTTAAGCCTACGCTGATGGCAGCTGTGCCTGTAAGTATGCAGAAGCAGATATGTCCAGCAAAAAAATGTTTTCTGTCTTTTTTATGTTAGAAAAATGTATTTACTGACATGTTTTGCCCTTCACATGTAAGTAACTGTCAGTAATAGGAAAAGAGCAAATACACATATTCCAGCTGTTGGTGGATTGAACTGAGTACTGATGCTGCAAATGAGCACAAGAGTCTGCCTGTACTAAAGCCAAGATCCTTTTTGATCCAAATCTGTCAATGTTTCAGTAGTTACAAGTGGTGTTTTACTGGGCTACTGCCACAACAATAGGACACAGTCAGAGTCTGGAACTCCTTTTTGCACAGGGACAAACTGGGTGGTTCTGGCCAAGAGGGAATCCACTTTAAGGAGATGGGCATTCGGCTCAGTCACAGACTTAGCAAGTCAAGGTAACACTGAGGCTGAGTCTCTCTTGCCGTTCTCAGGGTCAGCAGGCCAGGCTTAGCCTTCTCTCAGAGGAGAGTGATCAGGAGACTGTAACTCCTCTTGCCTCTGCAGCTTACACTGCTCTGGGAGTTACCAGGCTCCTGCACTCCACAAGGCTGTGGTGCTATCCACAAACTCCACAAATGTCTGTGTCTTTCTGGTGCCAAGGCCCTTCCCATGTGTGCTGCCATCACAGGTGCTGCTTTTAGGATTCTGTCACATCTGTGGCTCATAAAACTGGCAGCACTGGGTGGTGCCACATGGTGGTGGGGAGTGAGTAAGAGGATTTAATCTAATTTAGGAATAGTGAGTTTTGGTTGGATCTGGTTGTTCTGCAACATCTTAGAATAACCAAGAGTTTTAAAATCAATTTAGTCACTTGCATTCTTTTGTTTTATAAAATCATAAGCACATAAAGAGGCTTGGTCATCTTCTTAATAATTAAGAGTGACAATTGGTATGTTTGAGAATTCCAACCTCTTGGAAAACATCCATTTAAATTTATTTCATGGAGAAAAAGCCCATAAATATGTCGAAACATTGTGCTCCAAAACTTGAAGGAGCCAGTCTTTAAACTTCTATTAAATACTTCACCAGTCTGAACAATGTCTTAGGTTCTGTGTATTTGGGTGACTATAAGCTTATTATTTTAATGGAAATTAATCTCTGTCTATGACAGAATTGCGGTGGGTTTTTGTCAGATAATTAGAATTACTTCAGCCATGTTGCTCTGAAAGTTGAAGAGCTCTCTTGGAAGAGGAAATGGTGAAATGAATTCTCTTAGTTCATTCCCTTGCACTTACCAATTGCTGTAGATAAAGTACAGCATCAGCACTCCCAAGCATGACACACCTGGAGGGAATATACCAACCTTTAGCAAAGAGATTGAGATTGAGTTAAACTTGAATTTAAAATTTTCTAAATCAGTTTGTCACAGTTTAAGTACAGGTTCAGGTGTAAATAGCTCCAAGCTGCAATTATCTATAAATTGGCTCATTGATCACATGTTGAAAGCACTGCACTTAAGCACTGCCTAACCCCATGATGCAAAGATTTTCACTCTTATTATCCATTTTAAAGGAAGGATAATGGGGGGGGGGGGGGGTTACTTATGACATGGGATTTAATTTACACATGCTGGTCTTACCCATGTGGTAATTTTCCATTTTTTTTTTTTTAACACTTTGTAGGAAATAATGGACAGAATTTACAAAAACGTCATGAGTAAAGTTCAAGAGATGAACTATATTCAGAGAACTTTGTTCAAGATAGGCTATGACTACAAATTGGAACAGATCAAGAGGGGATATGATGCACCTCTGTGTAACATGTAAGTAGTGTTCATGGGCCAAGGGTGTGTTTTGCCTTGGGATCTGTTAGGGCAGTCTAAAAGAATGATCCTCTGAGCTGTCAGACAGCTCTCATCTGACATGCAAATAACACCTAATGAGTAACTGAAGTAGTCCAAGTTCTTACTGGAAACAGCTAAGATACTTCATGGTAATGACTAATCTTCCAAACAGCTGCTGGGTTCATTTTCATTGCATTGCTTTTTTTTAAGTGATAAAACTGGAATGTTTGTTAAGCTACGGGAACTCTGCCTCCTCAAGTATTACACAAGAGGTAGTGGGTTTGGATTAGCCCTGCTGTCTACTAAAATCTGGGAAAAAGTTAATTTTTAAGGCCTTCCAGATAGGAAGGAAGAAGGTTTGTGTCTTCTTACAAGAGTGAGCTAAGTGAATAATTTTTAATGCTTTTTGCTTTCTTTCAAGACTATTGTTTAAAAAAGTAAAGGCCCTTCTGGGAGGGAATGTCCGCATGATGCTTTCTGGAGGAGCACCACTCTCACCTCAAACACAAAGATTCATGAACATCTGTTTTTGCTGTCCTGTTGGTCAAGGCTATGGACTGACAGAAACGTGTGGAGCTGGAACCATTACAGAAGGTAGTTAAAATACCTGTGGAAATACATAAGTCAAAAACTAGATATCTGTGGGTGTTTGGTAATTCAAAATTTTTTTAAAACAAGTCAAAATACAGCTACAATACTACAGCTGTAGTTCTGCAATAAAGTAACTTGAGATAAGATACACCCTATTCATATTTCAAATAACAAAAAATCCTGTTTTTCTTTCTTGTTCTCTCCCTAAGTTGCTGATTATAGCACTGGCAGAGTTGGAGCTCCTCTTATTTGTTGTGAAATAAAATTGAGAGACTGGCAAGAAGGTGAGAGTAGTAATTGTTCTGATTTCAGAGTAATTAATTTAGCCTAGCTGGTATTAGTAATTAATACCAGCCTAGCTGGTATCTGCCTATCTCTTTACCTAGGTGTAGCATATGAAGTAATTTTTTTTATCTTTGATAATAGTCATCAGTTAGTGTGCTTTAACTTCAAACTGAAGTTTCAAAGTATTTTCTTGGCAGAAGGATATATAAGTTAAAAATAATTGCTTGGGTCTGTGTTGTTTTCAGGAGGCTATACAAATAAAGACAAGCCTAATCCTAGAGGAGAAATTATAATTGGTGGACCCAATGTCTCCATGGGATATTTTAAAAATGAAGAGAAGACAACAGAAGAGTTTTCTGTTGATGAGAATGGCCAGAGATGGTTCTGTACAGGAGATATTGGGGAATTTCATCCAGATGGGTGTCTGCAGATCATAGGTGAGCCTCAATTTTTGATACCTTAATATATTACAAGATATTGACTAACTATAATTATAAATGTGTTATCAATACTGTTGGCTTTGCCTGGGCTAATCTACTTAAGGTTACCTATTTACAGAATCAGTGTAAAACACATTTCCAAAAGTCCTCATAGCGGTAGTAAAATTTTGGAAGTGATGCCATTTCCTGTGACATTATCATCATCTAAATTTAGCATGTGGACTTCAAAGAATAAATACAAGATTAACTTTTAGATTAATTACAAAGCTTTAAAATCAGAGTCCTTTCCTACACGCTGTGTGACAAGAAGTGTAGTGCTATAACACTCTTACTGAAATCTTTATAAATTTGGCAGCTATTAGCTGCTTTAAAATTTGTCCATTAAGATCTGGCATAGCACAGTATACAGACATGGTATGTATGGAAATGAGTCTGTAGAAATGCTTAGGTTTAAATGAAACAAGATTTTCTTTTTTTTCCCTTCCCCTGACCCCTAGATCGGAAGAAGGACTTGGTAAAGCTACAAGCAGGAGAATATGTATCTCTGGGCAAAGTAGAGGCAGCACTAAAGAACTGCCCATTGATTGACAATATCTGTGCTTATGCCAAAAGGTAAGAGCAGTATTGATTTAGAAACTCTGTTTAGAGTAAACATGAAGTACAGGCTCTGATCCACTTCTCTAATCCAACTATAGTTTTCCATGGGTTTCCTTCTAATAACCCTCTCCATCAGAGTACAAGTTACAAACATGTCTGAAGAAGCACAGCTTTCCAGATTCCCTAAAAGCTGAAGAAATTACCTGTTTTTCTGTTGGCATTTCTCCTGTCCAGACACACTTCTGTTCCATCCCATCCTTTCCCTAAATAAGTATATGTCATTGTATAGCATTATATTTAGCATGTGTTCTGGCTGTCAGAATACCAGTGAAAAGTTAACCTGGACACTTTGCACCTGATCCAAAGCTTTCCAGTGAGTTTTGGAAATAGTCCCAATATCTTCCCCTTCTCTCCTTTTGGGGGGGCGGGGGGGGAACTGCAGAGAAGTGGTTAAACTTCAGGTCTAGCTGGAGAGCTAAACTGAGATGTGCATGAGTGAAATGACAGCAAAGCCTCATTCTGACCAAATCTGATGTAAACCAGCTTAAAATATCTTCTTGATAAGCCATCAGATGTGAAGGCTTAATGCACAAGAAGAATAACTCCAGTTCAGAAAGCCCTGGGCATTTGTGGGTCCAGCAGCAGGTAATTTACACCCTGAAATGAAAGTCTTGACTGGACCTTTTTTCCTTCCTTCTCTTTTCACTCTGTGTAGTGACCAGTCCTATGTGATCAGTTTTGTGGTCCCTAACCAGAAGAAGCTGACAGCATTGGCTGAGCAGAAAGGCATCAGTGGAAGCTGGGTGGACATTTGTAACAATCCTACAATGGAAGCAGAAATACTGCGAGAGATTAAAGAAGTGGCAGACAAGAGTAAGTACCACAGCACATCCTGCTGGCCATGGGGCTTATCCAGCAAAAACAGTCATTATCCTCACTAACTGCTCCTCCTTGTTCCAGTTTCTCTGTATCTGCCAAAACCTGATGGTTTATTGAGGCAAAGACCACACAAAATTGTTGCATATTATCCCAGGAATTTACATAATACTGGTTGTATTTATTAGTATACCTCTTGTATTTTTTACAAAACATCTGAAGTTTTTTTCTAGCTGAATTCTGGAGACAAGTTTTTTGTCTAATATGGTTAAAATAAGGTCCAAAAGAGGTGTTAATTGTAAGAAAAGTTGCAAGGCATTTGCTGGCAAAGAAACTGGTTAAGCAAGAGATTTCAAAGCATTTTTTCCCCATACAACTTTGTACCCTACAGCTTTGAACAGCCATGATCCTTGTGGTTATAGAGGCTTAAAAGCCTGCTTCTCCTTGCTGTGGTAGATCAAAAGTGTCATCAGTCCTTTACAGGACAAAAAAATGAACTAACTCAGTGGGGGAAGAAAGTCTCTAAAGCACTTGGCACCTCATACAAGGAAGCTGTAAAAGCTGCACTTAAGCACATGCTAAGCACTTTCTGTTAAACAGAGAGGAGAATCTGCCTTTTGAAAATGAGAAAACAAGAATGAAAGTCACACTTAAGTCTTACCTTGAAAAAAATAAATCAATCCATAGTTTAAGGTTTAAGTTTGAACACTTTAATCCCTGGGGGTTTTTATCATTAATTGGGCAAATTACTATCCCTACAGCTTTGTGTACTTAAACCCTTTGCTTATACATTCTTTCTGCCTTCTAGATAGTAATCTACTACTGAGATAGAACTTATTTATGTGAAACTTTTTTCAAAACTATTTTAAAGAGGTAGTTCTTGTTCTTAGCAGAGCATGATGCACCTTCATCATGAGCAGGCACACAGTCTGAGTGAGAGGCAGCAGCACATCCTGATAGCAGCTGAAGTTAGAAAGGGAGAGGAGCTGCTGGGTCCCGCTTCTGCTGCCCCCCTGAGGCTGTGCTGGAATTCAGCTACGAGTCCATGTCTGTGGATCCCGTTCCCAGCCTACCTGCAGGAGCTGGTAGCAAACTCCATGCGGTCCTGGACACAGGCAGCAGCTCCCTGTGCTGTTCCTACTGCTCCTGCCATTCCCTCTGAAGCAGTTCTCTTTCTCCTCCCTTGCTCCCCACCTTGGGCTATTACCTCTGCAAGAGAGAGAAGCAGCCTTGGTTACAATGAGGCCGTGCATGTGCCAAGCCACTGCTTCCAGCTGAAGGGAAAGTAAGTGGCTAATGTAACCAAAACACAAATAATTCCCTTTGCTTTGAACTCTAAACAGACTTTTAGGAATGAAAAATATAGGAAAGAAACATTCAACCAGGGAAATTATACAAGTACTTAATTATAATTTAAATATGAAGGATGTCCAGCTAGTCTGAGTTAACCTAGTTATTCCATTCCTGTAACAAAGATACAACTGTAGATTTCAGCGTATGCTTTTGTGGCAGCAGTCTCAGAGCTTCAGGCTACTCAGTGATTTGTTCCAAGCTTTTGATTTTGCATTGTCACACCAATACAAGCTCTAAACACAGAGTGTATAAGAGTATTTGCACACTAACCAGCGTTCAGTGATGAGACAGGATGAAATTTGCCTGTGGCCCTTCTGTAAGGTTATTTATTTAAGTAGGACAGCATATTATACAAGCTACAGAGTGCTGGCCAGATTTTTAGGGAACATGAATTAGTATTTAATTTGACTTTGTAATCACAGTCATGCTTTTCTTTGTTCTTGTCCCTGCAGTGAAATTAGAAAGATTTGAAATACCCATCAAGGTCCGGTTAAGCCCTGAACCGTGGACCCCCGAGACTGGGTTGGTAACAGACGCTTTCAAGCTGAAAAGGAAAGAACTGAAAAACCATTACCTCAATGACATCGAAAGAATGTATGGAGGCAAGTAAACAGCTCTGCTGACCTGGCAGTTGTGCAGGTGGTTCCTTCTCATGCCTCAGTTTTGGATGTCTGTGTGTACTGTAGATATCACACATTCAAAGAATACACCAAATGGACGACTGTTTCTATAATCGCATCAAGTAAAACAGAGAATATCTTAGACTCCAAATTCTTAATTGTTAGCACATTAGACACTGATGGTCTTCATAGAGTTTCGTGTGATCATCTCCAGTTTTGAGACAGACATCATTATGTGAAGCAGTGTGACCAGGTAATTTTATTGTTTCTCTAGCATATTCAGACTGCTTACAACTTTAACTCATGCTGAAGTCTGGCCTATATTTCAAAGTGGAAAAAATAATGTAATTGTGATGATTCTTCTGTCATAATAAGATACTTCCCTCTAGCAAGGAGGGAAAAGGAGTATCTTATGTCTACCCTTCTCTATTTATAAACAAACCCAAGAAAACAGCAGTAGTCAAGAACTTGCTAGAGATCACTAACAACGCACTACTTGAGAATGGATGGATTCTTCTGCACATCAATATCTTGAATATTTACAGTGCCTACAAAAGAATAGAAAGTACACTTACTGAAATAAAGGTGAACTGAAAAGCTTTCTAAAAACAAGTTATAAGAAATTTCACTCAAGAACATTGAATTAACTATTTCAACTTCCAATTCACCAAATAAGTTTTTAATTACCACTGCATTTTAATTCAAGCAGAACTTTCCACTGGACACAGAGTGTAAAAGAAAACAAAGACTTGCACAGCTCTGGGGGTGGTGATGAGAAATCAATGCCTGAATGCAGAACTTGCATCTGGACTGGCAAACAGCTGTGAAACTGATGGGCAGTGGTCTCTAAGCAGACTTGAAACTCAGAGGGGTTTTGGTGGGTTTTTTTGAGAGGTGGTTGATGCTTTTAAGGCAATGATTCTCTAGACCTTCACATACATGTGAGTACAGGTACAGATTACCTGGACATAACTTAGAGGATCAGGTTTTAAACGTCTGCATTCTTTTATGGAAGGTATTTCTGTTCACCTTTTAACTGTGGTAAGCATGATAAGGCAACCAGAAACCAACAGAGTTTCCCTGTCGTGTTTTACTTACAGAAAAGTAAGTAGCCAGAAAGTCTGTAGCCAGAAAACTTGTAAAAAAAATTGTAAACTGTGGCCTGGAAACTTGTAAAAAGGGACAAATCACTCTTTACAGAAATTCATTATAAAAATGTTCTCTTATTAACTGGAAGTCATAGATGTGAAGAAGGAGAAAGATGTAATTTAATAATAGTTCATCATTCTGTGTGCCGAATCCTGTACTGTCTTCTTTTGAATTGTAACTGAGCTCCTGCATCCCTGTCAGCTCTTCACACTTGGACCATAAGTGCTGTAAAAAGTGGAGGCTCTTGATACTGTTCTACTTTGCACTTTCTTAATAGTTTTATATATGTTGCTTACATTTTGTACAGCTGTGGCCCTCAACTGCTCTATATTGCAAATTAATTTGAAAGTATTTATAGATTTCTATTCATAACATCTGTGTTGTGTATATGATGGTTAAAATTATTTGGTATTGTCACTGTACAGAAAGTAAAAGATTTTGTACATTGCCTCTCTTGAACACATGAGCTTGCAATTTCAGGACAAGTTTTTCTTTTTCTGCATGTATATGTATTTTTATTTTCCAGTTAAAATAGACTTTGGTAAAAATAAATGATGGGTCTACACTCCTCAAGTAAAGCATCCCTTCTCTTGGGGACCAATTTCAAACTTCACCATGCAAAATTTTCTCTGGCTAGTCCAGAACACTGCCAGCTCACCTTCCAAGAACCCCAAGGGGAAAGAGAGAAAGAAAATCTGGTATATAAGGGTAGCAGTATCCAGTTTTGCATGGAACTACAAGAGTCACTAAAAGAAACAAGGAAATAGCTTTTCTAAAAAAAATTCTTTTTTACGATACACCCAGTTGTTTTTTGACAACAGGGAATACTTCCCATGTCAGTAACAACTTTTAAAATTACTTGGTCCTGGAGCTGTGGTACCAATTTTTCCATGTTTTAAAACTGGTCTCTATTCAGTAGCCTTTACTCAGCCTATTAGCATTACAAAAGTGAAATACATGTAAGAAAGATACTTACACTCAAGTCTATCATTAAGTTCTAAGACTATTTTTTTAAACCATGAATGTATTTATATGAAATGTATTTTATCTTCTGTGTCTTGGTTGACTGAGGATCGCTATTTTCAAAATATATGTACACATATAACACAGTGTTAACATTTCAAAAGTGGAATACAACTTAAATGGTTCAACAGGTTTGTGTTTTGGGAAGATCTTTATATTGTTCCTGTTCCGTGCCTCACATTCTGTCTACAACTGAGTTTATTTTACAAAGACTGCTCAAAAGCAGCAGTAATGAGTCCATACTTCAGGTAATAAAAACCAAGCCTCCAGAGGGCCTGGTTTTTCTTGTAAGGAATGAACTAGAGGTGGATGTACTGCAAAAGACAATGTGCTACATCATCAGCTTTTCAAGCACCTTTGGGGACAAGGAAGGATTACATCAGGCTGCCTTCAAATATGGGAATTGTTTGCAAATACCTTGCAGTTGGGCAAGAAATTTATCCTTCATTTTAATGAATTCTAAGTTTTTTTTGTGATAGAGCTTGTGGAGAAGAAACAGAATGAGCAGGAATGTTTAATTCTTGCCGTTAAAAAGAAGGAACTAGACTGTTGATGAAGAGATAGTAAATCACTTCAAAATCATTATGTAATAGTCACAGATGCTGTTTATTTTGTGCTGAGCTGAAAGCACATACATGGGACTGAAATGTGAGGGAGAGGTTCATGTACTGCTGAGGGTTCCAGAATGCTGAAAGTTCTTCAGAAAGCAGGTTAAGAATTTTAAATCATCCTTGTAAGACTGAGGAAACAAGTTCAAAGAGAAACAAAATCCAGTATCTGGTCTAAGATTATATTTAGGCCCTCTACCTCAAAAGACATGATCTGTGTAGAGAAAGCCAGAGTCTAACCACCACAACAGGGGCACTAGAAAGCTTCAGCTGTGAAGGAAGATTAGAGTTATTCAGCTGGCCTGAGGAGGAATGGCATATGCCACTGGATGATTAACCTGCAACTACATGCACAGTTACCCTGACAAAAGCACAAAGAGCTGGCCCCAGGGAAAGAGAACAGGGTGTAAGTTTGCACAAAGTGAAATGGATGATTTGGTATTTTAAAACAAACATGGGATTTTAAACCAATTCTTTACTAAATACTGAACTAGTTGCTCAAGAACTCTTCCACTGAAAGTCTTCAGAGCCTCAGAGTCAATGACAGTTCAACAAAGCCTTTGAGGAATAGCCTTGGCACAGACCCAGGTTGGTGGGGCTGGCAGGGACTGGTCCTGCACATGACACAACAGGAATGCTGCCTGTAATAAGTAGATGTCATTAAGTGGCTTGAAAGGGGAAAAAAAAAGTCTAAACAGGGAAAGGAAGGAGTTAGTCCCTTAGGAGCAGGTGAGGTGGTGTTTAACCAGCCCGTGCAATCAGTGCCCTTGCCAACATCTGCAGGGTGCTGCCTGCCAGCTCCCTCAGCATGAACTGCAATTCCCAGCACACTGGCAGGCTATAAAAGAACAGAACACCAGTTCAGAATGTGGGTCACTCATTTCACTAGCAAAAAAAAAAAAAAGAAAAGATCTACCACATCTCAGAACAATAGCTTCAAATAACTATGTTGTATTCTAACAATAAATTAGTGTTGTTCTGCAACTACATGCAAACCAAGAAATAAATTCTCATAATGTATTTGGTTTTGTTGGGGTTTTTGTTTGTTTGTAACTTGGCTTTGTTTGGTTTTGGTTATTTTTGGCTGTGGTGGGGTTTCTTTTCATTCATACTAAGCCTACCCAATGGCTAAGCTCTATTTATATGACAGGAAAGCAATTTCCTTTTTGAAGATTAAAAATAATGAATCTGGTGGGTTTTTTGCATAAGATGTTATAAAGGTCATCTACAAAATGCAAACAGCAAAACTTGCAGTCACTGTTTACATGGAATTGCAAACAATACACAAAGTAAAACTCTGTGAGAATTTACCTGGATTAATAAAACACATTTCCAGTTAACTCAGTGCTGCTAGAGAATGATTGCTTTATGATAGGACTACATCAGCCATGGAGGACCAGCACTGACTATATCAAATAAACATTTGTACTTTGTCATTTTCACATAATTTAATTTGAATGAGTTCTGACAGAAACAGGCTAAAGTTTGCACTATTGCTTTGCTACTGGGTGCTGTAATAGGTTAAATCTTGCTACACCTTTACTGGGGAGAGACACATTTTGAAGAAAATGAAACCATTCTAGATTGATAAAATGTTCTGATGAAGCTGATTAGCACAGATAATTTATCCAAAATTGTCTTTGGTTGGAAGCATGTAGCCTTGACATTAGACCAGTGCTAATTAATTTAGACAAACAAAGCTCTGGCCAGGGTGTCTGATACTCTGTCTGATACAGACTTCACCTGCACTTTTAAAGCAAAAAATAACTAAAGCACCAAAACAAACAAAACATGAAACCAAAAATACACCACAAACTGCTGAGTTTTCCCCTTGTTCTCCCATTTTGAAGCACCAATAACCTGGTCAATGATGAACAATAGCAGAGATGTCAGAGGTCACTATGTGTTTGTCACACCTGCTTATTTCTGCATTTACCCTCATATGTCTCCAAGTACAGAAGTTTGCCCATCACCTCTATGTTATCTCTGTTATTTCTAAGCATCCAGACCCTGAGAGGAATGCCCATCACTCCAAGACATGACCTTCTGTCAATTTACATGCTAAAACAAGAAGAGATCATGTAAGTTTTACTTTTTTAAAACACAGAAAAGACACTTCAGTTTGAAGCAGTTCTGGACTACTTCTTACAAGTCAATTGAAATCATTACTTCAATCCACATGTTGTTCCAGCCCTGGGAGTTGTTTCTAGGATTTTTAATTGTTTTAAAAAACGAACCCAAACTTTTCCTACCAGATGTAAATCAGCCTATTACTTACTGTGCTCCCCCAGGGAGTGAACATGAAGAATGGATCACTGTTCTCTGTAGTTGCCTGCCCTACTTTACTTTCTGCCTTTTGAGTCGAAGCAAACACAATCTCTCCCAATGAGACCATTTCTGTGGCATTTAATCAGGGTCATTAAACCAGGGCCCCTCTGCCCCCATGTTCAAAACAAAACACCTGCCTCACCCCCCTACACAGCTTCGTCCCAGAAGGTAAAGTCTTTGCCTGCTTCTTATGTAATGGGACAGCTCTCACCTTGGGAATTTTTTCACCTTGTTATTTTTAAAATCTGGATCTCAGCTCTGAACACTTGCAGTAGCACAAGAACTATACTGCTGTGAGGAGGGGAAATGCACAACAGCTGACAGTGACTTCTTCAGGAGCTCTGCAAACAAACACTACACCTCAACCCAAGCTGAATTTCTAACCAGTCGGTCTGGATCAGTTTTAACCTACCTGAAGCTCATTCTGAGCATTTACTGACTAGCAGATTCCTTACTTCCACAGGAAAGATGCCAAGAAAATTGTTCATGCCAACAAAAAACATACCACAGGAAAGCAAACTAAAACCTAATCCTGTGTGATATTCATCAGACTGTGGCATTTGGCTCTCTTGAGATTCTAAATTGATATTCAGCCCTTCTTGCTGTGGTAAAACTATGGTCTGTTGTACCTTCTATTTTATTTCCATGTCCAGCCACCAGTACACTTTCAGTAGGTCACCTTAGACAGTGAAAATGCAAGATGCCTGCAGACATGAATTGTAGGACTCATAAGTGAAAAACACCACCTATTATGCCTAAATCCCCATGTCTTCCTGACTAGACAGCAGCCTCTCACTCGTGTCCTAGAGAGTGTAAATTCCCCTGTGCTGTGGCTGTGGGGCACAGAGTAACTATCCTGAAACCAGAGGGTCTCTCAGTTGTATTTTGCTGATAGAGAAATAAGAAATGATTAATTAAAGCTCTTAGGAAAAATAAATGGAAAAAATTAAAACAAAAACAAAAAACCAACCAACCAAACAACTCATGTTGCTACAGAAACATCCCATTTACTAGTGTTCTTTCTGAAGCAACTTTAAAAGAGAAGCATTAAGGAAAATCAACCACTATTCTTTCAATACTTAACACAGTATTGCTTACTTGCCTAATGCTGTTTATATAGAAAAGCCCAAGTCAATACTACAGCATTTTGCCTTTTCAGATGAGTACTCATTCTGGTCTGCTGTTAAAATACATCTTTTCCTCTGAAAACATTAAGAGGAAGATGGAATAGACCACAATGATCAGCCCCAGCCACCTCCTGGGAAGGAGCAAAGAAACTGCACAAGACCAAAACTACTCTAAACGCTGGCAAGATTGTGAACCTCTAACACGTGCAACTGCCACACTCACCTGTATGAATAATGGCAATTGAAACTGGAGTTACCAGACAAACAGCCTGGGAGCAGGGAAGAATTCGAGACCTTCAGACCATTCAAAAGATTTTAAAAAAACCCTTAAATATGGACACAGATCTTTGTAAGGGAGGAAAAAAAAAAAAAGAAAGAAGAAAACTCACCTGTCTGTTGCCTCAAGACCCTCTCCAGCCCAGCCAGACTGGGAACCACCCAGAACTCACCCGGTAACATTCAGTTCTTTCCAGGCCTTTCTGATTACCAATTGCTTGAGTGACCCCAATTAATTCTGCCCCTGGGCATCAGACCACCACAGCTGTTGCTGCTCAAGCTCCAATACCTCAGCATTGTTCCTTCCACACCTCCTCACTTTTCTTTGCTATGTGCCTCTCAAGAGCAAACTTGCTCTGGGAGCCTGCCCGTGGCTTTTGCTATTGACCAGCTCTCATTTTGTCAGCTGGGTGCCAGATGATGTTCTCCTGCAGTAGATTTGGATTAGATAGTAGGAAGAAATTCATTACTGTGAGGGTGGTGAGGCCCTGGTACAGGCTGGCCAAGGGAGCTGTGGATGCCCCGTCCCTGAAGTGTTCCAAGGCCAGGTTTGATGGGGCTTGGAGCAATCTTATCTAGTGGAAGGTGTCTCTGCCCATGGCAAGGGGTTGGAAGGAGATGAGCTTTAAGGTCCCTTTCAACCCAAACCATTCTGTGATTCTGTGACTAGAACCAGCCTTTATTTTGGCAGACATGCATTTTCCCAAGCATGAAATATCTCGCATCTCTAATTCAGGGAGCCTGACAAGCGACGTCATTTCGCACCGCCCTGAGCTACACGGAGGTTCCGCTCAGCCGTGCCCGGTCCTGGCGGGGCCGCCCTGCGGTGCCGGTGCCGCCGTGGCCTGCAGCGAGGCTGCTCGGGGCGGTGCTGCGGGGCGGGCGGCTCGCTCTACATCCCTGCCCTCCGTGATCTACGGCTGCCTGGCCGGGGCGCTCATCCTGGCGTGCAGCCGCCCGCGGAAGCTGGAAGCCAAGCACGACCCCAGCACCTGCACACGGAGTGGGACCGGGGCCCCGGCGGGCCGGCACGGCGGCGGAGGCGGGCGGTGCCCGAGGGGCAGCGCCGAGAGAGGGGCGGGACCGCGGCCAGAGCTCGGCAACATGAAGGGACCGGCCTGCGATGGCAGCGCTTCTGCTGCCCTCCAACCTGGGGACTGCGGCGGATGAGAAATGGTTCTGTTCTTGTACAGCACCCAAGGCTTGTCATGCGGTGAGAGCTGTTCTTCAACTCTTTGGATACGTTTGTAGTGTTCTTGAACAATAAATATCTGTATTACATTCTGTGGCCTTTCAGTACTAAGAGGGGGCTTATTTATAAAAAGGAGGGAGAGTGAGTTTTTTACACGGGCAGGTGATTGGTCAAAGGGGAACGGTTTTAAACTGAAAGAGGAGAAATTTAGTTCAGCTGTTGGGAAGAAATTGTTTAATATGAGCGTGGTGGGGCACTAGAACACGTTGCCCTGAGGCGTTTTGAATGCCCCATCCCTGGAAGTGTTCAAGGATGGGGTCCTGGACAACCTGGCCCATGGGAGGGGGTTGGAACTAGATGAACTTTGAGGTCTCTTCCAAACAAAACCATTCTATGATTACTTATGCACAGACACCTCTCTCATCAATCATCTTTAGATCTTTTTCTTTCTTTCACCTTTTTCTTTAACATCTGTTTGTATTACACCTTGTTATCTGACCTCAATGCTGTTGGCGGGGGTAGCATTTCATAGAATTAAAAGCAGGTCCATTCTTGCTGTAGGATGCTCCCTTCTGTCACTTTGGAGGATTGACAGCTCTGTCATGGGTTGGAAGGACCAGGTCTCATTCTGTTAAAGTACGATGGATTTGCTTACACTGAAATATTTCTTGAAACAAAAAGAGCTTAGAAAAAAGCACCAGTAGTGTGGCTTTGATGATGCACAGAAACTTCTCAAGCCATCAAAAATATCCTTACATGCAGAAATGTGTGATTCCAATGGTACCTTTGTACAAGCTATGACCAAAATTTCCCCCTGTAAGTATGAGGGAATTATTATGCATATCCCAAATCTTTTATTTATTCCATCTCAGCAATTAACTTATCTTTTTCTACCTTACCTCTGCCCATGAGCAGGACTCTGAGAGGTCTTGCAGGCTATTAACTTAGAAAGTATTCAAGACCACTGAACTCAGCTATGTTAGACATGAATAGGGGAAGGACTATTACAGTTTCTGAGTATGAGAGATCTGCACACATTAAAGTTTCAATGCACTGGACACGAAAATGTGTGTGCTTAACGTATTTTATTTAATATTGGCTACTTACTAACTGCTTTCCACTGCTTCATCCCAGAAACAAATCTGAAGGAAGGTTGTGGCAGTCCCTCCAAGTACCACAGATTCCTTCACCAGATTTTTCACTATCTTCATAATCCAATTCTCATACTTACTCAAATTGCAAAGTATGTGCAACACACTGTATTTAGAGCCTAACTAAAAACAAGGGCTGCCCATGTGAAAACAGTTCACAAGTAAGGAAAGCACAAGACCTCCTGCCTCCTGTAATTAAACATCTAATTATCTGCTTTTCTATTTGTGCCTTTCAACACAGGTCTCAGTGAACAGTAATAATTTCTGATTTACATCAGTCCATCTGTTACAGTTCAACTCGCTGCTTAAAGGAGGTAACACCATTGTGCATTAAGACACACCAAAGTACTTGAAACACTCAAGAATAATCCATGTTGTGGTACACAGGCCTTGATATGTAAGTATGAAGCCCAGCAGCAACATTTAATTTCTTTCTGTTTTAGTATGTTCAATACATTGTGTAGTGGTCGGAAATCTTGAAAAAACACAAAGATGCAAACCCATTGGGATTTGGGAACTTAAACAGGCTGCAAGAAGACAAAGATCAGCCACTGAAATCCAACACAATTTTGCTATCAACAGTATATTCTAAGGCACATGTATTACTGATGCAGGGCAAAATGGTCACTTAGTGCCTGTGGTCCATTCAATCACAAAGTGTAGCAAGATAGATTTATTTATATTATTAAACCCAGTCTTCTGAAGGAGTAAGCCCAGCTATCAATGTCCTACCTTTCTGCAGTTTGGAACAAAAAAGAAAAGCTTTCTTTTCTAGGAAGATGTTAATATTATTTTCCTCAGCCCAGGGACAATTTTGAAAGAGCAGTTTCTAGATCCACTTTCAACATATCTGCCAAAACATCTGGTTTGGGCTGATTTTTTTTCCCCAGCACTCATAAATCTTTGCACTGCATCGGCTGTCAGGGCCTTTCTCAGGATCATTACCAAGAGCAACTGCCCGCAAAGCTTCACTGTGCATCGGTAATTTAATGTTCTAAACAGCAAAACAGTGAATAAAACACTGGAATTATCACAAAAAGCATTTCTCATTTCAATGTTTCATTTCTTAGAGAAACAGCAGAAGCACAACATGTTCTCAATGAAAACGTTAACAACCCAAGGATCTGGCTCAAATTTTGTTTGACTTCATCCAGGTATGTGTTGGAGAACAGTCTAAACTTTAGTAAATTTTAGAAGGATACTTTGGGTAGCTCAACATTTACTTCTTGAGAGTGCTTTTTGCAAGGCATTTGCCATAGGGTTATTCCAGACACATTTCACCCTGACAGCTGCCAGCCTGTTCCACAGTGCCCCAGCACCACTTGGCAACAATCAGAACTCAGACCTACAACACAAGCAGTAAAGATAAGGAAGCCACAAATTATTTCTTGCACTTTTAATATCATAAGAACAAGCTATGAAAATTTCTAATAATAATAATAATTAAAAAAAAAAGTAGAGCAACTGGTAGGTTTGGGGGTTTTTGGTGTTTTTTTTTTCCTCGTTTGTTTTAGTTTTTTAAAATTAATCTTACAAGAGGTCTTAAACAATTTCAAAAACTTACAAAATATATTCAAGTGTGGAAAGTGATTTTACTGGTAAAACAGCATTTCTTCATAATGTGCTTTTTCTTCAGACAGGTTAAGGAAGCACAGGCATATCAGAACAAACCACTCATACCATCAGAACAATCCCTTTTCTCCAACATAGGCATTTTAAATCAATTTAACTGTAGTATGCCAAAGGAACAGAGCAACGGAAAAGCAGTGACTGCTATAGACAATATAGGGAACATACACAAAAGAGATCTCTCAAGTCTTCAGTTGCTACAATTTCATACATGGAAGTGCTTAGCTCTTCAGCTGGCTTTGTTTCACTGAGTGGTTGTACAGGAGTAATTTGGTCTCGAACGAAAAAATGGAAGCATTAACTCCAGTGTTTGGAGCAAAACATATTCATTTTATAGATGCCCATTGTAAATTTTGGGTGTTGCAGTAGAGTCAGCAATGGTCACACTAAACCAGCTGGATGGGTTTGTACAGAATAAAATGAAAGCATTTTTGTGTTTTCTACTAATTTCAGCACAAAATATTAACAAGCAGCACAAAACTAGTAACAAAGAGATTTTTTGTTTGTGCCATTAGTTACTCCATTGTAAAATCACCACTTCACTCTAATAGCTACATTCTCACTTAGTAGAATAAAGAAAAATATTTTGCAAACCAGCATTTTCAGTTATAAAGAGCAAGAGCTAATTATGGTAGCACTGAATCACCCAAGTGAACTTCATTGAAAATGATGGAAATAGGCAGGAGTAACTGGCACCTCTCCCTTGCCTGAAGCAATTGCCTTCCAATGAATTTCTCCTCAAAACCCCTGGGTATCCATACCAAGTCCTACTCCATTTATAGATCTTACTAAGTAAGAGTTTTAACTGGGTTTGTCCAGCTAGGCCAGTTAATTTTCTTCCTCAGTCATATTCCAGGTAGTGGTAGGGTTTTTTGTTTGGTCAGTTTTTTTAATATTAATTGCAAAAGTCAGATTTAAAAGCAGCTTGCATTTAAATAGCATGAAAATAATTGAGAATAACATCTGATTGATTGAAACATTGCCTCATCTTTGAATCTCCCAGTCTGCCTAGAAAAAGCTTAAAAATTATTATACAAATTCAAACTTGGATAAAAATATCCAATAAGTATTTATTCACAGCACAAGCTTATCAGGTACTGATAAGTGTGTGTTCTGGTGACCGCCTTCAAAGTTCAACAAGCCAATGCCACAGCTGCACCCATTGCTGCATTTTAAAAGGCAAAACCTGTTTTGTGTATGCAAAGCAGATCTGTAACACCACTTACACAATCAACAGCAAGTTAAACAGCCAGCAGAATACACCACGCCAGTGTCACAGCTCAACAATGCTGTACCAGTTACAGGCATGCTTAGGTTATGTTTTCTTTTCAATCTTCTAGAGGAAATACAAATATATGAACATCACATATTCTCTTAAGAACAAACAGTAATTAAATAGAATGATCCTTTCTTCACTACATACAGAAATAACAATGTATTTACAATATTTACAGTTTTCAAAAATTCTGCTCTTGCACTGTTCTGCAGGAATTCAAATTCTTCAGCCAGAAAAATAGGTACATAATAGTTCTGATCATAAACAGCCTCTGAACAGAGACAGGTTAATAATTCTAACTTACTGGTGTAAAGACTAGAAGGCCTGAAAAGGAAATAAAGCCACTCAATTCAGCCAAACATTCCATTGTTTGTGGGATTACATCGCAAACTACAAATGGTTTAAGATGTTTTACACAAATGAGATATTGCTCATTTTCACAGTTTTCTCCATTTAAGTCACTAAACAAGTGAGCTGCAGTTGTAACTGCTTTCAGACTGTTGTTGTCATTGAAAACATAGGTTATGATGAGAATTACACTCTCCCCTCCTCTATTTTCAGTTACAAGCAAGTATATGCTCAGGAATACAGCTACACTTTGGGTTTGTTTTTTTGTTTTACTCAGCTTAAAACAGAAATGCACCAGCTTGAAACAAAGCTGCTGATATTCAGATTTGCTCTTAAATTCCAAAGTTAAGGTGGACTCTCTTAACTTACAGTCTTGAAAAGCGTTGCAAAGCAGCTGGAAGCTTTAAACTACAAATTTAAAGCAAGACACACAAAACCCCCAGAGAATCAATAATTAAAGGCAATGTTTAAAAAGAACATGAAAAAATACAGTAAAAATCTGCATGAGAGGAAGATAGTGTTAGTGGTGCAGAGCTGCTGTTCTCAATTGAAAATAATGCAAGCACCTCTTCTGAATAACAGTACTGATGAGAAAAAGTGAAGGCTTCACAGTAATGCACACTTTCAGTGCCACTTTTTAACTACAGTGTTTCCTGAAAAGACAGAAAGGATTCAAAGCTTGCAGACTGAATATGGGAAAAATAATCCAAACCTCATAGCAACAGAATGTAGAACTAAAGCCAACAGAAATCATATGTGTGACCTATTTCTAGGCCATGGTAAGACTTCAAAAGAAAAATAATCATTTTGAAGTCCTTCACATGCATGTGAAGAGTTACTGGCACACGAGCTCCGAATCATTCAGCATGCCCTACATATGAATCCATGGAATTAACAACCAAAGTCTGGGAAGCTCAAAAGCAAACCCAAAGATATATGGTCCTTTGGCATCAGAGAAGGTAAACATTACCTTTCCAATGGATTGAGAGATTAGAAACTTAGGAGCTGTATTTGCTCCTTTCACTAACAGTAGAAACCATAGCAATCTTTCCCAGCCTCCTACAACCAGGAGTAGGGAGCTTTCAAAATTACATCTTCATGCCACAAGCATCTTCTTCAAAAGAGAGAAGACGATGCCGTAAAAACAGATCTTTTCAAGTTGAAAAAATTACGTTTGGTCAGAATTGTACATGAATAGGATTCTGTGTTCAAATAGAACAGTTTGAGCACTCAGCAGTGGCAGCATAGCTGCATGTAAGGCATTTTAGGAATGATTCGAATACAGCTCACTGCCTTCAGCACTTGACTAAATTCAACTAACACGAGCAACCTCTCACATTATATTACTACAGCTGTGGTCACTGGAATCAACCCCGAGACATCTGTAGACCGTCCATAACATCAGATGCAACACAAAGAGCGCGTGCATTCCCTGCATGGGAACAGTTGCCTGCACAGTGGACTTGTTGGTGCCAAATGAGAGGTCACTCCCTGTGCCAGGCCCTGCTAACTGGCCCAGTCCTGGAAGCGGAAGCAGTCCCCGGCGATCTTCCACACGGTGTTGGTGGGGGTGGCCTGTGCCGTCAGCAGGAAGTTCTGATTGAAGTAGCGCTGCTTATCCCCATCAAATTTGACAGTCCCACTTGTCACCACGAGGACTGTTGTCTGGCCTTGAGTAGCTTGCTCTTCACAAGGAGGTATGAAATGATGAAGAAAACAACTCAAACAAAGACTAGCAGGTAAAGAGGCAGGAAATGTACACAGAAGCTTGGTTCAACTCTGGTTACACTGCGCCAGGCTAACGGCTGGGTACAGGCAGGGAGTGCAGCTCTGGTGCAGCGTTTCTACACAGACAGCGGTGGGTTCACCAACACGGCTTGGCAATGGCTTTGCCATTTCCATCTCTTGCTCTTCATTTTAGAGCACTGACAAACACCTCCATTTGTGCTTAGAATAAGCTCTCATTACTTGAGATATACACACATATAGATGTTTAGCAACTTGCATATGTTTTTCCCCCGGTTATTAGAAATTATATCTTTTTCACAGCAGAGCAAAGCAAGTGTGTTTGACCACAGGCTTTTCCCTTACTTAAATTCCCAAAATGTCCATTAGAAGCAATTTATTAACTTCTCAATTACGTAAGCCTTTCTTTTGGAGTTGTTAATCAGAAATCTAAAGAACTTAACACCTATTCTAGATGTAAAGAAACCAAAGTACATACAGGTTAATAATGATTTGTTCCACATTATACTGCAGGTCAGTACAAGAGGCCGCCATAGGGGTCTCCCAAGCAAACGTAACCTGATAAGCCAGACTCTTTCCATACATCAAAATAGATCACATCTGAATATGATCTAAACAAAAAAAAGTCCTTAAAATATTTTCCCAGACATGAAAAAAAGTGTATAATTGCTGTATCTCTTGATTTGTGCTTTATTCAAGCACAACTTGACATTTCAACCCTCGGTATTTTCTCTAAGCTTATTCCAAAGGAATTATTAAGCACTATTATAATTGCTCAATTTCAATAGTTATAAAAGAATGAAAAATAACTAAGTAAATTATAATACAACCTTACCGTGAACAGGCTGGCAGTCCAACACATTAACCTGGAATTCACTTGATGGCAACATTTCAAAAAACTTATTTAGTTCTTCTTGCCCAGACACTGCATTTCCATTCCAAACTAATGTTGCTTTGTCCAAATACAGTCTGGTTAAAGCCTGAGTGATTATGAAAATACACATTTAGGAAAAATATGTAAACATAAAATGGACAACATACAAAACCTGCACTGTGAATTACTGAATTCTGTTACTTGGACAGATAAAATGCCTTCCTGAAACAGTAGCTCCTTTTAACAACCAGTGCTCCTGAACAAGAATTAAAACTAACAAACACATTTTCCTTTATGAATGGCACAGTGACTCATGTCTCAAATATTGGTAATATCCCTTTAACAAAGGTAATGACAGAACTGAAGTGGTTACTAACAAAAGGACAGTGCTACCTTTCCACAATAAATTTATCTTTTTTTTTTTCCTTCTTAGAGGGAGAGTGTGCACACAACACAGTTTAGGTCAGGAAAATATAATTTCAGGTAGGGGAAAAAAAAAGTGAACACAACCAAGAACAAGTGAAACTTGAAAAGGACAGCAGCACACCAGAACTTCCCAAATATTTCATAAGCTGTCACAGATGATTAACTGCCCAACTCTCCTTTAAGGTGTTGACACACCCCTGTCCAACCTACTCATTGCAAAGTGACTGTGAAGTAACATGGGACTGCTGGTACTTCCACATATTAAATTGCAACTACAGTACATTCAAAATTCCAAAGACTGGTCTCCAATGCTCTCTTTTGGTGAAAATATTTATTACATGGTACCACATCAGTGTGGTCCAGGAAGACTTGCAGAGCCAAACTCAGCCGTACTGCTTCAACTTCAGGCACTTGGAAGAACCCCAGAACCAAAAGTGGTAACTGCTAATGACAGAAATTCGGGAAAAGAGAAGCTAAATCCTGACCTCAAGGGAAAATAAAGCAAGTTCTGCTTCCCTGTACTGACCAAATCCTGTACCTGCAAGACACAGCTGCACACCAACTGAACAGGGGTCATGAGAAGTCTAAGGCACTTTGTGAACAGCCCCTTTTATAGCAAGGCTGCACAGGAGCACAGAATTCTCTGCGGGGCAGCCTTAAGAGCAGCTGCCCTGCTCTACCAATACAGGACATGGTAACCAATGGTCAGGTGCTTTCTGTGAAATGACAGTTAGAAACTAAACAAAAAGTGCCAAGACAGTTCTAACAATTGTCAAAACAGCTACATACCCTTCTTCTTTTGTCCATTGTCTCATAGTAAATGTTGACAAACTCATCTGCAGCTCTACAAGCTTGATCCACATAGGTTTTGAAATCCTGGAGGGAAGAAATCATATCAAATTTCTTTAGTTATGCAACACAATCATTGACTCAATTTCTCCTGCAAGTCACTCTGACTGGTCTTTTCCATCCACACCAAAAGATGACATCAAATAATGTTAAAATTTATTCTAATGTCCTTTTCTACTTGCAGAAGTACCAGCTGTTAGGCAGGTGGCAGTTTCAGCATTAGTTTTGAACGCTGATATATTTTTTGTATTTAAATTGCAAATATTTACATTGGAAAATGGGCTACAGCTGCCTGCAGGTTATTATTCAAGGAAAACAATTATTCAAGGAAATTAATTATTCAAGGAAAACAGTTGTTGCTGTGATGACTGTTCTGAAATAAAATTAAGGAACAAGGTTTATTCACGTACTTCTGAGAATTAAGCAAGAACCCCATCACACCACCATCCTAGTCTAATTTTTTAACATACCTTTATATATGGAAATATAAAATACAGTAAGAGAGAGAACACCAACATGTGGATGTATTCCTTCTAGTATCAATCAGTGCTATATCCACAGGTCAAAACCTCACACCTCATCATTTTCCTTACATCTCTCTACTTTCCTTCATCCCCAGGTAACAGCCTTGTTGTCCCACCACTGCACTGTGATCTCACTGGGTTATTTGCCCAGTTTGTTCATCTGTTTGGCCCTTGATCTCTTATAGACCCTGAAATGGGACAGCCTGGAAGGCAGATTCTGAATTTCCTGTCCATACATCCCTAAACCTGCATTTGGTTCTCATATCATCAATTGTTTAAAATGCTATTATTTATCATTGTCTTATTTCAATATTATACTCTCAGTATCTGCAACTCACTCGGTGCTGAACAATTTCACTGTTTGTATTTTCTTGGCTGCTTTTCCTGAATATACTCCAGAACCACCAGGAATTCCTCCAGTATTAACACAAGGAATATTCATAATCAGAGAAAGCTCCAATCTGAAAAGTAACTAAGGCCTATCAAATAATCCCTGTTTATTCAACAAAGCCAAATGTGTTTCTGTGCACTATCTTTTCTCTCCCCTGCAAGGACATGGACTGCTCTTCATCTTCCTACCTTCCCACCTTCCCCAGCAACTCCCAAACTCTGTCAGTTTGGATTGGCTACTGCCAGTCCCAGAAAGTGCCCAGGGAAGCTGTGGAGACGGCAGTGTCAGACCTGTCCCCGGGAGCAGGGACTGCAGCTCTGCCAGGCCGAGAGGCCTCAGCCAGCTCCCACACAGGCAGTGGGCACTGCAGGAACGCCAGAGACCGGAACCAGCTGCTGGAGCTCCTGCAATACAACTCTAACAGGAAATCAGCTCCCTCAGTTTTGCAAGTTTTTACAGCCATAACCAGAAAACAGTTTTAAACTCTGTGAACAATTTAAGCTGGAATAAACTTGTGGAGGTCATCTGGTCCTAATCCCTGTTCAAAGCAGAGCTGACTCCAAAGGCTGATCCAAGTTGCATCTGACAGCTCTATGTCCTCTCTCTGTCTCCTGCCACGTTTGGACATCTCCGAGGATGGAAACAGTCACAGTTCCTTCGGGTTCCGACGTCCAATCACCTCAGAAACCCTTCTACCAAGCTTTTAACAAAAAAGCCATAACTGAAAAAAAACAACCAACCAACCAACCCCAAAATCAACTTCTGGAAAACTCTGGCGGCAACTCCAAGCAGTTTTCCAACCCACACGACCGCTGCCGACGGCCTCACTGAGCTCCTCTCTGCCCTAAGGCCGCTGTAGGAGGACGCTGAGGCCGCAACACAGGGGCCCCCACCCTGTCCCGGGACCCTCGGGAGGGAGGGAGTGACCCCTGCCCGCGCCCCGTGCTGAGGCGCTGCCGCCCTGCACGTTGTTCTCTCACGGAGCCGGGACATCCCCGGCGACCTCCCCGCGCTCCCACTCCCGCCCTCTGGCACGCATCACCTCCCGAGGCGGACACCCCGCGCTCCCCCGGCCCCAGGCCGCGGTTCCTGGCGGTTCCCGGCCCGGCCCGGACTCACCACAGACGCGGCCATGGGGCGGCGAGGCGGGAGGGCGGCGGAAATGCACGAGTCCGTCGCTTCCGGCCGCGCGTCCCTCACCGAAAGCGTTCCGCCCACAAACCAGGTCCGGCTGCGGGCGGGGCCTTCCTTCAATATTAGCGACCTTCCAAATCCCAGCGCTGGAAACCCCCTAGGGAGCTGATTCTAGGGACAATGAATCGAAATCGTACTCACAATTAAACAGCGAATAGTATTATGTATTTCCCTATTTGTATGGACTAATTCTTAGAAGTGACTGCTTTAGAACTTCAGTCAAATTTACTCAAAAAACCTAAAAATATCTTTACTGAAGTAAGGATGTATCAAGATTTCAGAAATGCGTTCAGCCATCTGGGTTAGACAATGTTTTCTTCTGTTTTCAGCCATTGATTACAATAAAATTCAAAACGAAATAATAATAATTGAATAATTCCACTGAATAATTTCAGAATCACTGACAAACTGCATAGATTTTTCTTGTCAATTACTTGATACTAGGCAAGGAATGACCACTGAATGAAAATGGAATTCAATCTCCAGTAAGGAGAAGAGTTCACATTTTCCCACAGAACCCTCATGTGACAATCATGAACATTTATATTAAGACCTATGCAAAAATGAAGACATGCTGCATCTTACCCAGGTCACTTTTCAAATGAACCTTGCTCTGTGCCACAGCAAACTCTGACATTTCTGTAATTACCTCAGTTACAAACTAAAATTAGGCCTGTGGGTCCTGATTATCCTTGATAAAATGAATAGTCCTTAGTTTTGCAAACAGTCTTGCTGGACTTGGATTAACGGGTTTGTAACTTCCAATGGGTTATAATTTATTTTCCTCTAAGATTATGCAGTTAACACTGACAGATTTCCATTGAACATTGTCTATTAAAAGAACCCAACAAACTACAGCACTTCCTCATTTATTGATTCAGAATATACATTCCATCACTGGAATCAGAGCCCTCTTGAACCCTGCAGCCTCAAAATCTCGCTGCAGCATTGTACCCAACACGAAGGGGGCAGCAGAAGGCAAACCTTTCATCTTTCGGGAGCCGTTCTGCTGAGCAGAGCCCGAAGCACGGCCTGAGGCAGTGGTTGAGTCAGGCTGGGAGGTTGATGGTTCTGCTCTCTCCAGCCTCGCCCGCAGCGCCCCTGCTCCCACAGCCCTGCCGGAGCTGCAGCAGCCTCCTGGTGCTTTCCTGAAGAATTCCCTCGAGGACAGCAACCCACACAACACTTCAGCTTTCCAGCTGCTACAGCAGCATCGGCAAAGGCTGTCTTGAGGCCAGGCTGCTGTCTGAGACCGAACATCTTTGTGAACAGCGAGGGGCTCTTGTGAAAGGCAGGACTCTCAACAGCTGATAAAATGACCAGAGAGTGCAGTGATGTTCCCAGATGTACAGAAGTGATGAACTGTCTCCTAAAACAAGGGAAGCAACTGACACTGTCCAAATCCAGAGACTCTGATTAATGGGATTCTTGTGAAACTGGATCGTGACTCAGTGCTTGAGGGTTTTGCCTGAACAAGAGCTGAATGAGAACTCAAAGATTTGATCTGTTGATTTTAATGAAAACTGGGAGTAGGTCTCAGATTTTTCACTTATAGGCTGGATAAAAAATTAATGCTAAAGCTGAATTTGGCATTTACTAAACTACAGTGGACTTAAGGAAGCTTATTTTGGCCAGTTCCCAGCATAAAAGGTGGACCTGGCAGAACCTGTGCTTGTTGCAGTCCCATGGGGACTCTCAACTGTGAGCACTCCACCTCAAAATCCTGCCATACCAGAACTGGAGGAATGCAGTGACTCTTATGCTGATAAATACCTCCCTGTTTTTAAAAAAGAAACAGGACTTGCTATACACTGAAGTGGGAATTGTATCCAATGGGATATGCTGAGATCAAGTACAAATAACTGTTCCACTTTAGTCCATTTAAAGCAGTCCCAAGTGGAGATAAATTTTCAGAACAGGTCAGTTAAAAGTGTCACCACATTTGCTTCTTAAAGAAATTTTAAAATCCTCTTCATTTCATTAGGTAACGATGCATTATTTGACTTCTTGAGAAAATCTGACTGTGTGTATGTAAAACATATGGCCAGGTAAAGATACTTGTGGGCTTTTTTCCTCCAGTATCTTTCCCCTTTCAAAAAAGAGACATCCTTCGAGAATAAGCAAATTTAAAGTAAATTGTCATTAATTTTATTTTTTTAAATGAATTATTATGGATCAGCTACAGATGGAGCACTAACTACTGCACATTATAGATTTAACAGAACTTCTGTGCAGACTTCACTCAGATGAGAAAGGCCTGCAGGGCTGGAACTGTAGTTTACGTGCTCTATGAAATCGTTAGCTCAGGTCAGCTTGTAGCATATTCAGAGCTCAATTTGCGTTTAGCTCAGGCCTGAACGCTGGGCCCTGGCAGGTAGCCCCCAACAATTAACTGGTTTGTGGGAGCACTTAACATCAATCAAATGCTAAGTAATATTTCTCCAGGACAAATGTACCCGTGACCTTTTAAGGAACCATTTTCCAGTGAAGAACAATTTATTTCCAGCTGGAGTAAAGAGTTTTGTCATTTGCTTTTCTTTACAAATGGAAGAGTTAGGAGGATCCTGTACGATTATTGAGTACATGCTTGCAGATGTTTTACTTCTATTCCTGAACACATCAAACTATTTAGCCTTGTCTGAGCATCTGACCTGTGGTTCTGTGCTCAGCTGATCTGGCACAGCAGCTCTGCAGCAGGGAAAGCAAAATACCTTTCTTTTGGACTGTCTCTGCTCTCTGTGTTATTACAATGGTACCCAATGTTTCCTAAAATATCAGCAATCCAATAGCCAACTGTTTAAAAAATAGCAAAATCCCACTAACTGTACCGGAAGCCAGATCTGGCCTTTGGTTTGTTTACTTTGGTTAAATAAGGAATAAACAAAATTTCTTCAAAATGTACCTTTAGCCACTACATCAATTCCACAGCCCCAGTGCTCAAGCTTCAGTTTTAGGAAATATTTTGGCTAAATGTCAAACAATTCCATCAGCTCTTTGAAGGCAAATATTAGATAGAGATTGCGTCTGAAATAATTACCCAAGCACCATTCAATTAACCTACTTGGCTAAAAGGTGATGCACAAATCAATAGTTTGTAACTGAGGCATGTGTTTCAGATCAAACTAATCAATAGGCATCAGAGTAGTTTCAAATTACAGAAAAATACAAAATTAAAATTCAAACAGTTCAGATACCAAATGTATTGCAACTTAAAAGAGCTCTTTTAGGCAGGATATTCCCCAGGTATAATTTCAACATATCATTGCTTTTATTGAACTATTTTGTCTCTTTTCTAAAATAAAAATAATGACTGTCATTTTGGGAGAACTTACAAAACAGGTGCAAGTTCCCCTGTTGGTCCTTGGCCAGCTAATAACTGAAACTGTGCATTAGATATCCCCTGAACACAGCGATTGGAATATACCTGACTATTTGGAATTTTTCTGTTTGCTTTTCACAACCACTTTTCTCCTCCTTTACCTTTTAACCTTGTACATGCATAATGAGATGGAACAACAGGAGACCCAGCTCGGACCCCAAAGGATAAATTTTTGCATCAGAGGGCTATTTTCTACCTACCATAAGAAAAGTTTCTTGTTCACAAGCCTTTTAACAGGCAGAGCTGTCAGGCAATGAAGAGGAGCTGTACAAAATGAGCTGATTCTCATCTCTCTTTTCCTTTATACTATAAACATACCTCCAATCAAATTTACTGAAGAAAGTCATAGCACTTTCAGTGGATTGTCTCTGTTCCATGGAATCATTGGAACATTTCTGGCCTGTGGCTGCAATAACATGTTGCTCTCTGGAAGCATTAATAACTCACTTTCTACAATTTGTGGGCAGAAGATAAACATTTTCCAGACAGACCATCCCAGTATGTTACATACATGTTTCTTTGAGTGTGCATTCTTTACATTTGAAGGGAGCCCCCACTCTGTGCTTCCTTTGAAGTTGTCAGAGTAGATGTGAGACAGCCATGGAGATTCCAGAACTCTCACATGTCCCCAAAGGTTGCCTGCAGTGACAAAACAATGAGTCTGCCATCTTTGCTAGTGAAGACTTGCATGGAGGGCACATCTAGTCTTCTTTTTCCTGAATATTCTCAGCCCTCAGCTAGATCAAAAGTAAGATACAAGATCTGATTATGAACGCTCCCATCTCTCCAACAATTTTAAGGAATATCCATTAAAATAGTGATGTTTGGTCCCAAAGATGAAAGGAAAGGCTGAAGAGCAAGCCCAGAAACAAGTTTCCTTTTTACCTTTAGTCTTTTACAGGTTCTATTTATTTATGGAGACCCAAAGCTAGGTCAGTGTCTAATCCCATGTGTAACAGCCTAATCTATTTTTCTTTGACAAGTTATAGCCTTTGGAATGGATTGTTTATAATGGTCCTGCAGCATTTGTACTGCATTTACCAAATACTCAGTAGGATGAACTCCCATTCCCACTGTAGTTATTAATAACAAACTCTGCATTGCTGCAGTGTAAATACTGACTGGGGAAAGAACAAACATGCTTACTAGAAGTGTTATTAGGGAATGTTTTACATGAAGCAGTGAAATATGAGTACTCAAAACACCAACAAACACTAAATCTGATTATTAACTCCCATGATTGCACTAGTCTGCCAATGAGAAATACATTTAAAAACCACAATAGTAAGTAGTGGGGGAACACAAGCTTTGAGTCATTTACAAGGATCTTTTTTTGATTTTATCACCAATCAGACAAGTAAGATAAATACTCAGAAAAAAACAAGCCCTGTGACAGTTTAAAAATTGTTTTTCTGCATTCCTTCAGAGTTAACGTCAAAGCAAGAAAAGGGATTGTCATCTTTAAAAATACTATTTCTTAATGTTGCTTTTCTCTAGTGAAGAGGTTTAAGCCTATGAAGATTCTTTTCAGAAAGAAAAGCAAACATAAGAGATTTCCTAGATGACCTTTGGATTTGTATTTCAAGATTATTCTGTAGGGATAATTAGAGATATTATTTCCTTTTAGGCACTAAAATAGAACAGGTAAGAGGAGGACTCAGGGTACTGGTAAAAGGCTGCAGAATCTCACACATTTAAACCTTCAGCCAAATCTGTCCAACTTATTTAGTGACATAGGTGGCCTTTACTATTGATCCTTGTTCAGTTCTCAGAAAGTAGACAATGTCCTCTAAAAGGTTCAGACATTGTTTCAGACATTTGGCACAGTGTCTAAATCAAGAAAATTAGGATTCAGACAAGCTATTTTTAGGTAAAATGCTCTATTTGCTTCTGTACCACTTCAGTATATCTAAAGAACAAAGTATGGGAAATGTGAGAATCTCCTGTAATGCTGGTTTAAAAAATCCAGGTGAATGTGCTCATAGAATTATAACAGGCTGTGTCCCTAAATTCTTGTCAAGATTCACTATAAGTCTTCTCCTTATTATTTACATTTCAACACATTAATACCCTACTGTGCAAAAAAAAAAAGTTTCTTAAGTATTGAGAGAAGAACATCCAAGAAATTGGCTTAAATGCCATCAAGACAGGCAGGAATAAACCAATATGCCAATGCTCTGTTGATTTATTCCAGAGTGATGCACCTGGACCTACCAGCTGTCATACATATTCCATCTGGAGAAACAGCTGTTTGCTCAATAGTTGTCATATAGTCTGACACAAACAATTGCTTGTTAAATTTGTCATCAGGGATTCTCTTTGGGTTTTGAAATACTTGAAAATGTCACATTTTGTTTCTGTCCTTAGGTCTGGAGAATTTTTTCCTACATATGTGCAGGGTTCCCCTGCAGCTCTGGGTAACTCCAGTCAGAATTACAGAGCCTGTATCATCTCCAAAAAGGTCAAGTTCAAGGTAGTTCACTGTGAGCTAAGGATGCCTAAGGAAGGGGAGGTGGAAAGTAAAGTTTAGTAGGTCAAATTACATGGCAGAGACAGTAGAAGGATCCATTCAAATCACCAGGCTAAGAACATGAGACAACAAATACATTTACTATAAACTATGGGGGAGAAAGGAGAGGGAAATTCCAGATCATGGAAATTGTGGAAGATGTTACAACAGTCAGGGCTGGGGAGTGACCTTAGAGAGTCATAGCTGTGGGGAAAGAACAAACATGTTTATTAGAAGGGTTATTAGGTAATGTTTTGCATGAAGCAGTGAAATATGAACACTCAATGAATGAAGCAGCATGTTATTACTGCTGATCAACTGGGAGGACTGTGGTAAAGAAGATACTCAACAGGAAATGAACCAACATTATGTGATAGGAGAGTGCTTAGAAATGGAGAGATAGACCTGAAAAACATTTGAGCACAGGCAAGCTTTGAAGCTGAGGGTTGATGAAATCACCACACAAATATGTGTAAGAGGAAAATGTAGGAATTGAAGACAGCCATACAATACCTCTGAAGAGCTGAGAGAACAGAACTGTAGCCATCCAAACAGACGTTTTATGAACTGTAGGAGATAAGCACCAGGAGTGAAGGTAATAAAAACAGTAGATCAAGTTGCAGCCTGAAAAAATTGGTTTGAAAGTGTATTACAGTGGGTAATAATAGAGTCAGTAAAGTGCATAATGGATGGGAAATCTAGTTAGCAGAGATAGAACTTGCCAGACAATTATCCATCTGATTCCTTCTTTATGACTACTGTTCGTGGCACAGGAGAAATTGGCATGAATGACAATACTCAGCATGTTAACTTAAACTGCTCACAACATGCAACTAATCAAGAGACAGGAAAACCCTCTTCAAAAAGCCTTTTCACTGACAGCATGCACTATTAGAAATGTGTGTTTTATGAAACTCTACACAAGCAGGTCATTGAGAACAACCTGCTTTCCTCTCAGCTGTGTGCATACTGGGCTTGCTGATGCCTCGTAACAGATTTGCTTCCTTTTTTGACCTAAACTGAAGAATAATGAATACCATGAATATCATATAGTCAACTTTTAAAATTATATTCTTTGAATGAACAATGTGGGCTTATCATAATAAGTCACCCAAAATGTTACCCCTCCAAAAAAAGGGATTTAATTAAACATCACTAAGCTCAAGGATTTTTAAAGAGGAAACTGTGATGAAAACAAACACAAAGATAAACAGCAGATAATCTATGTCTCTATCATTCAAGTAAAGAAGGATAAGTTTTCTGCTGAACTTACTGACACTGATCTTTAAATTCACTGAATATAGAAAAGACAGAGCAATTGAAAGACATTTTCTGTGAGAAGAGGCTGAGAGAGTTGGGATTGTTCAGTCTGGAGAAAAGAAGGCTCTGCTGTCTTTTTAAGGCAGTAAAGAAGCCTTAAAGAGAGCTTATAAGAAAAACGGGGACAGGCTTTTTAGCAGGGCCTGTTGTGACATGACGGGGGGTAAGGGTTTTAAACTAAAAGAGGGCAGGTTTAGATGAGAAGCTTGGAGCTGGTGGTGCTGAGGCCCTGGCACGGGGTGCCCAGAGAAGCTGTGGCTGCCCCATCCCTGCGGTGTCCGAGGCCAGGCTGGCGGCGGCAGCTGTCGCTGCCCAGGCAGGGCTGTCGCTGTCGCTGTCGCTGTCGCTGTCGCTGTCGCTGTCGCTGTCGCTCCCACAGCGGCTCCCGGGGCCCTTCCCCTCCTCACCCACAGGCGGCGCGCGCGCAGCGCCCGCGGCAGGTGCGCGGCGCTGACGTCACGGCCCGGGCACGCTCAGGCACGGCGGGTGACGTCAGGAGCGGAGCGGTGCGAGCGCGGCGGGCGGCGGGGGCACAGCCGGTCACATTCGGCGTGTCACTGCAAAGTCCAGGGGACAGCGTGCGGCGCAGTCTGCTCTTTGCACCAGTGCAGGGACTTCGCTTTCCGGGAGTGTGGAATGAAAAACAGGAAGATGTGTTTGTCCCCTTGTAGACACAGATTGGCTCTCGGCTCTGGGCGTTCATGTTCAATGTACGGATCAGAACACTGATGGAACGAGACCCCGGATAGTAGGCGTCCGAATTTCTTGTCCCAGAAGTACCAAAACTCAGAACACCTTTATTCACTTTAGATGGGGACCTGAAAGCTTTCGTATTTTCAAAGCTTGTAAAACCTTTCAGGCTAGTCTTGGGACACTGGTAGGAGTTTAAAAGCTTTACTGTAACAAAACTTTTATCTAAAATTATTCTTGCAAACTCCTTTTACCACTGGCAACCACCAGCTGAGCCAAGTCCTCAGGCTTCCCAACACCAACTGCATCCCTCTGCAAAATTAGTAACAGTAATTAACAGTAACATCAATAATTTAATTCCAAGCACAGCACTCTATGAATGGGAGAGCAAAAGAACCAGCAGCCTCACGGAGTCCAAGTGGGGTGCCTGTTGCAATTTGGTAGATCTTTGATGAAATGATGCTGTGAACAATCAAACAGATTCCTCTGGAAGGAGAAAGAAGTGATATTTCTGTCTTTAGTGAAGATTCCTACTTGTTATTCAAACCATTCTTGAGATAGAAAGAGCAAAAGGAGAAGGAAGAAGAATATTTATGTATTTAAGATCTGACAACACTGTAGAATATTTTTCCTTTTTGTAATTCAGCAGATTGCAGAAAATGTTAGATATGTTCAAGGACGTTACGAGGGAATATTCTGGAAAATAATTTTTTTTCTTTAGGTACCTAAAGGGCCACACAGACCTATGGCTTTTTAGTATATTAGTCTGAAAGCCATGAAAACAAAAGAATATTAACATTATGGAAGTTTGAAAATCTCTTTAAATACAGACAATACTTTTGAGTGTCTCACAAATATCACTAAAGCAAAAGTATAGGAAAGTACTGGAAAAATGAATTATTTTTCTATTCCCAGATATTTGGAATAAGGTTATGTGGCACTTAAGTACAGAAGCAGAATAAACACTTCCAATTTCTTTTTCAGTTTCAAGCAGGAAGACAAGAAGGTACAATGACAGTGGTGGAACACACCTTAGTACATTTAACTGCCAAAAAAGAACAAATTATGATAATTTAAAGTGGGCTCTGGAGTATGAAATAGCCTGATAATTAATAGAGACAGACATAATTAATAGGAAATTTTGTTATTATTTATGCTAGATGCCCCAAACAATGAAGGCTGCTGAGAAACAAGGAAATTCTGTCATGGGTCTGTGAAGCTGTCTGTGCACATTGAGTACAAACTTTGATTTCTGCTCTCACAGAGGGTTCTGCAAAGAGCACATCTCTTCCCAGCAGCTTCACGGGAGTTACAGGGCCAGTCCTTTGCCAGGTGCACCCAGAGCAGCACTCACTGGTGCCCTGGTGCATGCAGCAATGCTCTATATCCAACCAAGACTCCAAGTATCCGTGTCAGTTGATCTCTGACTGATCTCATTTGAGAAAGGAGACAGAAATGTGCACGAGGGACTCGCTCTAATTTTTATTTTTAGGCAGATCTTCACAACCTTGAACAACTATCACGAAAAAGAAGCCAGTGCTGTAAACAAACTCTGAACTAGAAATTCTAACGCAATTAAAATTCAGACAGTAAGGTCAGGAGATTGCAAAGGGTCTGTGAAGTAAAATGCACAGGGCTTCCTCAATCCCATTTCTGTGCTGTCAGAGTGTGTCCCCTCTATCCATCCACCTGCCTGTAGGTACCATCTGCCTCCTTCTGTGAAAAACTTGGGTGTCACTTGCTTTCCAAGTCTGTCTGACTTTCAAGACTGTACATATTCAGGTCAGAAATATTAAAACAGGCATGAGAAATTGTATCTTCATTTACATCCCAGTGAAGATTTGAACTATAATGAAAACTTGGTTTACATTAAGGAAGGTTTAGAGGATAAGATTCTAGAAAGAGAAATGTTCTGTTGATTTTTCTCAAGTTACTTTCAATGTTTTCTTAAGCAGCTTTTTAGGATTCTTAACAGCAATGAGGTGCTTGTATGAAATGGTAATAAACTTTTAGAAGTGTGACATGGACTCGATTAGCTTCTAGATGATTTCTGTGAATTTTAAAGCAACAGTCAGTTGTACACTTAGTGTACCAGTGTGGATGGATTAGTAGTACGATTTAAAACAAATTAAATGATTAAGGAATTCAGGCTTAGAGTAGGTGCATGTAATGTCTACTCACTTGAGAATGGAAGTTTGTAGACCAATGGTAATTTATTAACTTGAACAATATTTTTGTCTCCCTGCATAATGTTTTAGGGTACAGACATAACAGTCAAGGTCTGAACAGGCACTACATGTGCAATAAGTTCTGTTTATTAACTCCAAATAACCTTTCACGCCAATCCTCAGCAGACATGTGAAGAAATCCACGACAATGGTTTCAGCACAGTAGTTCAATTACTCTGAAAACCAGACATAGATTTTACTGAGGGGAAATCACAGAGAGGAGTACAGAGTATTGTCATACTGTGGGGCAGAACGCTCAGAGGGAGGATATCCCATTGCAAAGTGAAATGGTGAGGTAATGGTAACATTGTTTTATAAACTGCATACGCATCAATGGCAATATCAAGCTTAGTATACTGGAATGTCTTGAAATAACAGAAAAAGAATTCATCTGACCAGATAACAGGCAGAAAACACCGTTAATGACAATGCCAGCAGTAAAACCAAGAGGAGTTTTGTAGGCTTATATTGACCTGTGTTGCAGACCAACATTCCTTGTGTGTGTGTCAAAGTTTATTTTTTGCTTCCACAAAATGTTAGTATAAGAAAATAGAACAAAATCTCAGATGAATCTGTTGTCTACTAGCAATGAAGGCTCATGAACAATGGGCCCAAATTATGCTGCACATTCTCTAAGAAAATTCATTGGAAGTTCCTGAATGTACATAAAAAAATAGTGCAATACAAATCAAAATAGTAACAGTGTCCTGAGCACTCTGTTATTATGCTGGCAAAGCATCAGTCTTTTTACTTCCTGAGAGCAACACCCAGCAAATTGGTGTGAGCAGGGAAAACAGAGGTGTGGTCAGAACTATGCCTAGTATGAAATGATGATGTTGACAATCACATGGTTTGTTATTTTGTTATTTTCAGTGTGGTAAGTGAAGGCACATTCGTCAGCATAATGTACAGAAGTTCTGCTAAAAACACCAACTACCATTTAGCAGTTCCTGACAGCTAGTGCTGCTTGGGGTTGTAAAAGATCCAGCAAGGGTCACAGCTGGCAGACCCCAGCAGCTTTACCAAGAGATGAGCGCCTCAGCCAAGGCTGTTCTGGAGTTCATTATGTGATGTCACACTATTAATGATGCTGCCACTGATTCCCACAGCAGCCTGTCAGGTCTCTACAATCTCTGTCTGTTTTATGGCTCAAGCACTGCCCAACTGTTCCAAAAATTAACATTCATTATGTCCTTTATTCACCTTATTCTGATGCACTGCCCTATGTATAGTCTTTGCTCAGCTTTTCTCATTGCAGATACCCTGTCTTACAGGACTTTCACGTATTTGCTCCTCTCTCCCTACAGTCAGTCCTGCCCCCACTTTCCAGCTATGTCCAGCTGTGCTCAGGAGGCAAAAGCACACCACTTTTATCACAGAACTGGGTCTTGCTATTTTTTGCTATCAAGACTGTTTCTTTTTGTTTATTTTGTTTTTTGGTGTTTTTTTGTTTGTTTGTTTTAGGTTTTTTTGCATGTGTTTTTTTTTTTTTTTGGTTGGGTTGGGTTTTCTTTGTTTGGGGTTTTTTTGATGTTGTTGTTTTCCCTTTTTTTTCTTTGTTTTGGTTTGTTTGTTTTTTGGGTTTTGTTTTGGGTTTTTTTTGCCAGTATGCATTATATCTCTTGAATTTCCAAGGGTTTGATTTTGTAAAATGTTGAGAACTTTCCATTCCCATTGGCTTCTGTGGGACATAAAGAAGTCTGCATTATACAGGATAGACCCATTATGTTTATGTATTTAAACTCAAGCTTAAATTGTCTTAAACTCATCCTGCATGGTTAGGATGTGCCCTTCATTAGACATTACAGGTGTACACTTAACAGCGAATATTTTAATGTAAATATTTAAAAAGTTCTCCTCTCCTCTCCTCTCCTCTCCTCTCCTCTCCTCTCCTCTCCATTTATGTTTAACTTCTTACGCTTCTGAGTTTCTACACTTCCCTAAAATATATCTACTACATCTTATCTTTGTAAATGCTTCCCGTAATGCCATCTTCAGTCCACTTTCTTTAAATAACATCTTTTCACATTTATCCTTAGCCACAAACTCAAGTGCTTTTGCATATTCTAATGCTGTTCAAGTAGTGCTTCCATTCAAGTGGAGGAAAAGCTACAACTGGACTCTCCTCTTATAAAGCATTTAAAAGTTTAAAAAGCAGCAGTCATATCAGGCTGATATTTCTTTTGTCCTCAGCCTAAGAGTAAAATAAAATGTGAGGACATTTTGCAAAAGTTTCATATTGCTGCTTTTTAAATTTTGGAGCTTGAAAAGTAAATAATGTTTTCATCATTAAAGAACATTTTTGATGTTTTCTTTGACAATAACTGACTCAAAAATACCTTTACTGTTGGATTTTCTCTCCCTTTTAATCTATGTGTCAATTAAGGAGGCTGTAATTCTAATAAATAAGCACATAGGCAGAGAGGAACCAGTGCTACTCATTGTTTAGGGAAACAATTTGGCATTTAATGAATTCTTTATGGCAGCTGAAGAGGATGGTAATTAACAATTCAAGTTGGGAGGGCTCTGGGCTCTTCCTTTTAGGAAGCACTGTAGTTGTGGGTTTATTTATAATACAATATTTCATATTTGCTAAATCATATGTGTTCTTGTTACCCCAGCTGTTGTTAGATGAACAAATTAAATCCATATGTAAAATGAAAACTGGAAAACAACAAAAATGTTATGGTTGTGGGTTCAATCCCTGCATGGCCATTCACTTAGGTGTTGGACTTGATGGTTCTCATGGGTCCCTTCCAACTCAGAAGATTCTGTGATTCTGTTATCTATGAAAGGCTGATTTGGTACTATCCATCTTGCAGAATGCTCTTGTGAGCAATACTTGAAAAATAAAGGGAACTCTGAAAGAGGAAATTATATCAAAAAGTGAAATGAGTTAGGGATTCTTCCTTTCATCAGCGTGAATTCAGTCAGGAATTACTGACACTGGAGAAATAATTATGTGGAAAGTAGTGGTAGCTTGTACAGCTATAAAAAGTAATTTTTATTTTCTGCACTGCTCTATATGAAAGTACTTTATTTACAGTGGAGAGTTGCTAGTAGCTGGTACAGGGCTGTGCTTTAGTTTTAGTGTGAGATTAATGAACTCATACTGAGTTCTGTGTTTTTTATTGTTCCTATTCTCCCTAGTTTGGAGGAATAATCATTGAAACAAAGTCTAGGCCTATAAATCTGGACTTCCATTGATTTATAGTCTAGAAAAGAGAGAGGAAGTAAAAAGCAAAAACCAGACAAATAAAGGCTGAAGTGTTGAAACTGTAAAGTCCAACATATACTAATATATTTTCTTAACCTTCTTAATTTGGTTACACTGATTTGAAATAATTTTGATTTGCTGTATAAATCTGTTTCTAGCAGCAAAGTAATTCCAAAGAATGGTGCTCAGCATTCTTCAGACTGGTTGTTATATCAAGGCTTAGGAGATACTCTTAAGAATAACAACACTGTACAGTCTTAATAACTGACATTTTTAGATAAACGTGCTCAAAATTTTTCTGTCTCATGCTTTTATAGATCTAATGTATCTGAGTAAATCCAGCTAAACATTCCATTGACTAAATGTCTAGGTATCATCTAGATAAAAAGAGTGTAAACCAAATCAGTGGCACTCCAGAAGAAGACCAAATATTAAAAAAAGCCAGTACATTTTTTTCTTATTGCTAATCTATCAGTTTATAGTGAGGAAGGCAGCCAGTGAGTGGGCACAGCAGAAGGGAACAGCATTCCCTCTCTGAGAGGGCTGAGCTCAGTGCCAGGGATGAGCCCATAGAGGAAGGCAGACAACACAGACTCTAACACAGACTCTTCCTCTCCTGCCAAAGGGGACTGGAAGTGATCTGAAATGCAAAAAGAGACAGAAACCACTGACTTCAGTGGAATGTGAAGCATGTTTTCTCCTTTGTTTTGCAGCGTGTTTGACTGTTAAAAGAAAACATTGTCTCTAGCTTTGAATCTTTCCAGCTATAACATCGGTCAAAGCTAAAAGGTGCTGAGCCCTTTCTGAGAAGGTGCAGAACCCCATGAATTCCCAGGAAGGCAGGAAATGCAAAAGGAACAGCCTTCCAACACTGGAACATGTTTGCAGCTTTCAGACTGTAGTGTTTCTGTGTAATAAAACTGCCCTGCTGGTACTAAATCTAATCAGTACCACGTGCCTCATCTCCCATGTAAGCATGTTTTGGAGAATACTTTCTACAATAGCTCATCTGTGGATTCAACCACAAATGAAATGTTCTTGCTTACGTTGCATTCTCCTGCCTGCCTGCACAGAGTAAAATGAACTGTTTCTTCAGTTATCAGGCAGTTTGTCTTTCTGTCTTCTTCAGCCCCAATATATTCCACATCCCTCCAGGGTTATTGTATTTCTAAATTCACTGTATGCATATGTATCACATAGGTGCATACACATGCAAATATAAAGATAGCATGACAGTTTCCTATAGCAATGCAAATGGGAAAAAAATACAGAATTCTTCTGACTGAAAAGACTTTATGAAGCATTCTGTCACTGAAAAGATTTTAGTTCTAATTATACATATCTGAAATCAACGGAGTCCTATGAATTGCTAAGTATTTTAGGTAAAAAAAATAATACCTTTCCAGTCAGACCTTAAATCTTGTAAAAAAATATGGAAATCAAAATTACTATCATTTTTTAAAGTCTAGCTGTTTTCTTACTTATACAGTCCCAATGTCCACTTGGCCATTTACCAACATCTCTGAGGAACCTTTCTATCCACAGTTAGAACTTATTACCATTCCCTAGGAAAAATGTTTCGGAAAAAAAGATTTTAATCCTTCATCCATGTTAAAAGCTTGCAGGTTCTCTTTTAATTTATTGGATTCCTGGGAAAAATGGACTTTTCTAACCCTTCCACGCTGGCCTCTCCATATACCTTCCTGCACTAAAATTCTCTATGCTCCTTACACAGCATACAGCAAGGTTCCCTAATTCTTGGCTTCCTGAGAGATGAAAGACTGGATCATTTCTTGTGGATTTGTGATAATATTATCACTGGACTACCAGCCCAGCTCTACACACCTTGTATTGCTAAAATGAGTCAGCTTTTGATACAAAACAGTTTCATTTTCTTGATTGAAATTTGAACAGGCTTCTGGTGTGCTTGCCCAGTATACTTTGAGAAAAGTCACATACTGGTTTGGGTTTCATTCTTAGAGGGCTCACTGCTCCTCTGAGGTAACTCTACTGTTGTTTAGACACTGTCACTCCTGAATGGTAGAGGAGGATCCTCCAATTTGACACAGAAAATTGTGGACTCTGATTGACCAAAAGTGCATTTTTTAAGTCAAACATACAGTATATGTGAATGAATGAATGAATGAATGAATGAATGAATGAATGAATGAATGAATGAAAGAAAACCAACTGGAATACATTTGTAATTTCCTTAATATTTTGGTCTCCTTAAAAGCTCTCAGAGAAATGAAACATATTTCATTAGCAATAATCAGTTAACCATAACCCACTCATGAGTTACTGTCCTATTTTAAAGTTAAGGAAATAACAGCAAAGAGATTAAATGACTTCTTTTGAGTCATAAGAGAAACATCAATGTTGGTATTCCAGCAACATGCAGAGGCTCCATCTGAGATTTATGCTTTAAGGGCTGCACCAATGAACAGCTTCCAGTCCCACAGAACTAAAATTCTAAATGAAGATAAATAAGAGGTTATGGTGGGAATGGAAGGAGAAGAGGGGTGACTTTCTTGTAGTCAGACTACAGAAATCCAGTTTCCTGATGCCACACTGAGATAAACAGTATAAATGTCAAACCTGCTTCCTAGACGAAGTCCAGACTGGTGTTCTATGCCAGAGGAGCTAAATTACCCTTTTCTTTCCCCCATCAACCTTTTCTCATTCTTCTTCCATTTCTATATACTCTTAATCACAAATGTTATCCCAAAGGTTTTCTGGTTTCTAGATATCTTCTTGGATGGAAAACGAAGCTTTAGCTTTCTCAGAAGAGAGAGCTACATTCTCCTGTAAAACAGATACATAGTCAGCCAGAACATGACCCTCTCCTTAGCTCTCAAAGCTGCAAATACTTTATAATACATGTTCCATCAATGCTTTGGCAGAACTATTCCAGTAATGATTGCAGGGAAGCAATAAATTGGGAAACACATATTATAAAACTTCTTATGTACAAGTCCAGAAGATATAGTAAATGTTTGCATTTTCCCTATTTCTTTTATTTCAGTTAGCAGCATACACAATCTACATAGGTTCCTCTCTAATAAAACCAACAAGTCAAGTATGCTTTATAAAAAACAAAAGTTAATGGTAACTTGAAGTCCAATAGGAAATTATCAGGATTATTAATATGTTTTTGGAATTCTTTTACAGTTTGATTACCTTCAGGATTTATGTGAAAGATTAAATTACCTATATAACCAGTTTTTGAGCTATTATTTATTATACTTGGTTATCAAGAACCAATGTCCTGGTAAAAATCATATTGCAGAAGGCAGGAATTATTGTGGATGAACTCTGGTTCAATGAGACCTGGAGTGGCTGACTCACACTCCCAGGGGAGCAAGAATTCTCTGCTGTATTCCTTCTTCTCATCTCCCAATATGACAAGAAGTGCAAAGAAGCAGACAGTGGGCCAGTCCTTGGTTCTGTTCACAGCTAGAGCATTAGTGAGACTGTATGAGCCCAAGTGAAATGTTAAATAAATGTATTTCTTTCAAAATTGCAATCTTTGAAAGAGAACAAAAGACTGTTGTCTCTTCCTGGGCTTCTTGTAAGAATGGCTCAGAAAGAAGTCTTCTGTTAGCTGTAAAGATTACACCATGGTAGGTTTTGCCTAAAGTTTATATTGACTTATATTGTTTAATGCCTTATTATTTGAGGGTCTCTTTATAAAGATTAAAAATAAAAGGGCTTTTTATTGTGATACTGAAAACTAAGTATCCTTCCTCCTTCACCCAGAAAAGAATGTTATTTTTTTCTGTAAGAAAAGTGTTTTTATACAAAAGCTAAATCTTGTTAAATTGAGTTTAAAGCAATTAACCTATTTCTTACTGTCAGATTCAATTGTAATTTGACCTAAATGGAGAATAAAACCTGTGCTATACCAAATTATATTTTTGTGTTGAGCCTGAAAAAACATCACAGCTGAAACAGGCTGTGCACATATGAATGAAACAAACTCAAAGGAGAGGCTGCTTTAAGATCAGCGTTTTGGAGGCTGGGTGGTTTTTTTCAGTCAAGGGTAAAATATATAATCAGAAATTGAGTGTGTAATTCATATTTTGTTTTGGTTTTTTTTAAAAAAAAGTATTTTGAGAAGTCCTTTAATGACAGTTTGTTCAGTGTTTAAACTGAATAATCAGGGGACACATACACACACACATATAAATGTATATATGTATATGACACGTTACACCTATCAACAATGGAAAGATCTCCTCTGTACCATATCTATGATTATTTGATCTTGTTTGGAGAATGCCCAGATGTGTTTCCTTTCCATTTTAGTGTCCTGCCCTGAATTATAGACAACCACATGTGGGAGGCAGTCTGAATATGTACCAAAAAAAAGTTAAAATAATTTGTAGCAGCTTGCTAGAGCAGAGGAAATCGCTTGACTGGACCAAGGTCTGTGGGATTTGTCATTCCAACAGAGTTTGACTCCACTGGAGATTGCATGGGATGATTGAATACTTAGGTTTCTACCTCTTTTGCCTGAAAAATGACCAACAACCAGGATTATCACATTTTGACAGATGGAAAACAACTGTTCTGTATTCTATAAGAACTAAGGTTTTCTTTTTGTCTTGATGGATGTTCAGCGATGGAATTCCACCTCTGCCTCTCCATGTTATAACAGGAGAAGGATAGAGGAACAATATTTTGAAATTTGACTTAACTCTAGTATTGCTGACCTATAGCATAACTGCACAAAGACCTGCACAAAGAGAACCCATGACCCCACAAATCCTGCAAGCTGCAAAAGGCCGTGGCTATGTCAATTGTTTCGTTTCTCTGTTATTGGAAAACCAACTTTGCTACCATAACATGTTGTATTTTAAAGGTCACAGTGAACAGGGCTCTGATAAATCAGGCTTAACAGCCACATAGAGGGTCCTTGACAACAAAACAAGCTTTAAAATAAGTAAACAAAAAAGTAGGTAGAACAGCCAGAATTTCATCTTAGCCTGATTAGAACAGAAAAATCATAAGTAGGAAAGCAGCACATTTTCTGCTGTCTAAGGCATTTTTCAGGTGTCTATCACAGTATTAATTCCAGGAGGGCAGGAATCTCATACAGTTTTTTTTTTCCTATATACTTACTACTAGACATATGTAGATAATCTACTCATTTCTTCAGAGAAAAACATTTAAATTCCTAAAAAGAAATTATGCTTCAGATTTCCAGCCCATAATGGTAACTTTGGTTGTTACCTGTAAGACTGAAAATAGAAAGATGAGATCAAATACATTCAAATCAAATTTTAAATACCAGATCTTCTGGAATAACAAAGCAATGTTAGATGACCAAGTTTGAGAGTCTGGCAAGAATATGTGTCTGGATTTCACATCCAGAGAGACAGTAAACAAACATTTTACTCTCAAGATATACTAAATTGAGCCCAGTGGTTTTGATTATTGCTTTCTGTGTGTTTTAAGCATGCACAGACTCACCGTTTATATAATCTAGCCATCTGCATACTCAATGTGCTCATTTGTCTCAGCAGTCAGAAAGGCACTTGGATCCACAAGGCCTTGCTTGGACTTTCAAGTTTCCTAGCAAAGTTCAAATGTAAGAATTTAATTTATTAAAATATCAGGTGTATATTGCACTTGTGGAGCATTAACATCATTAATTAAAATTAACATAGCAGGAAGATACAGGTATTTAGCATTAACCAGGATCTCTGCATCTAAAGAAAAATATCTGTTTCTCAAAATTCTAACCACCCATATGATTGAAATGGTAGAATGTTTTGATTTTTTCTGAATGTATATTTAGTTCTATAGCTCAAAATTTAGTCTGAAATTAACTTACTATATCTCAAATTATCACAGACTATACACCTAAGGAAACCATGTCAGACTCTCTTTTCCCCCAGACTTCCTTGAGCTACTCCAACAATCCAAGCAGTGCTAAATCCTGCTAATTTATTTGGGATTATGTTTGTTTTCCATTATCACTGCAATCACAGTGTGATAGATTAATTTGCTAGAGAGAACATGAGGCACTGTTATGTCTGTTATGTAGAATAAGATCCACTGCAGCGATTCATAAGATACTGCTACCTCAAACTCCTATTTTTATATGGTATGACGCACTGTCAGTAGAGATACCATCTTAGGTACAAACCCTCAAAGTAACTGTATTTACTATTTTCTCTGAATATTAATAATTGAATTTTAAAATTAAAAAAGAACAAATGTCAAAATACTCTGTGTACAATGGTGACTAAAAATCTGAGTAATTTTATTATCCATGTAATTTTATTACATGAATGGAACAAAAAAAACAGGGTGGCTGCTGCAGTTTTTTTCATAAAGAAGAGCTTAGAGAAAAGGAATCTGACCAAGTAGACAGACCAGAAAAAATGTCAACTGATCCACTATGGAGAAGCTTGTCACAAACTGTAAATAGTTCTGCTTTGATGTCACAAATAAAGCTCTTCATACAGACTGAAATGATTGGTTAATTGAATGTGCCCTTTTCATTGATGTGATATGAAAACTCCCAAGGCAACTTCTGAATTTTATCTAAGACTTCCTTTTCCTCATTTAAAGCTGAATTATTTCCTTCCACGGTTTTATCAATGGGCCAGAAAGGCTGATAATATTGCTTCCTTCCCCTGTTAGATGTGTTTGGACTTCTGCCATCCTGTCTTGAAAAGTAATACATTTGATTTCCTGCCCTGGGTAGAGCAACTGCCTTCATTCATAAAATGGAAGATTAACGTAAACAATGGAAAATCAAGTTAAGAGACAGTTTGCATCTGAGCTATTTGAATTCCCAGGCACTGCCCCCCAGTAGTCTACTGCTAAAAGGACACTGCATGAGCAGCATGAAGCAAATCTTCCTCACAAGACTGGCTGCTGTGAACTACTGTGACCTCTCTCCGGGAGGGAGGTGCCAAGGGTCTGAAACTCTCCTCCCACCTCTCCCTTATGGTTCCACTCCTCCCTCTTCTTCCCCATTACACGCTTTTGATACAGAGCTCTGTTCTTATCAGCCTTTTGCACACCAGAATGAAGTAGGTATGGGGGAGATGAAAGCATGACCTCATTTAATCTTTCACTGTACCTCTCCTATGAAGGAGAATTTCTAGGCTACAGCCAAAAGTGATTCTGCGCTTTGGAGTCATAAGAGAAAAACTCTTTCCCTTCCTACTTAATCTGCTCAGCAGGAAGAATAATTTTGGACTTAACAGAATCTTCAGTATTTATCATAAATGTTCTTGCATCCCCTATTGGACCTCAGCCAATACATGAGGAAGAGCAGCAGCCACAGGGCAGTGGCACAGCTCCTGTATATAAATGCTACAAGGCGTGAATCATTAAAGTTATCTGGTTCCTAAACACAACCACAAAGGCAACAGCTGTTTTCACAAGATATACAATACCACATCCTATTGCACCTAAAAGAAAGAATCAGTCTTGAACTGCTGCATTAAATAAAAAATACCCCCATTGATTAATACAAAGTTTCCATAGCTTGGTTTTTGTCAGTTTGAGACATATTTAATTTGTCAGACAGTTTTCTAATAGAATTAGCCTCAGTCTGGTGTAGCATTCTCATTTCTTTGCCAGGAAGACCTTTTGCAGCACTCAATGCAATCTGAATTTCATATTCTCACTTCAGAAAGCGAAGTATTTCATTGAGGATTGATCTCACATGGACAAGATACAGCTCATGGCTGCCTCATAGCTCATCAGCCTGGAATGTAAGCTTCTGTTGCAGCAGCATCAGTGAAGCCATCAGTGGTGCTGGCTGCCCATCCTGAGACACAGGCCCAACTTAGCAGCTTTCCTGTGTGCCTTCCCCAGGGTGAAAGAACCCCAAGGTCCCTTCCCAGCCTCCCTCCACATTCCTGTTAGCCTTTCTTTGGAAATTTTAGAAGTTATTGGAGAAATATCAATTTTGTTAATTATTTTGGTCATTATTATCATCTGATATCTATAGTCTGATATAGTGTGTGATTTTCTCTTTGGAAAGCCATTCTTTAAAGAACCAGTCAAACTTCCGGGCCTGCAGCTCTATGCATCTTGTTGTTTATATTTTACAGTAAAATTTTACCTAGGAAGTTATTTGCCTTTGCTTTTACATTTGGCAACTTTAGTATAACTATAGTAAATATATACAAATAAACATCACTGCATGTTTGGAACTGAGTCCTGATTTTGCAGCATTAGGAGATACTTTTTTGGTTTTGTTTTTCTCCTCTGGGTTATAAAGTTGTCACTTCACAGGATATTATTTTGACATCAATTCTCAATGTAAACACAACTCTAGCAGTCAGCACTTCTGAGACAGTTAAAGAGCAGTCTGCTCTCCCCAGCTCCACGGAGTACCTGCTCACCTGTCAGTGAACACTTGTGTTTTTTGGAAGATGCTGCTGCCAGGCACCAGGGACAGTCTCCAGTGCCAGTCCTCACAAGAGCCACAGCTGTGTGAACGCAGTAGCAGAAGGACAATGCAGATTGCAGCTGAATAAATGCAAATTTTTTATACTTTCAAAAATATTTAGAAAGTCATTCTGCCATATTCATTTAATCAATATTAAATCAAACCTTTGATATTGCCTCTGCTTTTATGAAGCTAGACAGCATTTTAACATTTTGCTGTACTGTATGGCAATGATAAAAGTTATGAAACTGAAGAAACTTAGCTAAAAGTAAGTTCACCATATTCTCTGAACCTGGTGTTTTCTTTCCTCAAAATACATCCTCATTCCTTCTGCTATGTTTTAATGTTTTAACTTTTAATAATCTTATGTTTTAACTCATGATATGCATTATCTTAGATAGCATCAAAAATGGTACATCGCCTCATAGATGCCACTATATAATTTGTCTCTCTTTCCTAGGAACTTCTTGATAAGTTAGTTGCTCTCCAGAACTTAGCTTTGTATACTGGGAGCCTTTTCCTCATTTCTTTAAATCCTGCCTAGAGCTGAAAGCAACTCCAAATGAATTGGACATATTGCCTTTCCAGCCTCACATTGGTTGGGAATGTATGGCATTCACAGTCTCAGAGGCATAACTGTCAAAGTTGGAAAATTGAACAACCATACACATCAGGAATTGCTTATTTAATTATTTCTATTTATATGCAGCTTGAAAATCAATGGAGGCTGTGATTTTCCTTACTTAAATAATTGACAATTAAGCATGAAAATTTACAGATTTTCAGCACAATAATTCTTGGTCCATTGTTTGAATAAATCTTTAAGCCTTTGTCATTCCAAATGTGCATTTTGAGAGGTCTTCCCAGAATCTCAAGTCAGCAGACTGGTTTTTTTTCCTTTGTTGATAAATGACAGATAGATAATTAGAATATGTAAGGATGGAAAATTGATTTATAAGTGCTTTATAAAGATTTTTTATTTTAGTATTCTTCTACTTCCTGTCAGTCCTTTGCATCCACTCACCCACATCCTCCTCAGGTATTTCTGTCCTTCCAGAATATCCTCTAAAATTTAAAAAAGTAACCCAGAGTAACACAATCACCCTCTCTCTTGGAATCAGTCTTTCCTCTTTTCTCTTACAATGCATACATTTTCAAGCAATGATGGATATAGTGGTTAGGCTAAGAGATTTCCTTGGGTGTTTCCCTGATTGACTTGCTCTCATCTGGTGTGTTCCTTAACTGTGAACAGCAGGTTCTTTAGTTTCTTTGAATAACTTACATAAGTTTTCATTCCCAAGGGTTAGTGGGACAGTATTATTTTAATGTCATTTGAATTGTGACAGTATATAGAAACTTCATCTCTACATATTGTGATATCTCCTGTACAAAGTAATAAATTAAAGTCCCTGATAATCCAAGAAAAAAGCAGCCATTAGCTCTGCCAAGGCATGATGGGCCCCTTGTATTTCCAGTGAATTTTGTTCATCAGCTCCTGAATGTTCCAAGTGATTTTGTTTCTTCTTCTTCTTTGCACTTATTCTGGGAGACTATTTCACAATCAAATATGTCACTGCCACAAAGTTCCTCCTGCTATTCAGCTGACAATTTCTGTTTCCTTTTAAAGTGTAATGTTTCTGTTTGTATTGCCCAATGCATCTCAGAACAGAACCTCTGGTAAGAGCCACATCAGGATTTTGACTCATTGGGTTCTTTCACATCTGGGATAATTGTACAGGAAGTAACGTGATTCTCCAAATTTTCTTATTTTATATTTTGGAGTATAAATTTAAGTTGTCTATGAACACCTAGAATGAGCTATGCTCAGAAACAGAGGAGTATAAACTACACAGTTTGTAGTTACACAGATATTAAAAGTTCTTTATCCAAGGCTTAATCTGCAATATTTTCTTTATTTCCTATCCTGCTTGCCGCTGGATTGCTTTTGCTGTCATCATTCTTGCACCATATTTTGTTGACAGCCCTACTGTCCAAATTCTATGATATTGTGACAGTCAAAAATGCTTAATCTGTATTATCTTCCCTTTTCCCTGTTCAATTAATACTAAAGGAATTCATTTTTGGTTTGTAATTTGGGAGAAGATTGAGGCAACCTGCACAACCTTTGCTTGTCCTCAGACCAGATCAAAGCCTTTGCACACCTAGTTAAGTTCAATTCTTCTGTAACAAAGAGGAAAAAAAGAGCTGTGTTTTTAAACTTGAGTTACAACATTTTTTGTAATTTGACATGGTAATTGGCAACTGTGAAGCTCTGAGTATCCTAAGAGAAATTAAGAATGTTGTATTTAATGCCTCAGTTTTCAGATGGTAATTTTCAAAACCAAGTGGCAGAGCAAAAAACCCCATTCCTTTATTTGTAAACTGGGCATATGTAGAGTTTTTAACTCTATGTTTTTCCGAATCCTTCAAGAGCCTTTACAGATACAGTCTGACATTACATTTAAAGGTATAATTAATCCCTGGAACAAATCTACTAATTTCTACAAATTTCATTCTACATGAAAAAACATTTGAATCCTCAAACGTTAAAAGAAGATGTGCCAGCTCTGAATAAGTTAATACATTTAATAAGACCATAGTCCTAATGATCTCATTTCTAAAAACTTATTGTTTGATAAACCTAAACCACAGCAGATGGAATCATTACTCTGTGTGTCTCTGTATGTCTACTGGTCACTGCATTCTTCAGGCAGAAGAAATCCTGCTTGCGATTAGAGTGAAAGCAGATTGGCTGCCAAACATCTGTGAGAAATTGAGCATTTTTCATTTATAATCTGAAACCTGAGTGGACAACTAGTTGTTGGCCTCTTCTGTCTAGACTGGTGTTGTTCCCCACCCCCAACTCCATGTATGAGGGTCAGCCAGGAACCTGCAGGATGGAAAGAAAATGGTCCAAAATGACTAACACTTTTTATTCAAGTAATCAGAGTTCACTTCTCCACTCATTTCTTCCACGTCCATCAAAGTATAAGTAAGAAGAAAGCATGACTTTAGAGTTGACACCTATGAAAATAAAATGTCTGGCACAGGTTCTAAGAAAAGGCATGCCCTGGTTTTAATTTGTGTATTAGAGGGCCCCTAAAAGTGAAAAAGCATGTGCTCAAGAGCCCTTGCAGCTATGAGACTGCAATGGGAGTAAGTTCTTTATGCCCTCACTTTATTTACAGCCCTTTCCTCATGAAGGTGATTTTTTAATTACACCAAATTTCATCCTTAACTCTTTCTTCGAGCTTTTACCTCTAATAAAAATCTCTCCTACAAAGCGCACTGTGGCATGTTAGTTAAGCTTCCCAAATAATGCTTAGATCAAAAAAGTTAATTATAGTCCTTCCTTTGACAGACTGGAAAAGTGAGTTGTGGCAATGTATTTTTAGAAAAAAAGTGGTGAGGAAGATGTTTACAGACCAACATTTCAAATTAAGAGCAACTATAAGTAGTTAGAGGCTGAATTTTGGAAGACTGATCATTCAGAAACTCAACTAAGTTTAATAACTAATTAATAACACAAGCCTAGCTATGAAATTGTACTATGAAATTGTATAAATGAAATGTATAAGACATCCACTGCATCAGTGTGTCCATAATGAATTAAATAAATGGTGTTACATGGGAAAGGTGAAAGATTTGGATGCAGTTAATATCAGCATGAAGCCAGCATAGCACAGCTCATAGGTCAAGATCTCACCCAGAGAGATTCCCAATGAAGCTGGAGTCATGTCACAATAGATCACAGCACCAGTGGCAGGAAGCTGGAGAAAGATGGTGCTGATAGGATCTCATATATTTAATAGATTTTGAAAATTTATCTCTTTTTGCAAATAAGAGCTATAATTCTACATTTCAGTTTCCTTTTCATCCATGAGATGGGAGACTATCATCTTGCAAGATGACCCTATTGTTATTTAAATGAAGCTTTTAGCATTTAATCATTATAATACAGTTTTGTTCCAACAGATTATAGACAAGAATTTGTATAGTAACATCTGTGATTAACGTGACAAATTGCCTCTTTTTTAGTTCCCATAGCATTATCTCTACAGAGAACTGGATTTTATTTCTTTCACAAATACTAAGTAAATCTGTGAATTCTATTGTACTTTTATCCACTTAAGAGTGCAAATGTTCTGATTCATGGGAAGTACTTTTTGCTAATAATGACACAGTATCTAAGAGTTTGTGCTAAACCTTTAATCAAATTCCTCCTGGTTTGCTTTTGCTCTTGGGTATAAAACCAGAAACGGCCACTGAATTGTGAACTTGGAGAAAGATCAAAGAGACAGTAAAAAAATAAGCAAGTACACATAACTGCAGGAATATTGTTGATAAGCACATCCCAGTGGGTGCAGAAATCACACAGTACTGTTATGACCACTCTCAAAGTTTGAGTTGAAACTTAATATTTGACTGAACGGAGACACAAAGCTTGTAAATACATTACAGCTTATTTCTAGTAAAATCAGTTTTTATTACCATAGAGTCTAGACTGCATTGAGATTGGAATTCAAATCTTCATAGGTACCGTGCAGCTAAAAAAGGATAGAAGGAAATGTTGAAGAAAGGTGGTAATTCTTTCCATTTTATAGGTTGGAAACTAAAACACAAAATGGTTTCAAGCTTAACTCCAGCCCCAATGATTTCTATGGGCTGTTGTTAGACTCTTGGATTATACCCATGTTGTAGCACCTGCCCAGCTGCAGGCAGGACAGTGCAAGGATGTTGGAAAGATGAGGCAATAATGCAGGTGGCTCTGCTGAATATGGAATAAAGCAGCAGAGACATTGCTGACCAGGACCATGGAGGTCTGCAAGGACTCATGGGAGGAGTGAGTGTTTCTGGAGACATCCCTGAGTTTACTCACAGTGTGTCTTTATGACAGCCTAGAGGCAATCAAAATTCAATACTGAGATCATGAGGGAATTTGGCTTTAAGGACACTTATACCAGCCATTCTTTTATCCACACATAATATAACCCAATGTTGTAGGAGCATTTGAATTTAGACTCAAGCATCCCATAATTCAGGAAGAAGCCATTCCTCTAGTTTGAGCCCTCCAGAAATGAAACAGTTCAGTTCATCTAAACACATGCAAGTTTGGATGTTTCTCTAAGTCTCCAGAGTCTGCAAAAGTAGGGCAAGAAATCTCAAAAACTGTGTGTGACTTCAAGGAGAGTTCCCTGCCAGGTGTGGCTGCAGAATCAGACCTGATGAAACATTCCTTTTGCTCCAACTTCATTTTCCAGAACTCCCCTGGTAGATTTGGCTCCATGCACATGATGCCGGGTACCTGTGTATGAGCTATACAGACATTCCCTCATCACCCAAAGGTGGGGTGTATTCATGGAAGACTGACAGAAACTCTCATTCCAGTGATTTAAAAAGATTGCGGTTAGAGACCTGAATCCATGCCACTGCCAAACAAAACTATATTAAACTAAAGAATTTGAGTGTTTCTGTACATTCCATTCTTGACTGAAAGTTTGTCAGTCAGCTCACCCTTTCTGAAAACACAATGGATTCATGATAATTTCAATCATGAGATTTAGTTTTGTATTTTATAGCTTAATTTTAATCACTATTTTGCAAAAAACAGAAATGACTATATATATTGTAAGCTTTATTCTCATTTAGTCCACACTGCATTTCTCAATGTATTCTTTAAATTTTGAAATTGAAATTATTCTGTATTAATATTGCAGTTCCCATTGTCTTCCATGTATAAATCTCAGCATCATTGCTATATGATTTCTGATTCATGTAGAACAAAGGACTTGCAGAAGATGTGTTCAGTGCTCTGTTTCAGCAGAGCACACTAGTCCACCATTTTTAAGCTACAGGATGAATAGACCCTTACAACCTCAGATGAATACAGAGCCTTTTCTTGAGATTTTAACCAGCAATGTCTAGCCATGGGTTCCCTGAAAAGTCAAAGCCCAACCTGTTTACCATGTACCCTACAAAAGAGTCTTTAATGCTGCAGGTTCTGCAGACTATGTGGCCTGTTAAAAACTTTACAATAGGTCCAAAATAACACAGTGCAACATTTTTACTATTTCAGTGTTCCATGTGATTGTTTCTTTATTGCACTTGGTGTTCTTGATTTTAAACAACAAATTTTGTAACTCTGCAGCCTTTGACAGCTGCAGTTGCTCTGCTGTTTTGCTCTTTAAAAATGTCTATCATCATCTTCTTCCCTTAGTATTTTTTGAAATTACCAACTCTGCAAATATTCTGCCTTTATAAAGTGATGTAGAGATATGACTAAATATTAGGACTCAGATCATAGTCCTAATTATACAAGAATTATGATAATATTTAAAATTATTATTTTGATTTTCTTTTTATCTTTGACAATATTCCTCATATTTACAAGACATGCTGATGCCCAAAAACTATATTTAGTAGACAATGTGCTATATCCACAGCATAGTGTAATAACATAGAGAGTGTGTTTGCAATTGCAGCATGAAACATAACATTGCTTAAAGCTTACCAGCCTCTTTTCATCATTTTTACTGCCTCATTTAGGAAAGCATTAAAGAATTGAATAATGCAAAGGTATTTTTAAACTGAAATGTATAGCTTAAAGTGTTTGCCACTAATAGGAACAAGCAGTACTATAAGATGCTTAGCTTAGTCAGTGAAAAACTCATGAATTACCATAAGCTTTTAGTCAGACATTCAAGTGAAATCTGTAAAAATTGTTTCCAACAATTCTGAGGCCATCAATCCTTTCTTAAAACGACACACCAACCTCCATCATTCTTTTCAGATTAGGACTTTCTTCTCTTCTGTCTGGGCCTTGAAGGTTATATTATGCACAAATATGTATAAACCACATTTATGTCCATATTACACAAATACTCATTCTATCTCCTCTGAAAGTCTACTCCACATGTATAGTACTTTTATTTTACATTGACTTTTAATATAAATTTGTTCAACTCCAGATTTTTAAGACATCTGTTTGCCTTACACAATTTATTCTAGTGCATTTACTCATTTATTTTAGCCATAGACACCATATGAGCACACATGCAACTCTTCACCACTGCCCTCTGCCACAGCTGCCACCTTTCCCTCCTGTGTCTGCAGCTCGCTCAGGCCCTGGTTTTGCAGTACCAAAGGTGCAGAGGATCACGTGGGCACCTCAGTGGGATTTGTCAGTTGCAGACTTTTCCCAGCAGGACAGGGAAAGCAGGAGAAGCTTCACCCTCCTGGCAGTGAAGGCTGCAGAGCTCTGTAGAGCCCTGCTGCAGTAGTGCAGAGTTGTATGGAGGGGAGCCATGGTCTGTGGGTACCCTGCAGCAGGGGAGCACTGCGGGCGGGTCTCACTGCTCACTCCGGGAGAAAGGTCTACATTTTCCATATGCAGTCCTGTTTTATTCCACAAAGAATAGCCACAGATTTGAGAACTGCAGCTAAAAGAAAGCCCATGAGAAGTTTTAGATGTTAGGAGCTTGGACAAAGGTCAGATGACTCTGCTCTGCCTGACAATTTGTTTTATGTCATCTGTCTGTAGTAAGCACTTTTTAAAATTGGGTTCAAGTACCTCCTTTTCTACTACTACTCAAGTTCAAACCTCTTCATGTAAATCCTAGTCTGCCCTCAGTTTGTTCTTGCTAATAAAGAATTCTTGGAACAATACAAACACATTTGTATTTTTAGCACACATTATGTCTTTTCCATCTGCAAGACACTTATTTACGCTACTTCCCTTTTCTACTGGCTAAACTATTTTACTGTTTTGTATTAATTATATGGATTTATTATCATAGTAGAGTTTGAGACATTAGGATTTCTGACTTCATAAAACAGGCCAAAGAAGTAGGATAGCAGAAATAAAATTAAAATTTAAATTAGTGTATTTTACACTTTTAGCATTTGTTCTCACTGGAACAAAACATATGACTTCTGAACAACTTAGCAATTTAAGGAACTATTCCTTATAGAGCACGGCCAGCGCACAGAACAGACGCTGAACACGGTGGAGGGATAGAAGAGGCCGGCATTTTGAGCTCTGCAGGGGCCACCTCCGAGGACAGGCGGGGAGCAGACAGGAGAAGAAAGAAAAGGAAGAGCCGGCAGCAGAGGTGCAGTGTACCCTGGGGGGCTCGCTGGTCATAACAACTCGAAAATCACCGGCCTAACCCACCTCCTGCTAAGCTGACACTGCGCTTCAGTTGATAATACAACTTCTCGGCACTGTGTTTCAGAACAAGTTGTACTTGGCAGACTGCCGTGGTGCTGAGTGATCCTTCTCCTGCGGGATTCCAAAGCTTCCACAAACACAACAGGTCACTTTCCACTAATGTGACATAAAAGAAAGAGATTGAAAATGTCAGTGTTGACACTGGCTGCCTGATGAAATCAGTATGCAGAACCAAGCTCTGTTTACAAGGCCAGAGTGTAAGGGAACTCATGTAACTCCCTCTGTCCCCCGAACATCCCCTCTCCCACACACAGATTCACCACCACGCGGAACAGCTGGCTGGAGCCTGACTGGAATGGCCACAAAGTAATGGATCGGATCCATTTTTAATGAGGCACAGCTAGTTGAGGATGAGAATGGCTGAATATCAAAGCTGCATTGTCCTGCTGCACAAGCAAAACCAATACTTGATGTCTGAATACTACTTATGAATTAGGAGAATGGCATACAAATAAATTCATGACCTGCAAAAATTACCTAGGTTTGATTGTTAGAAAATGTGATCACAAAACTATGAAATGGAGAGGAAAATTGCTAATATGCTGTGGAACACCATTCGTCAGGATTACTTTTTACAACTCATATCACACTTCAAAAGAGGATATGTCAATACACAGGGGACTATTGATTCAACTCTAGCTAGCTTACAGCTATCTGGATTAATTTCCCAAAGCTGTGCTGTGTTCATACCAAGGAGAGTAAATTTTTTAAAGAAATAATGAGAACTAGATCAATTCACACAATGGCAGGTAAAGTATTCAGGAAAAAATAACAATTTTAATCAGGATGGTTTTGCTTCCTAAACAGACTTTGGAAACAGCAAAAGCCGTGGTAGGCCATTCCGTAAAAAACACCACTATATGAATGCTAATATTTCAGTCATATGCCATCCTCTATATCCCATAAATTTTACATTAACGAGTAAATGAACTGTAAAAAGACATTAGAAAACACAGGAGACATACACAACACATGTGTCTGTTCACTAGCCAGGTTTTTAGAAGAATTTTAAAAATTTCATTAATGTCATTCTTCTCTCATCCACTTGTATGGCACAGCATACCTGGCTCACCACTTCCTGCTAGTATGTCTTTATTTCTACCCACTTGTGTTAGTACTGTAGCTGGCTGCTTTACCAGTCTCCATAACTCCAACGATTATCTCTTCTATTTTCATACATTTTCTGAAGCTCTAGGGTGTGGGGCTGACATTTAGTGAATCTTAGAGAGATCCAGCACCAGGCCTGAATTTTCCCAAGGAAAAATAGTTTGCATTCAAAAAGAACAGTTCTGTAGCATTTCTTGTTCTCAGGACAAGATTGATAGAGGTTTTGTAACCATCTCTTTTTCTCAAAATAACAGGTGCTATTTTTCACTTTAGTTTGTTATTTTCTTGTGTGAGTTTTCAAAACATGCTCTCTATCTCATCCAATGGTGGTAGAGAGGCGTTGTGTCATTTAACCAATCAAGTAGCTGTTAGCGAAAGACCCTAAAAAAAGGAATGGATAGTTGAAAATGCCTTCTGATTCTTTGGAATTTTGGAGTCTTTTCTCCTCATTCTATGCGACACAGTGACACTAGGGAAACTGAATATTAAAATCAATCTAGAGTCTGTTTTTGAATCCTTGCAGTAAATTTAGCAATTTAGTTGGCAAAAATTTTGCCTTATTGTGGAATTCCAAATCAATCAATACGTAATCACTATATAATTTTTATTTTAGAAACAGTAAAAGAACACTGTATCAGCTATTTTTAGTGGAATGTTGGTCTTAAAATTCTTCTGGCTTTCCTATTATCTCAAATGAAGATAATTATTAAGATATTAATTGTTAAGATAGTATTAATGGGTATTCTTTTGATATTATATGCTATTCATTGAGACTCTTACCATAGCAGTAGAAATAAAGAAGATACAATCTCCTCCTGTGCTTGCAATTATTAATCCCATTTATATGAAAAACTGGTCTAATACACTGATCCAATTCACAACTAAAAACTATATTCACATTTATTATGTTCTTAAATCACAGTTACAGCTAAGATTTGAATCTCAGATGCTGTTCTATTGCTGAATGTTTGCATCTCCTGCTACATTGGTCTGACCTAACAAGTTTCATAGACATGAGACCTTGAAAATTAAGAAAACAACAGAAGTTCTCTCATTTATTTTACTTTAATCATTATTACTGCAAGAGTTTGTGGATCTAAGGGTGGAAATTTGAGCAGTAATTCTTCTCCAACTTCTAGACTAACCCTCCACTCCAAGAAACTGAAATTTCAGAAAGGCTTTGTCTTTCACAAATATGTGAAACCTACACAAAAAACTGAATAAACAGTCAGAGGGCACACTGCACTGAGCTACATATGCTGACAGCTACAAAACACACTGTGAAAACTGATCCTTGATCCTTTGTCCTTTAACCACTTACTCACTCAAGTGAGGATCTTCCCTCTTTACCTTTGCCAGTTTAATTTCTATGGGAGCATTTTACATGATTTTTTAACTGGCTTTTACAACTAGAAGTGGACTGTATAAACTGCTCTCCTCTCATCTACTTGCTCACTGGTTTCTGTAAAGATTCCAATAGATTTGTGACAAAAGATGAGTTGACATTTCCTGAATATATAATATTTATTATTGCATGAACTTACTTCACTCTAGGAAGTTTCTATTAGTTTGCCTGACATAGTTTTCAACATAATTATTATCCTACGAGATGGAAACATTATGCATACTTTCTATTGAATATCACAAAAAGGGATTTCTAAGACAGACTTTGATTTAGCCATCACTATTGCACATCAATTACCAGCTGGGATCTTGCATAACCCAGTACACTGCACTTGAATGTTAGGTGGCTGATTAAAGTACTTCCAAAATGCTGCACTAGTTAACAAGTTAACTAGTTCACAAAAAGAAATTCTAGCTACTGAAGACAGAGTGCAGAAAATCACTCAAGGTAAGAGAACTAGAAAAAGCTTAACATGAACACACATAAATGAATTAGAATATTTTCCATTGGTTTATAATCCTATTTTGCTCAGTTGCATAGCATGTAGTTTAATAAAATCAGAGTGGTGTCAAAAGGACAGGATGTCTCTGACCTGCAGGCTGAAATGCAGCATGGAAATACTCAAACCTATCTTATAGGGTTAGTTCAGGTGTCAAAAGCATTACCTGGGGAGTCAGGGAATTCAGTTGGGCAATTTATTCTACCAAACAGAACCCTGCCCTTTTTTAAGATGACTCAAATCATCCACTATAATAATAACTCAGAAATGCTGGGATTACAATGGAACTATTATGGGTTTTTATCTAATAACAACTTATTAATACCTAATTAATATTTTCTGAAACCCAATATTTGCCCACAGTACAATGTAGGGCACTGAAGAAATACCTGTGCTATACCTGAACTGGATGTTGTAGGGAATGTTTATCCAGCAAATGCTGGCCAAAGCAGCCGTACAGCCGTGTTGCCAAGGCTGTTGGCGTGGTAAGGCTGAGCAAAGGGCCCTGTTAATGAGCTGTGCTGCTCTCAGGACCTGAGCTGTCCCTGCACTGCACCATGGCAACATCCTTGAGACCCTCTGTTCACTCACAGCTCAGGTTTGGCATAACCACCGTGTGAGCTGCTCACATCACCTTCCTCATTTACTCTAAGGTCCTTCCAAGGAAATACTTCTGTAGCAAGAAGACAGACCAAAGCTTTAAATCCCACAGCATTAGGCTTCTCCAGTGAGACTACCAACTGCATATTTAAGAAAATCCAAGCTGTGATGTGTATCAGCTGAATGGCTACCTAACGTTAGTTAAACTTACTGTTAGCTTGTGCCAAAAATTGCCAGTGTTCTTGCCTGTCAGCTCCTGCCCCTACATTCCCAATCTCTTCTGTGTCATGGAATAGCCTAAAGATTTTGACATCCTGTGTCTGAATTCCTGCCATGGAAATTAAGCTGTTTGTTTACATCTTACAACTCCAACACTTACAAAGTAGAAAGCCTTACTCTACCTCTGCTGCTATCCTAACAGAAAACCTTCTGGCTATCAAGCCTGTGAAACCAAAGGTAAACCTTGCTTCACAAATATGTGGGTTTGGGGTTTTTTTTGGTGTTTTTTTTTTTTTTTTTTTTGGACCAGATATCACAGTGGCTTCTTCTGTGATAAAAAATGCTTCTTCTAATGGTACTTTCTCAGCCTTCTCTTCTAAGTTCTTTTCCCATTAAAACTTAGTTCTTTCCAAGGTTAATATCACACCATATGTAGGGAATTGCATAAGGAAAATTTCAGAGTATACACAAAATACACAGTGGATATTCAGCAAAACAGTTTTCTAAAATAAACTTTTTGAAGTGATCTTGTGGATTTTTTTGTTAACAACAGTTTATGAAATGTAGATGAAGGATTTTCTTACTGAATGGAATCATCAGTAAGAGCTCAAAGCAAAAATTTCTTTCAAACTCTGGAAAGATAATTGAAAGGATTGTTAAACCTTGCCAAAAGACTTCTAGATGAACATTAAAAAAAGTACACTATGAAGAGAGATATGGATGAGGTGGTGGTCAAATCTAGATACAGCACAGAATACAGGGTATGTTTTTCTCATGAAATATATTTCTGGATTAAAAATTAAAGGAATCACAGACCTGTTGCCTCATCTAGCTCTTGGAGCACAGTGAATTTTCATCTTGAAGCAAGCAGTGATGAAGCATTGAGCAATCTCATTGCTGTGTTAGCTGTGGTAGGACATTAACAGACAAACAGAAGATTCCTAGTGCTTCTGCTCCTTAAAGCCCACCTGCACTTGTAAAATGGTCTTGTTTATTTCTTTCTTTCAAGACTAACTAATAATCTGTTATCCTTGACTGAATAGTGTATCTTTACAAAAAAAAGCAAATGGCATTTCTGACAGCTAAGGATCTAAATCAGACCTGCAGTTAAATTTTTGTTGACTTTCATTTGTGTACTGCATTCAAACCCAACAATTCCTACAGAGCTCTGTCTTAAATTATACTGAAAAGATCTTCTGTTGGGTCTTGCATCCTGGTTTCAGTAACAAATAAAAATACAGTGCATTCCTGTAGGGAAGTTTTGATGTGAATCATCCTATTTAAAAATGGTGTATTAGAAGAAAATGAATCACTGCTTGGTCTGCGAGTACTCTAGCACACTGTAGGTACAAGTATTATTCATTCAGATGTGTAGTAAATTAACTAAAACATTCAATACTTAAATATTTTAGCCATAGACACATTCTCCTCCTGGAATTTGTAACTTCCTTACTTTGGGAACAGACATTCCATTCTGTACACACTGATAGAAACAAAATCACTGGAAGCAAAATAATCCATCCAGTACTACCAGGTGCATGTATATTTTTTCTCCTGGTAGTCTGCCCACACAGACTGAGAGCACTCAACCCCATCTGATCCTGGAAATGAAACACTACCAGCCCAGGTTAACATTTAAATGGGAGATCATAAAGTAAGGAATGATGGCTGATGAAGAACAAAGACTTGTGACTAATTAGTCAAGAAATGTTATGCCCCATATATCAAAAGATTAGCTTTATTTAGTCCTAATGTTCCTGCTAAATTGCTACAAAAGTAAAAAAAAAAATCAAGAATGATGAATTTCTATCTAGAAATGTAGTAATTTCACAGATAATTTTTTCCCTTTCTAGAAAAGACAGGCAAGAAAACACCATAATTTCTTTCTTCCTTCCTATATCAATTCACTGTGAATAAATCTATAAACTGCTTTAGTTTTCAAAACTGAAAATACACAGTGTTAACAGTTTAGTTTCAAGCAAAGAAAAAAAAAGTATTTCAAGAAACATGCAATATTTTTTACACTAAGCCACTATTTACAGTTACTCACAAAATGCAGTCTATTAAAATACAATTAAAATTATCTGCAACTGATTTTAGCCTAAGGGTTTTAATTGTAAACAGTTTGCTCTGTAATAGGATAAATAATAGTTTAAAAGTGAATAAATTGTATGTATGAAAACAGAAATGATCATTACTTGCCAATTGGATGGAAGAAAGACAAAGTATGTTTTTATATTTAGGGACCTGTATCCTCTTTCTGCAAAAACAAAAATTCTGTTTACCTCAAGAGAAGACAAATATTTTCTACTTTATCAATTATAAACATATTGGTATAACATTTAATATATATTAATATAACATTTTTCTTTCCAGTGATTGAATGCAAGATAAATACAGTATTTGAAATGCCACTCTTTTCTATTGACTGACAATAAATTACTTATTCAGTTCACTATTAGGCAAATAATGCTTTGATACAGCTGTCTTGTTGGAAAAGTAATTAGTAATAAAATACATTTAAAGATTTTGAACGGACTGATCCCACCAGCATGTCTGAGCTGAGCACAGCAGCTTTGTGAATTAAATTCACTTCATAAGGTGTAAATGCTGAGTTCTCTAGACATGCACAGAATATGAGATAGGATCTCCCTAACAGGACCCTCTCAAAATTAGGTTTGTCCATCTTTACACAGAACCTAAAAAAAATTAAAAATCAAGGATCTCTGTTGATTTAAATTGTTTATACTGATCTTATTTTAGTTTATAGTTTAGTTTATATTAATTTTAGTAAATCTATTAGCAATTTATATTTATTTTCTATAGAGGATTAGAAAATCATTCAGCTGCAGTTTTGTCTGGATAAAAACTGTCCCAGAAAGTTTACAACATTCTTACATATTGCTAACATATTTTCACAATTAAGACTTTCCCCAATATTTTATATAATTATTTATGTTTGGGAGTATAAGCATCACTAACACCAGACTGGCTTCTATGGACCTTTAACTAGCATGTTTCTCATTACTTTATTGTTGTTACACTGCCAGTGGAAACAGGTCACGATAGATACAAATATTGTTGCCTTAGTATGAACGTCCTGTTTTTAGTTAATAAAAAAGAGACCTTTTTTTTAGTTATAAAGAAATTTTGCTTCTGGATTCAGTTACTCTTGCAAATTCTGAAATGTTTTACAAAGCCACAGCAAACAGTTGACTCCTGGAGTGCTGCTGCTGTCCCGTGCCTCCAGTGGGCTGCACTCCACCCAATCCATTGACTCATGAACTCAGTGCCCACTGTTACTCCTACAAAACCTTGTTCTTGCATGTGAGACACAAGTTACAAACAATACATTTCTAGAGTCTCTTTCTTGGTTGTCAGCTCACCACCTATGAACTTCCTACAAATATTTAAAAAACAAGCTGGGACAATTGTGTTGATTCAACAGTGTCAGCACCTTTTGGTCAGGTAATGCTCAGAAGGGGAGTCTCTCTCATTAAAGATACTGCCAAAGGGTAGTCTCTCTCATTAAAGATACTGCCTTTTCTGGCAAGCTAGAAGAATAGCTCTGTTAGGTGCTTTAAAATTTAGAGAAATGTATAAATCCATGGCACTCTTACTTGCTTCTGCTTGCACAGGCAGGCATCAATTGTTACGTATGCACATGCATTTCAATTTTTACAAACAGACCATAACCAATTATTTTAGCATTCTATAGATTCAATAGCAAGCCCAAAAATGTACTAACAGCTGTGGAAATAATGAGTGCACCAATTTTTGCATAAGATTTTAGACAAACAAGTTCAAACTCCATATAAACAAACATCAATAGGAGTAAAAATTTTAGAGGATGCTTGTGAAAAAAAGAATTCTTATCTGAGATTTAACAGGGTAGGTTTTCCTACTGTATTGGAATCAAAAAGTTAGTCTTTGTCACCTATTCTTCAGTTTTGAATAAATTCATATCTGACTTTCAGCAAAGCAGGTTTAGACATCACCAGCTTTCAGTGCTTTGGATCCTAACCAGTTGGAGCTTGTCAAACTTTTAGAAATATTTCCTGTAACATTAATCAAGAAATCATTTCACAAATATGATCCTACAAAAAGCACACACTATCATATTTGCGTGAAAGCACCAAAGTTCAGAGATAGGGCAGGTGACAAACCGACAAAAACATCCAGTTTCAAGATACAAAACTTTTAATGAAGCAAATATAAATTTCAAGGTATTTCCTGTCTCTGTCAAGTGATCTTCCTTTCCATGAAGCTGGTCTAGATTTGCTATGCAGCTAAGGATGAGTCTCACAAGGAAGTTACTTACAGTATAAGTAACTTCTTTGCAGTGAAAGCACAACTTTCCCTCCCTTTTTGCTCTAAAAGTGTAAGACAGAATTCTCTTTCCAATGCTTGCAGATAGAAGACAAGCATGCAGAAGCACAGGACTCCACCCTGGCCTCCCACTCCCAAAACAGCAGTGCTTGTGCCATGCAGCAATTCACTCCCAGCAGCTGCAGTGGAGGACTGTAGACACAAGCAGAGAACTTAAATAACTCTGTAAGTAGCAAAAATATTTATATTTATAATTGGATTAAAAATATCAAGCATGTTTACCTAAGAAATGTAATAGTTGTTTACAAGAACTTTGAGAATTATTGCAATTAAACACGTATTTTAGCTTGCCCATACAAATATGAGTAGCCTTACGCAGTTGTCTTTGTTTTCTGTACTGACTCATTACTCCAACTAGTAATTATTTTAAAAACATCACAACATTATGTTGTTGCAAAATATTATCTGATATTCATTTGAAAACTAACCTCTGTCAGCTCGCCTATGAAATAGAGTAAGACTTTCTATGAAAAAAGCCCACCCAAAGCAACATTTCTTCTACTCTAGAGCAATTTCCTTCACCCCCAGAATTTGAAAACACATCAAAACCCCTCTAAAGATACCTAGTTTCTTTTTCCGCATGAGATGCAGAGATAGTTTAACTGATTTAAGTGTGAATATAATCCAACAACTCATTATCAACATTATATTACACAATCTTTCCAGAAAACACCAAAGCCGTCAGGAAATGATCCCTAATTGCAGATCTATTTGTCAGACTATTCCCCAAAGATATTATGAAACACTGTTCTGTTTTTTCAATCTTCAGATTCATGATAGATAATAATGTTAACTTCATTAATGACATTTAAATCTTATTCCCATATGCAGGCAAACTACTTTGCAGACCTTGTAACTAGCCATTATAGTTTATTTTGGCTTCTAAGCTAAAGAGAAGTGCAACACTGGTTCATAAATGGGGTGATTTCCAGAGACAGCAGCTTTCTGGATCACAGCATTTGGAGTTGTGTGTAACTAAAAGCCAAATTCCTCCACAGTGAGTGCTTTTCAGAGCCAGACACACCGGCATGGCCAGACATCTCATGGACCCAAAATGGGGGATTCACTCTGACAATGACTGAAAAGGTGTTTTCAAGACAGAGAACTGTAATGAAACAGCAGAGGATGTGTTTCTCATCTGAGTAGGAACACAAGATTTCTGGATAGAGATAAAAGGGTTTTGAATTAATCAATAGCAGCAAAATAAACAGGAATGGAGGAATGGATTTTATATTGAAAATTTTCATGCAAATTTTATTTTCCCAAGTTTCAAAAATTAACTTTCCCTTTTATCTTCAGCAATATCAATGTTAAATTAATCTGTCTATTTTTTTGTGCGTGAAAGGTTGATAGCTACATCAATGACAGAGGGAACCCTCAACAGAAATTAAATCTTGTAGATTCCAAAGAAGCTTTGGAAAAACAAGAAAAATCAAACTCAATCTTATAAAAACAATTATAATTTTGGGACCACAATGTGGTTCCGAAAGCTTGTATCCACAAAGATGAATTTTACATCACATCCTAATTGTCAGATTTGGAGGAAATTTTGATTCAGAAAGAATGCAATTTCAAAAGTGCAATGATTATACTCTCCTTGTAAAGGTCTGTCTTTCTTGTATTAGTATGGACTAATGGACTAACAGGCTTTAAATAATTTTTTGATTCATTCTGTACAAATGCCATCAAATTTTTTTCAGTGCTGCCATTATTGTCCTTTTATCTTTATCTTCCCATCTCAGTTTTCTACAATTCCTTATTTTCAGCTCATTTAAAGCGTCATTTTTGGGGTTTATATTTGTATTGTAGATGTGATACAATGAACATTTACTGAATTTTTAAAAGTTTTTATCAATTTTCCTCTACTTTTTTTTACACGTAAAAAGTCCATGGGCATTCTCCAAAGAGATCAGCAGACAGGGAAACTGTAATGAGGACCATGTTCTCCTTCTGACTTACGCTGAAGACAAAACAAAAGGTATCAATCATTAATAATACCTGATGTATATTTACATTATTTAATACTGTATCCCACTGTCAAACTTTGCACAGTTCCTATGGTTGTTATGGGAATACAGCTGAAATTTCAAGAAAAAAGCTTTCCTAAATGTAATGCCACACACTGTGGATCCTAATTTAACCTAACCACGGAATGACTCTGGGATCCAAATCCAGCACTGAAATGTTTCTTCCTTCACGCCAGAGCAGGCGTGACTGCCAGACTGACTCAGCGATAACCATCAGACCTGCCCAACCACGGACATCCTTTCTCATAATAAGATGAATTTTTGTTACACATCTTCCATTCAAGTAGAGACTAGGCCCAAATCTGCTCAGTTTCTGAGATAATACATGATCCTTCCTCAAGCAAAAAAGCATTTAAACAAACATCTTTTCTTAACATTAATGAACATGTTACCTCTTGCTAATTTTGTGACTCAAAGGAGAAGACATTGCTCATTTCTGAAGTTTTGTTAGATCTATGTATTTTTCCCACTATTGCAGCAATTGCAGCCTATATGAAATGAGACACTAAATGAGACTATTACTATAAAAATATTTTTCAATACCTATATATAAATTAATTACAGAGATGTAGTAATATAAGAAACCAAATTATTACCTCAAGCCCTATAATATAGTCAATGCTGCCACTGATTATCTAATGACTAAATATATTAATTTAGATATCCATAATTTATAAGTTGTATATGAATGCTTTTTTCTGTTCTGAAATACTTGCTCCCCAGTGAAGGTGCCTTGTGCACAGATATTGAGCCTTACTACACAGACCCACTGGCAGACCTGAACTCCTGTTACATTGAGGCAAAGCAGTGTAACAAAGTCACAAACTGGACTCTGGAAAACAAAGTCACAAACCACTCATCCATTTCAGAAGAGATTCTGGCTCCACTTGTACTAATATTTACCCTTAAGATAGCAGAATAAAGATAAGAGGACCATAAATTTGTAACACAAAGAGAATTGCCAAATAACATAGGATTAATGTTACTGTTCAGTTATTTATTTATTTGATCTTAGAATGTGAAGGAATGATTAAGGGTGGCTAAAATATGTTTGGAACAGGCAAACTTTTTAAGATCTCCCTTACCTCTTCCTACATATTCTAATGCCACCAGTTCCCATTTTATTCTTTCAGTTCCAGTCTTTCTACTAGAAAAATGACTGCTCCCACTCTCTTTGCGTGGCACCCTTAATTGGCAAGAAAATATTTTTGCCTTCTTTCTTTCATCCATATTTTCTCTTAACTTCTTGGACTCCACTTTGACAGTCTTCCAGAGATTTTAAATTACCCTGCATATCAGTGACACTTTGCTGTAAAATAGGGTTAACAAGGCCACTTTGACAGGACCAGAAGCAATGTTTGTTTTGAAACCAAGTGCTCTGTTTAAATCTATTTATTTCTGCACTAAGTCAAGGCACTTTGAGCTGTCATGATGACTCAGAGCAAAGTTGCAAAGCCTCAGTTGTACAAAGAGATTAGTCACTTTGTTTTTTTGAACTGAGCTGCTCTGAGTCAGCTGTAAATTGTTGCACATCAAGTACCTGGGTACAACTTCAAATGGTGCAGGTAACTTCAGTGCAAATTCCTGAAAGAAAAGCAGTCTCTCTGTATCTGAGCAAATGATTGACTAGGTCAACCTTCTCCAGTATATAACTGAGTTTGACAGTGAAAGAAATTGGAACTGTGTGAACATTGTTTTACATTTTTTCCCTTAGCCAAGGAGAAATTTCAGTCTTAGCAGGCTGAGTTTAATAAGCTCTGAGTATACTGAACAATCAGTTGAGCTGTGCTTTTAATTCATTAATTATGTCAGAGATAAAAAATCTATATATCAAAAGGTTTACTTTTTTTGTCTTAATCTATAAATATAAACTTTAAACTTAACAAATACACTAACTCAAACTGTCTCCCAAGACAGCAATACCATCCTAATGCTTTTTGGAGAAAAAACCCATAAGAGACAGCATAAATGAAACTGTGACATTTCTCTGAACCACTCACCTCTACTAATGCTTTCACATGGGCCTAAAGAGAAGAGTGTAAAAATAATGTGAAGACTAAGAGATGTGAACTTTTGAAAGGGAGGATGACCCAATCCACTGGTCAGTTATAGCAATTTAGTGTTGCTCTAGGGACATTTTGAGTTATTTCCACCTGTAGGAGGCCTGCATTTGTTCCCCTCTCCTAATAGTATAGTTACCTTCCCATAAAGGCTGTCCTTACTAGTTTTTCTTTCTTCAAACCATTTGACTTGTGTTGCTGTTTTACTGGGCATTCAGAAGGACCTAGCATATCTTCTATTCATAGTACAGTAAAGAACAAGCAAATGCTCCTGTCTTGTTTCAGCCTAAAATAATAATAATGTTTCTTAAAGATTTTCAGGATTTTCAGGAGAAATGTTGTGTTATTTACTTTTATTTCAATTTATTTTCTAGAGAACATACTATGGCCAGTGCTCTTCAAATGAGCAATCACTATGTGAAGAGATCCCATCAAATATGACTTTTTCTGCACACTTATTCACCACCTGCTTTCAGTCTGACTTATTTTAAAACTGCCATTTACTTATTATTAAACTAACAACAGGCATTTAAATATGCAAATAAGAATAAACATAGGAGTATTATCTGTTGCACTTATTCATTCTTTAAACTTATTTATGTAATTTGCAGGTATAACCTTGATTTTGTTCTGAAATTACCCATACAAATAGTAATGAATTCTGTAAACCTAGTTGGAACGTAATTTGTTTGTAAAACTGTATGAAAGCCTGATTATGTCCTACCATGCTTTTCTATTGAAAGGATTAGCATCCAATGCCATGTCCTCTTTGCAAGAGTCAAAATAATTGAGATTTGGAACATGAACACTTTAGAATATGATTAAAGAAGCAACAGCAGAACATTAGTAAGGATTTTGAAATTTTCTGTACACTATTCTTTTATATGCTGCCTGAAGATGAGAAATGTGTTGCTATGAAATTAAGTGATACAAATTAATACCCTGCACATTTTATCTTCAGGAGTCTTAAGATAGTTTTGGAAAATTTTTTATTGAAAACAATTAAAAGATACTTTATTTCAAAATATATCAAATGTATTTCTGAAAAATAGAGATGTAAGCCTGTTCTAATCTAGTATGAAACATAATTTAGAGATTCAATGCTACTGTATTTTTTTATGTTGTGGTAATATGCTATGTATTATGCTAAATATGCTAAATATTAAGGTCATTATGTTGCATATTGTACAAATACACAGAAATAACACTGAACTGACAACAGTTCTAAGTAACAGAATGTTCTATTACTGAAAGCATAGTAGTAAGGGAAGTACTGAAAAGCATTAAGTGATTGATTCTGCCCCGATACAACGTATTTACATGCTCTTTCCTCTCCACTATTCTCGCTCACATCAAGCCACATTTATAGGGGAGCAGATAAACTATACTCTGGGCATCTGATGGTCACAGAGTTCCACATGGAAGTAGTAAGGCATTCCTGCATTCTATGCCACCCTTCCTCAAAGCTGTGCTAAGGGCACTAAATTAATGAGCCAATCTCGAAGAGAAATTATTTCCTTCCATGAGCAAGCAGAGAAGTGGGGGAATTTGGGTCAGAAGCAAACATAATCGTCATTCTGCTCCCTTCTGTGTCAGCACAGGGAACTGGCTGGACATGAAGAAAGGAACGTGCTCCATCTGGCAGGATCTGATGGCACACTCCCCACTTGTGCAATGCTACAGCTCAGGGGAAATATGATTCAGAGGATGCTTCTGAGTCACAACTTCTCACTGAGCTGCTCCGAACGGGCATGGCCACGTTTTGTCCCATCGTGGAACAGATCCACCTCACCCGGTGTTCTCAAGTGTGTCAAGCAAGCACTGACTTTGTGAGGGTCACCGAAGCACTGAGCACTAATTCCCTTTGCAATAATTAAACCAGACTCATATATACTAACGAAAAGGCAACCACTCTCTGCTAATGACGTCAAACAGTAAAGCAGCGCATTTAGTATGTGTGTTGTCCAACACGTCTGCGGCGTCATGCTACACATTTGAAATAATTCCTTACAGAGAGATAAAGGTATTTTCACCGCACCTCTGGGAAGCGGAAATTATGGATTCTCTGGAGCTCACGGCATTCCCACAGCCAGGGGCACTCCCTGAAGCTCGCTCCGGGAGCGCCAGGAGGGGCGCGCCGTCCATCCGTCTGTCCGTCCCCTCGCGGGTCCGGCGGCGCTCCCGGCCGCCGCCCGGTGCCTTCCCAACGGGACGGGTACAAAGCCTTCCCAATGGGACGGGCACAAAGCCACGTCCTCGGCACTCGCCAGAACGGCCGTGGCCCCTGACAGAGCTGCCGTGGGAACACGCGGCCGCCCAGGTGCCAGAGGCTGTCCCAAGGAGCGGCTGGCAGCGCGGGAGCAGCAGAGCGAGCGGTGGCCGACAAGATTGATTCGCTCACACCGGTGGCAGTGCTGAGAGCGGAGGGAGAAAGATTAAGGAGCATCAGGGAGTTCCAGAAAGAGCCTGGTGGAACCAAGCTCTGCCCTTCCTGAGATGCAAACAGGGACTACCACCAGAGAAAACCCATAATCACGCCTTCCCCCCACTCTTAAATACATTATTCCTGAGGCTCTAGCACTGCGTAGGCTGGCACTGGCTATACTGCACATGGGGGATACTCCTGGCAGCTCCTCACAGAAGCCACCCGTGTAGCCCCTACACCCAGCTACCCAAACCTACCAAAATAACCCACTGCATGTCACCAACACTGCACTGCCTCCGCCAGCAAACCAAACACATTCCATCCCCCACCTCTGGGTACCATATGTTTAAGAATTATCATTAAAATACATATTCATCACAAACTTCACTTACATCAACCAACAGAATTTCCCACATCAAAATCAAAATAACATCAACACCAATGAAAGTTACAGACAATACTTCCCTCATTCCTTCACCACAATTACAACTACCAAAATGCTCTACAGTCATTCTGCTCTTCCCTCTCTAGCATTGTTCATTCATGTTTTGTCTGTTACCTTTTCCTCTGTCCTTATCTCAAATTCCTCATGTCCCCATTTGGGCATCGAAAAGGCTTTTCTTTTTTTTTTTGGTGAGGGAATAATGAAATTAATCTTACAGCCTGGTGTTGCTACATATTGCTACAAGTATTATAAACCTTGTTGATACAGTCTATCAGCCCAGTCTTCAGTAGCAGTGACCAGCACAGTGTCCTTCCTGGCAGTCACATCTCCAGAACTGGCCCAGTTCCAGTCAGAGCAGTGATCCTCATCTTTGCCTGTGGCACCCGTAGAGGCATTGCCTGGAATTCTGACTCCATCGCCAACAATCACCAAACTGGGCAATCAGCACCTAGCAGCTGACTCACTTCTCCAAGTCAGGTCAGTCATGTCCCAGAGTTTTCCTACTCAAGGAGTGAGGACGGATTCTAGGATTCATCAAACTAGTGCAAAAAGCTGAAAGTTCTCATTTACAAACTATCTAGAGGGCATTTACTTCTGCTACTAATTTTTCAAAATCAAAGAATTAAAGACATACTGGCTAATTGATAATAAAACACCTTTTGGTAGATACGACGTAATAGAAAGAAAGTAATAGGAAAGGCTCATTTGCACTCAGTTTGGAAAAAAAATGCATTTGATTTACAAAAACAGTCCTGTCTGCTCATTACCATGAATAGTTGAAAACTGATATTAACTATACCACTTCCTTTCCAGTTATATAAATGGGTATTTTTAGTTTCTGTTCCACTCTGCTATTCTCCAAAGACAATCTGTGAAATTAGTGAATAAAAGTCTGGTTGCTTTAGTAGTTTCCCTATCTTAATGAGTTGGACATACGGCCAAACTGTGTATAGCAAAAGGGTATATTTATGTTTCTTTCACTAGCAGAGTTGCATAACACCGCACATAATCCTAAATCTATATATCCCAAACAGCAACTATCCATCAATAGGAAAACAAACAGGCAGAATAATCTTACTATTCATTCATGATTCAGTGAGAAAACGTTGTGCAAATGTGAGCGTATGCCTTTGAAAAACAGCATTCTGTGGCTCTTTTCACTGCGTGGTGACACCATCCCCAATTATACAAAACAGTAAAGAAACCAAGCGTCTGAGTATTTCTGTAGACAATGATGTGATAGGATTAGATAGATGGTGAAAGGAGTATAATGGAACAAATAAACAACCAAATCCTTATTATCAGAGAGGTGCTGAGCACCCACAGCTCCCTCTAACTTAAACTGGAAACTCTTTAATATGTCTGCCTTTAATCTTTGTGCCTGAAAATCTTAAATTCAAATCTGTACGTTTTCATAAGTGAGCATCAGCACAATTGCTGCGAAGGTTCCAGCGTCTTATTTCAACACAGCAAGGAAGGCCTGGATGAGAGAAATGAGACCCCATGTAGCTTATGCCAGGAAATGCACATGGAGAGGACTCTTAGTGCACAGTGGATTCTACACAACCGTAGGGGTGAAGGAAGCCCTCAGGCTGGCTTTACAATGATTTTATATAACCCTTGATACCAAAATGTGTGAGGTTCTTTGTCACGAACAGATTTTACCTCTAAAAACACTCTTTTGAGAAAGGCAGGAATTACCAAGGGATTGAAACAAGGTAGAGGGAGCGATTTGCCCAAGGAAGTAGGGCAAACCTGCTGCAAACTGAAATGACAACTTAGAACTCCCTATCTGTACCTTAAACAGAGGGTATTACTGTCCTCTGGATCTTGGTTAAGAAATGGCACAATAACTTCATTTTCTTATTCCACTGACATACAGTGGAGGGACACTTCTCCATCTGCAGAATAATCCATACTAACCAGTAATTTAAAACCACTGTTCTATTTGATTTTGTGAGCTAACTTTGCCTCTTGTAAAAATCAACCATATGACATACTGTGAGAGCAGAACTGCTAAAAAGTTAATGAGAGCGGGCTACTTTGGAAATGTAAAGCTAAAACGAGGGAAGAGTTTGGGCCATAAATACACATTATGAACAATTACATTAATTTATTTTGCACAAAAGTATAGAAATATTATATATTTAATATATGATATGATATATTTAATATATTATGTGATATATTTTATATATATCATATGATATATGATTAGTGAAAATGTAACACATACAATTAAAAACTGTGAATCTTACCTTTCACTTAGCATCCTTTGGTTGCTAAATACTTCTGGGATATTTTTTATTCTAAATTTCTACAGAGGTAATTTCTCCAGTCCCTTTTCTTTTATGAACATATCACAAGTATGGCTGAGCCAGGATTGTGTTTTACTACTCAACAAAACTGATTTCCTTTCTGGTGTTTATTGGGTAATTATTCCTGTAGATGTAACTGAGGAGGGGCATAAAATAGGCTGTTGTAACTAAAAGAAATGAGCAATAAATCATGCAACATCACATCCAAAGCCATTTACTTCTTACATCTTAACTAAATTAATAATATCACTCCCTGTGGAATTTCAGAGTTCCCTGCAGGAACCCATTCCTTGTTCCTCAGTACTTCAGCCACAGATGACATATTTGGCCCTCCATTTGGGTCAACAATATGACTACCAATAGCTTAATTGCTTTATATTACAGACATTATAGCCACTTGTGGAAACTGTAATGAAAGAAATGGTTTCAAATTTTTGGCCTTTGACAGTGCCTGCTTCATGCAGACACTTGGTAGGGTAGAAAGAGCAAATACATGAAACATAAAGCAAACATACCTCCAGCTCTAAGAACTACAGGTTCTTCAGGTCTGGTGAAGATCAAGAGACATGTGGAGAGGATCTTGATTTTCTGTCTTTAGTTTCTGAAAGACAATGAACCCACAGCTAAGGAAGCATTTCATACACAGGCTATGCTGGTTTCCGTAAGCAAAACTGAAAAGTATAAAGCTGATTCTATATGAGAAGTGGGGCACAGACATTACAAAGTGAACTACGGCTATGCGCCAGACAAGTAGCCAGAGAAATAGTGAGAAAGAAATCTACATAAGTTTGTGGAAGTTATAATCATTTGTGACAAAAAAGATAGTAAAATTAGATCCAATCCTATAGCCAGACAGTTATTTCAGTAATGGAAGGGTATCATACACTAACAGCTACACTTAAATGTTTTGTATAAGCTAAGAAAATAAAAAATCATTACTACAGGAAACCAGTAATTTTGATTCCACAACTGCACAAAAATCTCTAAACAGTATATATTCAAAGAGAAAGAAAACAAATAGTTGTTCTTTCTACTAATGAAAGTCGAGAAAGAATATGCAAATTATAAATTAGCTTGTACTGTTGGTAAGTATTTTTTAGTAGTCACATAGGAAAACACCAACAAATTAAGTTTTCAGGAATGCTAAGCACTCCTTTTAAACCAGTGAGAACCCAGTGGAACAATCAATTTCTATTAATTCTGTTTCTGCAGGTCTCTGCGGGTCTGATCACATGCGTCCACCACCCCAAAATTCTGCATGACTTAATTATGCATAGGTTGCTTTCTCAACTCCCTAGCAAAAACACTCCAAGTACAATGTACAAGCAGAGGACTTTAAAAGAGACCAGGAAACAGTGATACATTTCTTCTTACAGGGACAGATTATTCATAGTTACTGTCAAGCAAGCCCAGAGGTTGATGACTAAAAAAAAAAACATAAACAAAAAAGAGAACCCAAGCCCTTTCTTTCAAAACTTTTCCTTTCTTCTTCCCATGTGTATCCTTCAGCAACCAGCCCACATAAGCATGCAATGAACAAAGGTCACCTCGCTCTATACATTTAAAACCACTTTAAATTTTCATGTAAAAGTACAGAATGAAATCCAAATAATTATGGAAATCTCAGCCTCACCCAACTGACAGGCCAGGTAGAAAAGAATGAAAAATAAAAGGAATTAATCTTCAAACACTAGTTTAATTCCACCAAGGTCTATTAACAATATAATGCAATATAATTGTATACTTAATTCAGGACACCATTAACTAGTGGGGAGTTTAGTTGTGTACGTTTGCGCCAACATGTCTGAATCACTATAAAAACTATATTTAATCTCAGTTTTCTAGTGTTAATAATTCTTATTTTGGGAATAAATATATTTCTGTAGTTACAACCTATTTACTGTATTGCCATAACACTTAGGAGCTCTAATCATGTACAGGAATATGCCATGTTAGATGAGATAAAAACATAAACCAAAAAGAGTGCAGCTTAATCACTGTGAGCAGGCAACAAATAGAGAATTATGAAAAAAACCCAAGACATTAACAATCAATGTGGCAAGTACAAGGTTCAGCATGTCAGCATCCAAAATTGAGTTACTGGAGATTTCAAAAAATATCTTTTCCCACACCTGAGAGGCAGAATGAAAGAAAGCATAGAGCTATTTATCCAAAAACAAAACAAGTGGGTGATGGAAGCTGTGTCAGGAATTGTTGAGAGCTGTCATCTCATAATGAATCATAGGTGAGGTATCCAAGAATGACCTTGAAAGCAAATGAAGACAGAAAGTAAAGAGACGTGTGGTCAAAAATACTGGCTAGGGAAATGACCTTTGCTATTGTGTTACAGGAAAAGGATTATTTTTACACTTGACATGACTGGTACACACAAACTCCTAACTCAAATAAAACGTACCTTTGACAGGGACGCTTCTATTAAGAGTGAGAAGGCACCAGGAACAGCATCCGTGGCCAACACCCTGCCCTGCCCTGCAGTTTAAGCACCCCCGCACCACAGCACAGGAGCACGGCTTGGGTTCTGGGCTGTCACGGACCTGCCGCGTGCTCTGCCCCCCAGCTTGGACATAGGCGAGCTGGCTAAAGGAGGAATTAGTCACCAGAGGAAGAAAGTGCTGAGGAAGTGGCTCCCCGCCCTCCACCTTCTAAAATGGTGGGGCAGCCGTATATGTAATAACATCCAGCGATATATTTTATCAGTACAATTAATCTAGATGGAGCAGAGATTTTTACGGCACAGAAGTGCCCATAAACTGTGAAACAGAATGAATTTGCTCTTCACTCTTCGTATTTTCACCTAAACCCTAGGAATTATGTCAGTGGCCTGCTCGGATCCCACGGGCAAAGGATTGTACAGCGGTCACAGAAGTAACGTGGATTGTCACCCCACTGCGACTGGCAGCGGGCAACCCCGAAGCCCAGACAAGGGCGACACAGAGGTGTATCGAAAATAAACAACTCACTGCATGTCAACAACACCGCGCTGCCTCTGCCAGTGCAGGAAGTGGGAGATGATAGGGCTGTGAGGGCTTAGGGTGCTATGAGGGTTCTGAGGGCGTTATGGGGCCTGCGAGAGAATCTGTGAAGGCTTTGAGGGGCTGTGGAGGCTAGGAGAGAATCTGTGAGGGCTTTGAGGGGCTCTGGAGGCTAAGAAGATGCGTGGGGTCCATGAGGGCGAGTGAGGCAGAGCCCCGGCATCAGACATGGCGCCCTGTGGGGGGGTGGGGTCACGCGCAGCACCGCTGCCGCCACGGCCCCCGCATGCCGCCCGCCTTCGCTCAAGCCCCAGCACCCGCTTGCGCCCTGGCGGCTTGTTTACTTCCTCCGCGGAACGCACTCCGCCCTCCACACCCCGCCGGCGCTCCGCCCCCTTTCCCCCC
>VWZV01010477.1:0-48804 GCA_013397155.1 Irena cyanogastra
AAAAAACTAGGGGGGGAAAGAAACTGGGGGAAAGAAAACTAGGAGGGGAAAACTGGAGGGGGAACTGGGAAAAAAAACAATCTGGGGAAAAAAAAACTGGAGGGGGGAAATGGGGGAGAAAAAAACAGGGGAAAAAAACTGGGAAAAAAAAACTTGGAAAAAAAAAAAAAAACAACTGGGGAAAGAAACTGGGAAAGGGAAGGAGGAGGCAGGGAGAACACAGGGACAGGGCAGACCCTGCCCTCAGCTCCTGGAGAAATTCTGAGCATCCAAAACAAAATTCCAGCCTAAAACTCCCCTCCACTTGTAAACCCAGCCCAGGGCTGCTCCCCACCAGCAACGGGATGGGGTTAAAACATGGATTTAATTGGGAGGTATTCCAGAAACTCCTCCTCCCTCCAGCCACACCGGCAGCTCCTCTCCAGAAGCAGCCTTGCCATGAAAATCCAATTTTTGCAGCATCCTCTCCCAGCTCTCCCCACAGCAGGCTGCCCTCAATCGCTGCGGGTAATTTGCTCTTTGCATTATTCCCCAAGCACCGTTTAGCAGAAAATCCTTTTTGGTGAGCAGATCTGTCTGTCCCAGCAGCAATTCTGTCCTGATAAAATAACCTCTGTCCCCACGCCAGAGCTGCTTGAACTCCAGCTGCGAGTTTAGGGGCTTTGGGGGCTTTTTAAATAGAAATTTAAAACAGCAGGGCAGAACTATGGGGTGGGAGCCACAGAGTGGATTTCTGTGGGGTCACAGAGGTGTTGGAGGTCTGTCACCCCCGAGCAGCCCCTCAGCAATTCCCAAATTCCCATTTCCAGCTCCAGGATTTCTGTGGGGTCACAGAGCTGTTTGGAGTCTGTCACCCCCTGAGCAGCCCCTCAGCAATTCCCAAATTCCCATTTCCAGCTCCAGGATTTCTGTGGGGTCACAGAGCTGTTTGGGGTTTGTCACCCCCTGAGCAGCCCCTCAGCAATTCCCAAATTCCCGTTTCCAGCTCCAGGATTTCTGTGGGGTCACAGAGCTGTTTGGGGTCTGTCACCCCCCGAGCAGCCCCTCAGCAATTCCCAAATTCCCGTTTCCAGCTCCAGGATTTCTGTGGGGTCACAGAGCTGTTTGGGGTTTGTCACCCCCCGTGCAGCCCCTCAGCAATTCCCAAATTCCCGTTTCCAGCTCCACGCTCGATCCGTGGCAGGGATCCCTGGTGGGATCCCACAGTGTCCCAAATCCCTGTGGGGGCTGGTACCTCATCCTGCTGCTGTGCAGGGCCAGGGCCTCCTGGTACTGCTGGACACAGTCGTTCTGGAAAATGGACAGGACCCTCCTGGCCAGGCTCCCCAGGTTCAGCCTGGACCCGGGAACAGGAGAGAAAACACCATTATTTCCTTCAAGGTGAAAAGGAACAGCACAGGGGGCTAAAGGTGAGTGGAGAAGTAAGTGCTGGATGCTCAGAAATGAGTTACAGAGCAGACAAACCCTGGCTGTGAGGGACAGGGGGACACAGCCCCCTGTCACCCCCACCCCGGGCACTGCTGGGTCTGCCCTGGAGTTTAAGGCAATGCTCGAGGTTAGGCTGAGCATTAAGTGAGAGAAAGGAGCCTGTGGAATTTCACCCTCCCTGCAGCACGCTGAAGTGGGGATTGTGTTTCTTGCCTGTGACAAATTCCCCTGGTTTTGGTGGAAACTGAAAGGAGGATTCTTAAAGGCACAAAACCCATCAGGCACTTCAGTGCCACGGGAAGCTCAGCGGAGAGGGAAGCAGGGACACTTCCTAAATCAGCATCTCAGTGAAAAAAAAGGCTTCAGAGCGAGTCCTGTGTGAGCCTGGGGCGAGTTTATCCCCTCACCCAGCACAGGGATGTGGCCCAAAGCCCAGCTCCCTGTCCCCAGCTCTGCAGAGCTGCTCCCACAGCTTCACCTGGAAGAGCTCCTGGCCCAAAACCTGCACTGGGAGAGGTCCTGCAAGCAGGGACCAGCACAGAACCACCTCCAGCTGCTCTGACAGCACCAGGGACCATTTTTACCCCTCTGGGCTCCAACCAGAACCAAAGAGCAGCGGCCTGGCCCCAGCAAGGGGCAGCTCCTGGGGAGGGGAGGGTGCCACTCACTTATCCAGCTTGTGGATCTGCTCCTCGTTGTAGCCCAGCCCTGGGGAGGGAAGACACGGTGGTCAGCTCACATTCCCTGCTCTAGCCCGAGAAACGGGGCAGTTTCACAACACCCAGAGCTGGCTGAAGGGGATTTTCCTGCCTCAGCCCCGGGGCCAGTTCAGGACACAGAAAGAGAAGCTCTGCAAGCTTCCGTGGTTCGAGGATTCCACGGAGCAGCTGCTGAGCCAGCAAACCCAAATCATCCATTTCCCACGGGGACAGTGCAGGGACGTCCCTGCCCGGTGTCCCTGGCCCCAGCACTCACTCAGACTCGTCCTGGCCTTCCGGAACTGCTTGTAGATCATGTGCATCTTCTCCAGGCAGCACTCCATCTGCTGGATGCTGCAGGGGCAGGGAGGGAGCGGGAGGGACGGGGTGAGGTGGGGTGAAATCATCCTTTGGGGTGAAGTTATCACTTTGGGATGAAATCATCCTTTTGGGGTGAAATCATCCTCCTGGGATGAAATCATCACTTTGGGGTAAAGTTATCACTTTGGGGTGAAATTATCCTTTGGGGTGAAATCATCACTTTGGGGTGAAATCATCCTTTTGGGGTGAAATCATCCTTTGGGGTGAAGTTATCACTTTGGGGTGAAATCATCACTTTGGGGTGAAATCATCCTCCTGGGGTGAAATCATCATTCTGGGGGGAAATCATCCTCCTGGGGTGAAATCATCCTTTTGGAGTGAAATCATCACTTTGGGGTGAAATCATCACTTTGGGGTGAAGTTATCACTTTGGGGTGAAGTTATCACTTTGGGGTGAAATCATCCTTTTGGGGTGAAATCATCACTTTGGGGTGAAATCATCCTTTGGGGTGACCCTGAAATCCCAGCCTGCCCCCGTGTCTGTGGGCAGGGACATCACCCCATGCGTGGGTTTGGCACCAGGGGCTGTGCCTGCCAGGGGAACAGCTCCATGCGGGTGGGGACAGCCAGGTGGCACCAGGGATTCCACCACACACCTTTTGTCTTCGTGCACTCGCTGCCTGTCCTTCAGCAGCTCGGCCAAAATCCCCTCCAGTGCCCCCTGGAAGTCAAAGATGCTGTGGGAGCACTGGGAGAGCTCCTCGTCCACCTGCAGAGGAGGGGGAGAGGTTGGGAGGAGCTGCCAGGAGAGCCCTGGGGGCTCCTGGGGCTCCTGGGGCTGGGGATGCTCCTCACCCTCTGCAGCCTTGTCTTCACCACATCCACCCCAGCCGGGCTCCTGCTGCCTGCAGGGATGGCCTGGCACCTGAGGGAAGGCAGAAAATGAATATTCCTGAAAGGGGAAACAACCCAGACAGGCTGTCACTGGGGCACAGGAATCCATAGAATGACAGAATCCACAGAATTCACAGAACCACAGAATCCACAGAATCACAGAATGACAGAATTCACAGAATCTATAGAATGACAGAATCCACAGAATTCACAGAGCCACAGAATCCACAGAATCATAGAATGACAGAATTCACAGAATCCATAGAATGACAGAATCCACAGAATTCACAGAGCCACAGAATCCACAGAATCATAGAATGACAGAATTCACAGAATCCATAGAATGACAGAATCCACAGAATTCACAGAGCCACAGAATCCACAGAATCATAGAATGACAGAATTCACAGAATCCATAGAATGACAGAATCCACAGAATTCACAGAGCCACAGAATCCACAGAATCATAGAATGACAGAATTCACAGAATCCATAGAATGACAGAATCCACAGAANCTCAAATCCTTCCCAAACTGAGGGCCAGAGCTGCACACAGAGCTCAGGGTTGTTTTACACCTCGTGCTGGCTCCTGGGGGGTGCAAAGCGATTTCCTTGGGCAGCAACCCAGATTTCAGAGTGCCACATCTGAGCCACGAGATGCGAAGTGCTGATCTGGTCAAAACTCGCCCCGCTGCGTCCAATTTGTCCCAAAATTGTTGGTTTGACACCCTCTGGCTTCGGGCCAGCTCAGATGGGGGCTGTGTGCTGCAGCTGGCACGGGAGCGCCGCGCTGAGCGTGGCACAGGGCTGAGCCAGCAGAAATGCTCCTGATGCAGAGCTGGAGGGGCTGGAGGAGCCAGGGCACCCAGCTGCAGCACTGCTGCTCCTGGCACTCCAGCCCCGAGGGCTGCACTCAGTGGGAACCACGTGTCCCTATTATTTTTTTTTTTTTCTCAAATGAAATGGCAATTAAGAGACTTTGCTAAACGGCAAAGAATGAAAGGACAGCAACCCAGCAGCAAAGAATTTTCCACTACAACAACAACAAAAAAAAGCAGAAGAAAAGCAAAACATTCGTGGGTTGCTTGAGATAAAATGGGTTCAGCTTGGCCCAGGGCAGCTGGGTGGGAAAGAGGGGAAGATTGAGGGCAGCCCAGGGTTTCTCCATAATTCCATGGAGACTCTTGGAAGGAAATGGGACCTCTCCCTGTGGCTGGTGGGTGCTGGATCCCTGGGAATGCAGCCTGGCTCTCCAGGGCTGTTTGCAGGGAACGGGGTTGGTGACAGGGGCCAGACCCCCATGGGGTCCTGGAGCCGGTGCCATCCTGCTCTTCATTTTATCCCAACTCAATTTTCCTTCCCCTGGAGCTGGCAGCAGCCCTGGCTCCTTCCTGCCCGAGGGCTGTGACAGTCAGAAAACCCAGAGTTGGCCAGGACTAACTCTGGCCTCCCCTGAAACCAAGGACTGATCACTAAAAACTGAAGCAAAGAGAGAGAAACAGCCAGAGTGGCTCATTTCTCAGACAGTGCAAAAAGCCTCCCACCTCCCAGATATCAGCTTATTCCTGGCATTTTCCTCATTCCTGATTATCCAGGCACCTCTGGGAGCCCCGTATCTCATCAGCCGCAGCCCAGAGCCTGCAAGGCTCACTTACAGCACGTGTGTCTTCCCCTGGGTGAGCTGCAGGCAGGCGAGCACGGAGTGAGCCCCCCTCCTCTGCTCCAAAATCCTGGAGCACTCCGTCCGCAGGTTCCCGCTGCCAGGAGAGAAAACAGCCCCTCCAACAGCTGCTCCCAGAATCACAGACCATCCCGGGGCCAGCTGCGTGGGAAGGGCGTGGGGATGGAGCTGGTGGCTTCCCTCAGGCTGCTCTGAGGCAGTGGGGGCTGCATGAGCCTAAAATTGGGTGTGGCTGTGGGTTTTAGGGTCTCCCGCCCTCTGCGCTCTGTCCTGCCCCAAAAGGAGAGGGCAGGGCAGTGAAATTCATCATGGAATCATGGAATGGCTCATCATGGAATCATGGAATGGTTCACCATGGAATGGTTCATCATGGAATGGTTTATCATGGAATCATTGAATGGTTCATCATGGAATGGTTTATCATGGAATCATGGAATGGCTCATCATGGAATCATGGAATGGTTCACCATGGAATGGTTCATCATGGAATCATCGAATGGTTCATCATGGAAGGGACCTCAGAGCTCATCTCATTCCAACCCCCTGCCCTGGGCAGAAACACTTGCAAATAGATGCACACAGCGATTATAATAAATAATAATAATAGTAATATGTAATAGTAATAGTAATAGTAATAAATAATAATAATAATAATAATGGTCTTTTCCTCAGCCTCTCCTGAACTGAAAAAAGTGACCCAAAAGGGGACAGGAGCATCCTCACAACACCCAGGAGTTTTCCCTGCAGGTGCAGCCCCATGGGGACACAGTGCCCCTCCTGCCCTGCTCCCTCCAAGTCCCCCAGACCCTACCCCACCATCCCCACTGGTCTGGAGGAGGCTGGAAACCCCTAACTCAGCAAACCCCAGGGTTCTGGGCAGGCGTGCCCCCCCGTGCCCTGCCCAGCAGTGGCTGTGTCACTCACATCACCCAGTGGAGGCCCCTGGCCAGCAGCTCCCGGCCCCTCCGCAGGGCGAGCCCCAGGCGCAGGGTCTGCTGAGCGGCACCCACGGCACTCTGCGGGGCAAAGGGCACTGCCAGGGCCTGTGCCAGGCACGGGGCACTGCCAGCAGGCTGCCAGAGCCGCCCTGGCACACACACCCACCTTGGCTGCGCTGCAGTCGGCCACCACGTCCACCCTGGGCACCAACTTGGGGAACTCCAGTGCCGCTGCAAAGACAGGCGGGGTCGGGGTGGTTTGTGCCCAGCTGGTGGCTCTGGGCAGCTCCCACCCACCAGATACACCCTGTGGCCACTCAGGATTTCAGCTGCAGTGCTGGAGGCTCAGTGCAGCCCTCCAAGGTATTTTGGGAGTGTGGATGAAGGCAGGAATTCGCTGCAAAGCCCAGTGTGGCGCGTGGCCGTGGAGCAGCAGCACATGGCAGGGGAAAACTGAGCCTGAAATCCCAATCCTAACCCTGGTCCACCTCCTGCCCCACTCCAGGGACCAGAAACAGGACTGGGAGCTGGCATCAGGATTGGGAATTGGCTCTGGGAACCAGCACTCCTGCTGCTGGAACTGGGGTCACTGCTGGGAATGGGGACTGGCACAACCCAGCAGTGGGAAAAGCGACCAGTGGTGAACTGGGAACCCTGCTGGGAACTGGGATCCAGGTCAAACACTGCCCAGGCACCAAGACCTGCAGGGATCATGCAGGAAACGGGCCCATCACTCAGCTGGGAAATGGGAAATCTCTCAGGATAATAAGTGGAACAAATCTCTCTTGCAGCAGTCACACTCACGGTCTCTATACCGGACTCCCACCACATCCTCGGGCTGCTCTGAGGTGCTCAGCAAAGTCAGGGGGCTGCTCTCTGTGGTTTTGCAGAAATTATGAGCTTGTAGATTGGGATCCAGCTCATACAGGTGTCCTTCAAAAAAATATTCTTGATGGTGAGGGGCTATATTTGTCTGTTTGAAGACGGCATCTAAAAACTTGGTGGTACTGAAATGGAGAAAGAAGTGAAAGGATGGGGATAAGCAATGAGGTGAGCACACAGATTTTCATCCTTTTAGCAGCCTGCTGCCCTCAAAATACCAAGATGCTGCTATTTTCTCTTAGCAAAATATCAGACAAGGTCAGTGAGCCCCCTGGACACCTCCCTGGGGCTCTCTGAGCTCTGTTAGTGCACTCTCAGCAAAGGCTGCTTTGAGCCTGCTGTGTTTTACCCCGGTCTGGAGCAGTGCAAAGGGAATGGGGCTGCCCCCAGGCTCTCCTGCTGGAGTGAGGGGCTGAGGCTTCTGAGCTGCATTCCCAGATTTCTCTCCAGGCCAGCCTTACGTGTTGTAGGAGTGGATGTAGATGCGATGGGAGGAGGCCTGCTGCAGGGAGAACACATCCACCACGATCCTGTGCAAAATGTCGTTGGTTCCTGCAAAAAACTGGTCGAATCCCCAGCATTTCTCCTGATCCACCTCCAGGATATTGGCCAGGATGGGGATCAGCTGGTCCTTCAGCCCCCTGCAGCAGCAAGGGGAGAAGAGAGGTTTGCATGGCCTTGTTAACCCCAAGTCACGAACACTGCCCTGCCCTGCACCCCCTTTTTCTGTCTGGAAAGCAAAGATCTGCTCTGAAAGCTGTGACACCTGAAGATGAGAAGTTTATCTGCCTTCTAACCCCCCCTGTGCTGTCTGAGGACACGGCAGCTGCAGCCCCAGCCAGGGACACTCACGTGGAGAGGCGGCAGGTGATGGGCAGCTCGTAGCTCCACTCAATGTTCCCATTCTCCTGCCTCTGGATCCCTGCAATGGCCCCAGGAGGCTTCTCCGTGGTGATTTTGTACCTGTGGGAAGGGAATTGTTTGCTGCTGACTCGAGCCAAGCCAGCTCTGTCCGGGCACTGCAGGTGGAGGGAAAGGGCAGAGGGTGGATGTGCTGGGAAAAGCACGATTCACCAAGGGAAAAGAGAGTGCCCAGGGGGAAAACACTGCAAGGAACAGCCAAAACCTCCCCAGCCAGCATTAACCCTGCCTCCCCTTCCAGCTGTTTAGCCAGGGAACGCATTTTACACAACCCTAGAACTATCTGGGTTGGAAGGGACCCTAAAGTTCATCTGGTTCCAGCCCCTGCTATGGGCAGGGATGCCACCCATGCCCAGTGTGCCATCCAAACATCCCATCTGGAGGTAAAACACAGCAAAGGGGACACGGATTGTTCCCCACACTGCACACACACCACGCCCCACAGGCCCCTTGGGGTTAAAGGGGTTAGGGCTGAGTCTGCTTGGGGTTAAAGCAGCAGTGAGCCCCAGCACCACGGCCCCAGCCCCACCCGCGGCTGGGCACGGCACCTACATGATCTCCTTGTTCCTGCGGGGTCCCCCGAAGGGCACGAAGGGCAGGCTGCCGGTGGCAGCGTGGTAGAAGGTGACACCAATGCTCCAGAGGTCCACGGTGACACCGAACGCCTTCTGCTGCGGCTTGCGCAGCACGGCCCGCTCGTACACGTCGGGGTGCTGCAGGGGGAGCAGGGAGAAATGGCTCCTGCCCCGAAACATCGCCTCTAACACAGCTCTGGGTGCTCCCAAAAACATCAACAGAGCTCTGGGTCCTGCCAAAAACCATCAATGGAGCTCTGGGTCCTGCCCAAAAAATATCACTTGGGACACAGCTCTGGGTCCTGACAAAAACATCAATAGAGCTCTGGGTCCTGCCAAAAAATCATCAATGGAGCTCTGAGTCCTCCCAAAAAAATATCACCTGGGACACAGCTCTGGGTGCTCCCAAAAACATCAACAGAGCTCTGGGTCCTGCCAAAAACCATCAGTGTAGCTCTGGGTCCTCTCAAAAACCATCACCTGGGACATAGCTCTGGGTCCTCCCAAAAACATCAATAGAGCTCTAGGTCCTCCCAAAATCATCAACAGAGCTCTGGGTCCTGCCCAAAAACCATCAACAGAGCTCTGAGTCCTCTCAAAAACCATCAATGGAGCTCTGGGTCCTGCCCAAAAACCATCACCTGGGACACAGCTCTGCATCCTCCCCAAAAATCATCACCTTTAACAGAACTCTGGGTCCTCCCCAAAAATCATCACCTGGAACACAGCTTTGGGTCCTCTCCCCAAAAAATTACCTCCAACAGAACTCTGGGTCCTCCCAAAAAAAAAATTCACCTCTAACAGAGCTCTGGGTCCTCCCAAAAAGCCATCACCTGGGACACAGCTCTGGGTCCTCCCAAAAAACATTACCTACAACAGCTCTGGGTCCTCCCAAAAACTATCAGCTGTAACAGCTCTGGGTCCTGCCAAAAACCATCACCTGCAACCCTGTCACAAAGCACTGAGCCCCTTCCCTTCCGAAAATACAGATGAAGTCTCTGCTGCTCCCGAGTGACTCAGCTGTAGGACTGAGGGACGGGGACCAGCCTCCCCCAGGACTGCCAGGGCCACCAGCCTGGGACGTGCCCTGCTCACCAGGTACTCCTCTGTCCCGTAGACAGACACAAACTTTTCATCGTCCTCCAGCTCTCGGGCGGCCCCGAAATCCGTCAGTTTGTAGATGCTCTGCCCGTCCTCTCCCACGAGCCTCATGATGTTGCCGGGTTTGATGTCTCTGTGGACGACGCCGTTCTCACGGAGGTGGTTCATCCCTGCCACTGGGCACACGGGGGAGCAGCACTGTGTGTGGGGCTGGGCTCCAGGGGGTCAGTTGGAATTTAGGAACGAGAAAAGGGCTGGGGAGGGGATAAATCCCACGGTGGTTGCTCTTAGATGGGGAGCAGTGTGACGGGGGGGATGGAGAGGATGAGGAAATGGCACAGCCCCTTGCCACAGCAGCTTCCCAGAGCAAGGAGAAGCCCTCAACGCAGAGCTCAGCCCCTCAGGGGTGCAATTCCTGACCCCTCACTCCATTGCCCAGGGCCGGTGCCTGCAGGGTCCCCAGCTGGAGGGGCTCAGTCCCTGCTGGTGCTGGGGGCTGGTGGTCCCGACCCCCTCACTCACCCACACACTGCAGCACGATGAGGAACTCGGACTCAGCCAGCCCAAAGGCATTGGCTGGGTCTTCCAGCACGTTCAGCAGGCTGCCACTGGAGCAATATTCCATCACCAGCACCTTCTGCTTGCTGCTGCCCTGCGGTGGAGATGCCAGGAGGGCTCAGCCAGCCCCGTGTCCCAGCAGGCAGGAGCAGGTCCCCTCCCTCGGCTGGTGAGCCCCAGGGTTTCCCAGGGGGTTCCCACTCACTGTCTCCTCCACGGCAAATAATTTGACGATGTTTTTGTGGTTCAGCTTCCGCAGCATCTCGAACTCTCTCATCTGGACTTCCTGGGGCCGCAGGTAGCTGGCACTGTTAAAAACCTTCACAGCAACCAGCTCCCCCGATTTCTGGGAAAGGAGCAAAAACAGGGAAAGAAAACACGGGGTGATGCCATTCACGTGCAAAGCAGCTCCAGGAGCTCTGTCCCGGCTCCCACACCCCACTCGGGATGTAAATGCTAACTGCACCACGTCTGCTCCGCTGCACAAACGCACCGCTGGTATTCACCCCCCTGCTCTTCCTGTCCCCGCACCCACGTGCTGCGTGTCGCTGTGTTTGTTCGGCCCCACAAAAGCTCCCGTCTGGAGCCGGGGCCGGCAGCTCCCCGAGGGACGGGGATGTTCCCAGCCCGCTCTCGCAGCCGCCGTTCCCGCAGTTTGCTCAATGAACTTCAAAGGCTGCCGAGGAGGAGAGCCCGCTCCAAGCCCGGCAAGTGTCTGCATGCAGTATGCAAATGGCCAGGGATGAGGTTTTCAAAACCTCTGGGCAATCCCCGGAAAACAGCTCCTTCCCCTGCGCCGCTCGGGAACGCGAGCAGCGCCGGCTGTGAGCGCCCCCAAAGCCGCCCTCGACCCGCAGAGAAGGGGAAGGAGCCCCACGGAAAATGAAAACAAAACAAAGCAGCGCCTGGGCTGCTCCACAGGCAAGGATCTCCCGGGAGGGCGAGTGGAGCGGACCTCGGGCATCCCGTGGGGCGCCGGGGCTGCGGAGTTTTGGGGTTCCTGCCCCCCCAGCTGACCCCGCTCACCTTGTTGCGAGCTTTGTAGACGGAGGCCGTGGCCCCCTGGCCCAGGAGGTCTTCGGTGCTCCACAGGTAGTTGGGGGTGCTCTGCATGTCCAGCGGGAAGCGCGGGGCTCGCCCCGGAGCGCTGCGCACCGAGCCCGGAGCCCTCCGGGAAGCGCCGGCCGAGGCCGCTCCGCGGGGCAGCGCCGGGGCCGGGGCTGGGCATGGAGCGAGCCCCCAGCGCTGCCGAACCCGCCCGGCCGGGCCCTGCCGGGGCTGGCAGCAGCGCCCCGGCAAATGCCAGAGCGCGGGCGCGGAGGAGCGCGGGGCCGGAGGCGCCTCCCCGGCCGGGAACCGAAACCCGCGGATTGCAAAACCCGCCCGGCGAGCGGCGGCCGCGCTGCAGGAGGAAACGCCTCAGCTTCCTGCTCGAGAAAAAACTTCCCAGCCGGGCAGCCAGCCCCGGGCACGCCGGGCTGCTCCGGGACGGCTCCGGTGGCGGCGGGAGGTGCTGAGCTCCGGCTGCCATCGGCACTGCCGGGATTCGGGAAGCGGAGCGGGAGCAGGATCCGTGTCCGGGGTGGGTTCCAGCCCTTGTCTGTGCCAGCACGGGGTCAGTGCTCCACCCCTGGCACGGACACAGCAGCACCTTGCGAGGCTGGCACTGAGATGTTCGGGCTCGCTGTCGGTGATGTGGGGCAGGGTGGGGTGCGGGATGCAGGCGACACACAGGGTGGGATGCAGGATATAGGTGACATGCAGGATGCAGGGTGGGATGTTGGACAGGGTGAGATGCAGGATACAGGTGACATGTAGGGTGCAGAGCAGGATGGGGGATGCAGGACAGGGTGGGATGCAGCATGCAGGGTGGGATGTGGGATGCAGAGGAGGATGCAGGGTGAAGTGTAGGACAGGGCAGGATGTGGGCTGCAGGGTGGGATGCAGGACAGGATGGGATGTGGGATGCAGGACAGGGTGGAATGTGGAATGTGGGACGGGGGGGATGAAGGATGTGGGATTCAGGGTGGGATGCAGGGCAGGATGTGGGATTCAGGGCAGGATATAGGGCAGGATCTAGGATTCAGGGTGGGATATAGGGCAGGATGTGGGATTCAGGGCAGGATATAGGGCAGGATCTAGGATTCAGGGTGGGATATAGGGCAGGATGTGGGACTCAGGGCACTCTGCTGCCTGCACAGAGCACAGCGGGGCTGCTCCTGTCCCTGCTCACTCTGGCTTCACCGTGACCAGCTCAGCATCAGGGTCCCGCTGTCAGGAATTATCCCAGGCTGGCGTGGATGTGTCTAAAGGCTCCATCCTCACCAATAAAGCCTCTGAAGGTTTGGGAGTTCATCAGCGTGTGGGGCTTCCAAACATCAACACCACTTCACCAGCCTGCTCACTAACTCCACCCCTAATTAGTTCCTTAATTCCTGCTCAGCTTCATTTTCCCACCCACGGGTTAGCGTGCCTGGAGAAGCCTCCAGAGAGCTGGGGGCACAGCCTGGCCCTTTCCCTGGGGTTTTCCAGGGATGGCAGAGTCTCAGCAGCTGCGGGAGCACAGGGACGACGGTTTAACCACACCGACCCTGAAACCACTTTGATTGAAGTCGTTTTGCTGCAGCTCAGCTGACAGGAAGAGAAAGGGCCGGGGTGACTTCTTGAAATTGTGTCTGGTTTTATTTTCTATGCGTGTGGTGGCTGTGTCCTTAGAGCAGGACCGTCAGCCTGTCCCCACGGTGCTGGCCAAGGCCTGGCTGGGAGTGCAGGGAACTCACCCCCAACACCTGCCCGGCTTCTTCCAGCCCCTGATGCTTTCCTCTGCTATCCTTTTAACATTCCCAGCTCGTTTCCTCTCCCTGGTTGCCCCATCAGCAGGTTTTTCCTCCCAGCTGACTCCCCAGTCCCATCTGAACCCCAGGACTGGATGTGCCCACAGGGGATAAACCCTGGTGTGGTGGCAGAGCGCATCTGGCACGGGCTGGGAGAGAAAAAACCCGGCCTTGAAAGTAAGTTGTGACAAGAATTAATTGTTCCAGGTGGTGGCAGCAAAGCCCGAAGAATAAAGGACAAGCAGCGAGCTCTGTGTGCAGCAGGGAGCTCGTCCTTGGGGTCAGAACAGCCGGGAATCCCAGGAGCCCAGCGGTGTCCCCACGGTGTCACTGTCACAAACCTGTGACACGTCCCTGAAAGCTGAACCCCCCAGCACTCACCACGGTGTTTCCGTGTCAAAAACCACCAGAATGAGTTTGTGAGGGAGGGTCGGACCCACCTGTGGTTTGGTGAGGGTTTAAGAGACAATCACAGCGTCTTCTGCTGGGCAGTGCCCAAGGGAAAATCAAAAATCCCCCGTTATCTGTGCCACCCCACTGCTCTCTGACTCCTATTTCATGATTTAAAAAAGCCACCAGCAGCGTGCCCAGCTGGCTCTAGGGTGGTACCACAGAGGCTGCTGTGATTTTGGAATCAAAGCATCCCAGATTTCCTGAGGAGATGTGGGACAGGGAGCACAGGGATGCTCACCCAGGGACGGGGGGACAAAATGCCTCAGTAGACATCAAACCTCTCTGAAAGGAAGTAATTCTTTCAGATCTTAAGGAAAGGAAGCCAAAATGACCCAGCCCTGCCACGTTCCCCCTCCAGGCTCTGCAAAAGGCCTGTGGGAAAAGCGAGCTGGGGGAAAGCTGGTAATGATAAAATAATGATCCAATCCATAATCTCAGTCTTAAATCCTCTTTCCTGAGACAGTTGGGGGTCCATCCTCCACAGGAGAATGATGAAGATTAAGCATTTTTAAATCAGGTCACTGCCAGGGAAGAGTTTGCCCCGGGGATCCTGGCTGCGTGCGAGCCCAGGGTGGGGGAACAAGGGCAGGAATCAAGAATCTGTGGGGTCACAAAAGAGGTTTGGGTTGGAAGAGACCTTTAAAGTTTTATCATTCCACAGCAGGAACACCTTCCACTATCTCAGGGTGCTCCAGCCTGGCCTGGGACACTCCAGGGATCCAGGGGCAGCCACAGCTTCTCTGGGCACCCTGTGCCATGGCCTGCCACCCTCCTAGGGAGGAATTCCTTCCCAAATCCCATCTAAACCTGTTCTCCTTCAGCTTCAGGCCATCCCCTTGTCCCCTCACCACATCCCTGGTGTCCCCCTCCTCTCTGTGCCACCACGCTGCTCCTGCCATCGAGTGTCCCCGTGCCCAGGATGGCTCTGGCTCCTGCAGATCCTCCCTCACCCACTCACCAGCACCTCCAGCAACATTCCAGAGCATTCCAGAAGCCCCCCCAGGCCACACTCGCCCTTCCTCCCACTCAGCCCCAGGACATCACACTCCAGCACCCTCAGGTCAGTGTTTCCACCATACCCAAAACATTTATTTCTCCAAAACTATTGCTAATGACAATGGATACATTTCGTTGCCCCAGTATGGATTTAACACTTCCAACACATCGACTCCTAATACTGTACAAGACTGTACCAAAAGGGGGGGGGAGAAAAACCAAAACAAAAAAAAGGCTGTACCTCCATATTGTACAGAGTTCTATGTACAAAGTACAATTTTACACAGTTTAATATATACACCATATATATATTGGTGTAGAAGACATGAAACAGTGGAAAACTTGTTTTAGCAAGAACATTCCATCCCACCATGAAACAACTGCTGCTGACAACGCCAGGCTCAGACAGAAAAACACAATTCCTACACTTTGCAACCCGATTTTCCTGCCTCACAGCAGGACCACTGGAAATCAGAGATGGATTTCAGCAATTGCCCTGTTTGAGCTACATCGAGCTGGGCTTTCAGAGAAGCTGCTGCTCCCAAGTATTGCTCCAGCAGTTTGGCACACTCACGAGTCCAACCCCTCAGGCTCGGGGTGTTCTTCACACCTCAGGGCTGTGCCTGGAGGAAAGGCTGGTGAAGTCACTTCGGGAGAAAGGTTACTACAGTGCCTCGGAAAGGACAGACCCACCTAGGATTGCCACTGCAAACTGCTGACTGTTTACCCTGTGTGAAGCTTGGCAGATCAAGTATTAGCACGGCAGGAAGCTGCCTTCCCTCTCCACCTTCCCCTCTTTTTGGCCCATCGTTGAGAAACACTTTCATCCCAAACTACGTTAGAGGAAGCACAAAATTTAACAGGGAAAAAAAAACAAACCCAAACCAACAAAACCCTTCCATTTTCCAGGCCTCGAACTGCTGTTTTGGCATCTCTAGAGCCACCCAAAGAGATGGTTTGCTGCTAGAAGCCAGCCTGGAGAAGAATTCATCTGCCTTCTGGTGGGGGTCGGCGGGACCGCTTGTGCGCGCCGCAGCCGGGGTGGCCCCGCAGGCACCAGGCAGAGGGTCAAGTATTTCTGGTTTTATTTCTTATTTTCAAGTACCAGGTTGTCACACAGACACAGAGACACGCAGAGAGGGATGTGGAAGGAGCTCAAACCCCCAAGTTCAGTCCGTGAAGTGCTTGGTGTTTCCCCAGGGCTGGCGCTGGGAGCGTTCCTGGGGGAAGGACGTTCCCTCCTTTCCACCTCTCGTGCCACCAGCCCACTAAAGGGACAGCTTTATGTCCCCAGCTGCATTTGTGGGGGGTTAGCCAAGGCCAGATAAGCCCAAAAAAGGGCTGGTTTTTTTTTTTGTGGAAGCTAAAAATCTCAAAATAAATAAATGCCCAGCTTGTTAAACTCAATTTCCTGTTCTGGACAGGCCGGTGAGCAATGGAAATGGCCCAATGCTCCTCTTTTCCTGTGGTTTTGAAGCAGTTTTTGATGCAGTTCCCTACCCTGTGGCTCACAGGCGAGTTCAGTGTGTTTGCACTTTGCCAGGGCTTGGTCCTGCCAAGCACAGGTGCCCCTCAGCTGGCCACCAGAGCAGTGCCACCCCCGGGGGGCCGGGGGCACCTCCTTCCTCTCCCTCCTGTGCTCACGGATGTGCTGGACAAGGGGCCTGAGCTCAGCCTCTCATGGAATAGACCCAGCTGTCTCAACTGGGATTTTTGGGGCATTTTTCCATCATTCCTGACTCCTCACGGAGAGCATCTCCTGCTGGAAGTGTCCCCTCCACACGGATCCCACCAAGGGAGCAGTTCCAGTCTCCCCAGCCCACACCCCCGGGAAGGATCCGGAGTGCTGAGAACCAGAGACGTCGATTTTTGCAGAAGAACATCTCCCAAAAGCTCCATAAATCCCCAAACCTACGCCCTGCTCCACTGGATCTGAGGTTTTTGACACAGAGAAGAAGAGAAATAAGGCAGCAAACTCCACCTGCAATGAACTTCTCCTGTCCCAGTATTGCTGGAGCTCTTCCAAGCGCGCCGGGTCGGCCCCGTACCAAGTGCAAGGTGGGGAACTACAGCAGATGGGATTTCTTGCCAAGCTGAAGTGTTCTGATTCAGTAAATAAATTTATGAGAACTTGGTTATCTTAACCTACTTTTGTGCAAGAACAATCTTGCCTTAAAAAAGAAAAAAAAAAAACAACAACTCTAAAAAAAAAAAAAAAAATCAACAAAAACTCCCAAAACCCAACACATGAGGTATTCAGCACAGGAAACCCAAAGACTCCTTTTGAACAGGTATCAAAATACAGACATATACAACAACTTTTTTTTTTTTTCTGTTGTTCTGCTGTCACAGTGCACTCTAATTATTTACTCATTTTCGTTGCAATGAAATACCCAGTACAGATCAAGTGAGAGGGTTTGATCGTGTCCCACTGCTCGGACATGAAGGACAAATTTACAATTCATAAACTTTGGAGGACCTCAGAGAGGCAGAAATTAAGCAATGGTTAAAGCACACTGCTCCATTCCCAACTAGGGAAATAACCCAGAGAAGGTCTGAGCTTCAGAAACCATTCCGATTGATCACCTAAAACCGTGTTTCATTTTAAAAGTTTTTTGTTTTTTTGTTTTTGCTTTGGATTATTTCAATCCAACACCTGATGAACAAGGTTCATACAAAGCACTATCGAACAGACAGACATCATTCCAGTTATCAAACACTTCTTTTGTCTTTACACTCGACACAAACATTACAGGAAAAGTCATGAAAAGAGGATTTCCTTGGAAGAGCTAAAATTCCTTCAGGATATGAAGATGTGGAGTGACATTGGTACCTCCCCAAGCAAACCACTGTGTCAGACCTGTCCACAGGGAGGGAACATTTCCAGTCCCTCCTTCCCACCTTTCCAGCAGTGACTGCTCATAAAACACTCGTGGCAAATGTCCTCTCAGCCTTGTGTGTTCACAGAGCTGAAAATCTCCTTTTGTTCCATGATTTCGGGTGTGATTTTCTCCTTTCATCCCCCTGCGTGTGATTTTTCTGCCCGAGGAAGAGGAAGGACGAGCTGCAGCCTGTCCTATTGCTTGTGTCAATCACAGTGCACACCAGAATTCCAGTTGAGTCGCTCCATATCCAGGTGATCCTGCCAAGCACCTTGCCCTTGGCAGCAGGATTGTCCCAGAGCTGTGGATGCTAGAGAAGCACAGTAAGAATTCAGATACAGACAGTTGCTGTTACAGTAACCTGAAGTCTTTTTTAAAATTTGTTTTTGTTTCCATCTAATTCCACACTTCAGACCTCGAAGCTGGAAAAGAGCAGCTCCTCCAACGTGCTGTGCGTGGCTGAACACTTATTCTTAGGAATATTGAATGCTAGGCATAAAAAATATAAAAAGAAAATAAGGCATTAAAATGAGGCAAAGTCAATTTACAGAGATCCTGCTCTTGACACAGATTAACTTCGGTCGTTTGAGACCAAAAAAAAAAAAAAAAAAAGAAAATAAATCAAAAAACCCAAAAAATTCTTACTAAAAAGGAAATGCCAGAAAGTTCTGCCTGAGCAAAAAATTACAAGTTTAATCATTTTACTTTTATTTTTTCCCCAAAAGAACAAGTGATTCCTTGGTGGTAGAAGTCCATCAGAACCTGAGAGCAAAGGTCGCTGGTGGCATCTCCTGGAGGGACAGGGACAGTCACACTCGTACCGTGGGGCTTCCCCAGGAAAGCTCAGGAGAAATGGCAAACGAGGAGAGTTCTCACCAAAACCTCCCCAGTGCTCCCCAATCCTTCACTCAGGGCCCAGAGGAAGCTGGCGTTTTGGGAAGTCATTAATTAAGGGTTGATTGCTTCTGTAGAAAAAAGGGGGTTGTGCGTGTGGGGTGGACAGGGATGCAGCAAGACCCTGCTCCATTTTTCCAAGTATCATCCTAAAATGCATGAGAAAAGGACATTTCAGCAACTCTCCTTGGCTTCTTTTTTAAGTGCCAATTAAACTGACTCTGCAGTCACCAGGAAGTCACAAACTGAAAGGAAACCCAGCTTAAATGGGTGAGAAAAAAGACTTTTCTTCTCTTGTCCTGAATCCATGATTTGATGGAAGCCTAAGATGTGCAGCTTGTTTGAAATACGGAAAAGCTGAGGAACGAGGCGAGCCCAGGGTCAGCCAGTCTCACTCCTAAGTGGCACATGCCTTTTAATTATTAAATTAAATAAATGTGGGCACCGTGGAGAATTCCCAGGGGAGTACAAAAGAGTCCTAGGGTTGCTGCTGGCTGGGGGTAAATACAAATAATTCCAAAGAATTCATTCACAGGTCAGTCCTGCACGGAGCAGGCACGGCAGGGCAGCCACTGCAGAGGCCACGTGCTGTCACATCCCTGTCCCCAGCAGCTTCCCTGCACTGCTCTATAAGAGCAGAGAGGGACAAGGCAGGGAGCTGGAGAACTCCTGAGCGAAGTTTTTACAGTGCTTGGCGCTGGGATCGGGGTCAGGATCTGTCCTGAGGAACGGGCAAACCAGCAGAGTGTGTCTTGGGGATGGGCTCCCAGCAGAGGATGCTTGTTTTCAACATTATCTCTCTTTTTTGTTTGTTTTTAACATTCAGTCTCCCGAGAGCAACCACCACATCAGAGCCCACGGGCTGAAAATGACACTGAAACAATAAAGCTGCTTTTAATATGGGACAGCAAAGGGGGAAACCAGTGAAGATTGTCCATAAGCAACAACTGGGCTCTTTCTGGTGCTCCCAGGGCTCAGGAACACGTTTGTTTATATTTGCACAGACACATCTTACGTAGAACTCCACAAAATCTACGAGTGTTCCAGAGTAAACTAATTTTTCCATGACAAATAAAGCATGAGGCTGGATGGCCAAAGGCTTTGGCCCTGAGGGGGAAGAGTGGGGAGCAAACAAACAAAACCAGAGGATGTGATGGAAGTCGAGACAGACCCTTAACCACCGTGGCACCAGCGGGCGACGGAATAATAATAATAATAATAATAATAATAATTATAATTATAATTATAATAATGCACAAGAAACAGGCATGTCCAAGCTCCACGTAACCAGTGGCACCAAAACATGCAATAGACTAAAATCTATCCTATTGTTTCCCTGTGATAAATGAAACACAGAATACAGAAGTCACTACACCAGCATCCCAAAACAGGACACCACCAAATGTTCCTTCCAGCGGCCGAACACTCGAACAGGGCATCAAAACCAAACCCCAACTCATCCCTTGCTGCTTTCCTGCTCAGCTTCACAGTGGCTCGTGGATTGTGGATTTCCCAAGCGTGGCAGGAGCTGTCCTGGGGACGTGGGACGAGGCCGCGGCCGCTCCCGGCAGCTCACCTTCAGTCCAAGCATTCGTCCAACAGGAATTTCACCGTCTTTGCCAGAATCTCCCCAGCTGGACCAGCAGGAGCTGTGCCCAGCGAGCAGCACGGGGTGCATCAGACAGTACAGGACTTGTCGGGGGGCTGCTGGGGGGCAGAGGAGGCCACGCCGGGGCTGGTGGCGCTGCTTTTGGGGAACACGGCGGGCTTGGGCCGCGTGGCCGGCGGCTTGGCCGGCGGGGCCACCTTGAGGGACTTGACGGGCCGGAAGGTGCAGGGGATGTCCCCGGCCGTGCTGGCGCTGCGCTGGAACGGGGGCTCAGCGTCCTTCAGCAGCTGGGTGTGCAGGGGGCTGGAGGGCTCCGAGGTGGGCGCCACCACCGGGGAGGTTTTCAGCGGCTCCAGCGTGTCCAGGACCACGTCGGGCGCGTGCTTGACGCTGCTCTGCCTCTCCAGCTCCCGCAGCTCGTTCAGGGCTGAGTTCATGGTGGCCTCGATGTCCTGCAAGCACAGCAGAGGAGCTCGGTGAAGGCACGGCCCAGACACATAAATAACCAGATAAAAGCCAGGTTTTGAGCATGTTTTGGTTTTCTAAACACCAAGCTCGGGGCAAGGACCAAACCGTGCAGCACCGCGTCCTGCAGCTGATAATCGCTGAAATTTTCCAGCAAAATAATTGCTAGCACTGCCTTGGTGCTAATCTGGCCCTTCACTGCTCCTGATGCTGCACAGACCTGAAAGCAAAGCCCCAAATTGCAGCAATGAACAGAAACCAAAGCATTGGTGCCCATTTATTTGGCACGTGAGATTCAGGAGAGTGAATTCCTGAGGGAGCACTGATGGCTGGGGACTGGCTGATGGGCCACACACTGAATGCTGAAATCCTCATGGGCTCCTCCTGCCTCAGTGGTTTTTCTGCTGAGCTGTTCCCAGAAATGCATTTCACAGGACTCAGAATTTTAGAAAACACAGATGTCAGAAACACATGCAGAAACCAAGACTGGCCCTTCTCCTTCCTCTTAAAAACCATTACAGCTCCTAACAAACAAATAAAAATAGAACTTCTGAGCTAAAACCCCTGGGTTTTTGTCTCAGGACCTACACGCTGTCTGCTGCAGAGTCCAGTGGTGCACAGAGCTCCCTGGGGAGCAGGAGAGCTCAGCCTGGCTCTGACTCACACTTCTGGCTGCAGCTTTTTCAGGGGGTGGGGAAGGTAAATCAGTCAAGGAATAGTGGAAGAAAGCAGAGGCAGAAATCTGACGCCTCCCACTCTATCTTGAGGCCAGGCAGATTTTCGTTATGAAGTTGGGGAAATATGTAAGATGGTTATTGGGTGGTGTTGGAGCAGATACTACAGAGAAAAAACACTGATTTAACACAGCTTGGGTGTTTTTCCCTCCTTTTTAAAATTTATTTTCCCCTCCTCTATTCTTTTTGTCCCCAGACTCTTCTCCAGTGAAACAAAGGAGCGAAAGTTCTGGCAGGGAGAGCAGACAGAACAACTTCAGTCAGAGCCTAATTGAAAAAACAAAGAATCTGATTTCTATCAACCAAAGCCTCAGAAGGACAGGGAAACACAAAGACAACAGGAGCTGTACACTACATTTCCACCTCAACAAACAGGCTCAAACGGCAAAATACAAATTCCCATCAGCATTAACCCCACTGAGTTTTGATGTGCCCCTTATTTGTTAACGTGGAGTTGCTGTTTTGTCAATAAAAATCCAGGCAGGGCTGGCTCTGTAACCCGAGCTGGAGCATTCCTTGCCTTCAGCAGAGCCACCCATCCATGCCAGCAGTGGGTGCACAGAGATGCAAGTGCAGGCACATCCACTGGGGAAGAGCCCTCTGGAAGAGCAAATCTGTAATTTCACATCTTTGCTAGCCAGCCCTGCCCTAGTGTAAATAACTAACTCCTGAAAACCAGCAGGGCTACGTTCAGAGCTGGCTGCTGAGCACACTCTGAGCCCTGCAAGGAGATGAGGATGCCACTGGAGCACTGCACAAATCCTGCTTTTATTTGGGCTGTGCTGCTCCATGTGCTTCCCGTGTCAGCTGTGGGGCTGACATTGAGTGAATCTTAGAGGGATCCAGCACCAAACCTGAATTTTCCCAAGAAAAAGTCATTTTACCTTTAAAAAGAACAGTTTTGTAGACACTTCATGTTGCCAAGAAAAAATTGATAGAAGTTTTATAAACATCTCTTGTTCTCAAAATTACAAGTACTATTTTTCACTTTAATTTTTTATTTTCTTGTGTATGTTTTCAAAATATATTCTCTCTATCTCATCCAATCATTAAAAAAACCCCATTATATCATTTAACCAATCAAGTAGCTATTAACAAAAAACCCTATAAAAATTATATAAAAATAAAACATTTTAATTTTCTAGAATTCAGAATTTTTTCCCTCATTTTATGCACCACAACATCACACAGGCAAGCCTGCACCACTGACAGGAGATTGTTAAATCCACTCTGTTATAGTCCTACAGTAGTGAGTCCTGTAGTTTTTTATTAATAAGGTACAAAATGGTCAACTATTTTTTGTTATAAGGTATTTTTTGTTTAGGTATTTAGGTATTATTTTTTATTTAGGTATTTTTATTATAAGGAATTTTAAAATTTAATTTTATTTAATTAAGAAATGACACCATTTTTATTTTTAACTTAATAATTAATTACTCGAAGTTCGTAATGTGGATTTTTTTGTTTAATTATATTAACTGACATTGAGTGAATCTTAGAGAGATCCAGCAACAGGCCTGAATTTTCCCAAGGAAAATCATTTTACCTTTCAAAAGAACAGTTTTGTAGACATTTCAGGTCCTCAAGGAAAGATTAATAGAAGTTTTGTAAACATCTCTTGTTCTCAAAATAACATGTGCTGGTTTTCACTTTAGTTTATTATTTTCTTATGTGTATTTTCAAAATATACTCTATCTCATCCAATAGTAATAGAGAAGAGTTGTATCATTTAACCAATCAAGTAACTGTTAACAAAAAACCCTATAAAAATAAATGATTGAAAATAAAACCTAATTTTCTGGAATTTGGAGCGACAGGAGTCCAACCCACTGTCCAGGCAGGGTCACCTGCAGCAGGTGACACAGGAACAAACTCACCCAGGTGGGTTTGGGGTGTCTGCAGAGAGGGAAACTCCACTCCCTCCCTGGGCAGCACTTCAGGGCTCTGCCACCCTCAGGGACAGAAACTCTTCCTTTGTTGAGGCTGAACTTTTTGTTTTAATCCACAGCTCCTTGTGCTGTCGCTGAACAGAGCCTGGCACCATCCTGACACTCCTTGGGGAGGTTGGTGTGGATTGATGGGAGATTTGTATGGATTGATGGGAGATCTGTATGGATTAGTGGGATCCCCTCTCAGCCTTCTCCTCTCCAGCCTAACCAGGCCCAGCTCTTGGGGAAACTTCTCTAAGTCTCTCTTCTCTTGCTAGGGGTTCAAGAGTTTAACCCATCTTTTGCTGAGCAACAGTCTGTTTTGCTTAGTAGCAGTTTCTAGAACTAAGAGTTTCTTCTGTTACTTCACTCTCTCTAAGCTCCTAGACTTGTCTAAAAGCAGATTCACACGGTCTGTTTGGAAGGACACATCCACCTGAGTCCTTTCTGTCCCACAGAGTCTTGCTGGTGGGGTGGCTGCCAGAGAACACAGTCTCTGCTCATGCAGAGCCGCCCTGCAGAGCTGCAATTCCCTCCTGGAGAACAGAATTAAACCCCACCTTGCTCTCCAACACCTCTGGTGGCCCACACCCCCCGAGCCAAGCTCCCAGCAGGAGCTGCTGCTCACCTGGGCGATGACCTCGGGGTCCATGGGCCGGTGGTTGTTGAAGCTCTTGGACCTGCCTGCAGTGACAGCCTTGCGGATCTGCGGGCTGTCCATCCTGCTCTTCAGCGACGAGTGCCGGCTGATGGAATTGAGGCTGCCGTGGCCACTGATGGAGCATTTGTCTGGAACCTCCTTGGGAAGGCTTTGGCTCAGAATGGGCTGAGATGAGGGCCTGGAACCGGCTATGGCCCCGGGGGAGGCTGGTTCTGCCAGGGAACTACCTAGGCCGTGGCTGTCACTTTGACGGAACGCTCTTCTGATGCTGCCTGACTCTGGTTTCTTTCTTTGCCTTCAGTCACAAAAGCAAAACAAGTCAATACAAGCAGGTACAGGGCTGTCATTTGAAGATATCCCCCCAAAAACAACACGCAGGACAACGGGAAGAGACACAGAGGTACCCAGATTACAAAGAGACCCAGGGGTTGAGGAGTGATTGCGGTACAGTGAAATAATCATAAATTATAAATCATAAATCATTCCAGTTTCACGCTTCTAACAACAAGACTGAGTCCTGGCAGCTGTGCACATTCATAGCAAAACCAGAAAACTTGGGTGGAACGTGATTAACTTGGTCAAGAGGAGAAGAATTTATACTGGAACAAAAAAAAAACAAACCCTCTGTGCCATCAACAGGTTTTGATGATGTGTTTTTATTACATTCCAAGAGCAGAGCTACAATCTTTGACTGGAGGACACAGTATAAGTCTACTAAGCTCCTGGCCCAAGGCATCAAGTTATTATTTTCAGAGATCAGCAAGCAAAGACCCCCAGTTTGGGGTTCATGATCATTCCCAATGTTTGCTGGTGGTAGGAGATGGTTCTTTTTCATGGCTTTGGCAGGACCACAAGGCATTATCTATGCAGGGCTACAGATAAACCAAAGGGATGATGTCAAATGGATGAACTGGTCCAAAGAATTTAGTTTCTACCCCAGCACCATGAGGTCTGACAGCACGATTCCACTCAAATCATGGGAAGGCCAATGCAGCAGAATACTTTATGCCATAGGTCTGAAGCTTGGCATCCATTATACAGGGAAGGATCCATTTATATATAGCACCAGCCCCATGAATAACTGCAAGAAAGTGTTAACTCCAGTAGGATTTTGGCATCCAAATAATAATTCAGTGGGTGGCACAACTGTCATTGCGAAACCATCTGATTTAATTTTGCTCAAGTCTGTTCACACATAGGTCAGAAGATTCATTCCTAAAGAAAAAACAACAAAATGAGTCTTATGCTACTTATTGCTAAATATCAGGTTCCCTAGTAAAGGGAAAAAAAGAAACAGAAACAAAATCTAGGGTGGACATTCCCCAGGCTTCTAAAAACCACTACAGACAACTCTACCAAAGCCAGCAGATGGTGAAGCTCCAGCACAGGTCTGCTATGACACAAATCTCTCCATAACTGGCAGAATGGCCACTCCAGTGGCTCAGACAGCAAATATCATAAAAGAAAGCCCAGATCTCAAGCTGATGCAGATTAACACGGCTTCCCAGATATCAGTGGAGCTCTGCTGAATCCCATAAGGAAGGCCCAGGCTCTCTAGGCCATGAGCAGGGCCCAAGCCTTTTAAAAGGATGCATTTGTGCTAATGCCTTTACAGACTACATTGTGTCAAATTAACTGAAGGTTAAGAACATCCCCTCCCATCAAGCTGTAATTATCACATAAAACCTTCACTGCACAATGGAGAGAGGTGGGGGTTTTTACCACCACGGAAATAATCAGAAATATACTGAGGATAAGTCTGTCTAGAAAAAATATTTAACAGATCATGGAATTTAGTCTGCTACTAGCTTGATTTTCCAGCTTTTTTATTATGTTGGGTGTTGGCTAAAGCAACAATTTCTGGTGGAGGAGGCAAGGTTAGAGCAACAGGGGGTTGTGCTGTTCCACTGCAAGCATATGGTTAGTAACCCGAGGTGAGGAGTGCTGCAGAAACAAAGGAGAGCTCCAGGCAGTGCCAGATGGTGGGACTGCAGGTATGGCATTTATCACAAACTGGGACACAGCTTCCTGCAGGAACTGCCCCCCCACCCCATCAAACAGGACGTGGGAAATGTGGAGGAGAGGTGACAGATCACAGAACACGACGAGGGACGGGGACAACGACACGAGATCTCAGCCCACCACTGCCCTCCCCTCCTCTGTCTGCCCAACACACAAATAGGGCACGTTTGGGAAAACAGGACCAGATGGCACCTTGGAGACAGGGAAGAGAAGCCAGTGGGGCTTCAAACGAGCAATGGCCACGCTGGTGACAGAGAGGGGACAGCAAAATGTGAGTGAGTTCAAAGAGGGGGAAGCAGAGAAGAAGGGCGGCAGTGCTTGTTAATGAATGAATTTCAGGGAAGGAAGCATTCCACTGGACTCATCACCAAGCTCTTGACAGGCAGGGAAACAGTGCAGGGCTGCTCTTACTTGTTGATGTTTGCAAGGTAAATGTCTGCAACGTGGCCCCCGCTCGGGCAGCTGGCTCCAGCTCTGGCTGTCACCTTCTCCTCCGGTGGCTCAGAATTTATTTCTATTTCCGACTTCGGGCTGGACCGTTCCGACATCCCATCCTCACTAGGAAGGAGGAGGAGAGGGTATCACAACCACAGCAGGAGCTGCAGGGCTGGGTTTGCAGTCCAGCACCGTGCAAATGTACACCCAGCATGGTCTTGAGAACCACCAGAGTCCTTCAAATCACAGAATGGCTGGGCTGGAAGTGACTTCAATCATCTTGTTGCCATGGGCAGGGACATCTTCTGCTACCCCAGGCTGCTCCAAGCCCCATCCAGCCTGGCCTTGGGCACTGCCAGGGATCCAGGACAGCCACAGCTGCTCTGGGCACCCTGTGCCAGGGCCAGCTCACCCTCCCAGGGAACAATTCCTCCCAACACTCCCAGTCTAACCCTGCCCTCCTGCACCCCAAAGCTATTCCCCTCCTCCTGAGCACCTGATTCACGTGAGCACCCTGGAGATGCCAGCTGTGCCAGACAACAGAACAATTCTTCCAGCACCCCTCCACCTCTCTGAGCTCCCCTGGCTGAAAAGCTGAACTGTCCCCTGCTGTGTGGCCACAAAGGCCCTTCCCAAGGAGGTTCTGGAGGCAGCTCAGGCTGGGGGTGACACGTACGTGTCCTGCACCTCCATGTACTGGTGAGAATGAGGGATGGCACGTATGTGTCCTTGTCCTGCACCACCATGTACTGGTGGGGGATGAGGGGTGGCAGGATGAGGGGTGGTGGCACATACGTGTCCTGCACCACCATGTACTGGTGAGAATGAGGGGTGGCATGTACGTGTCCTTGTCCTGCACCACCATGTACTGGTGGGGGATGAGGGGTGGCAGGATGAGGGGTGGTGGCACATACGTGTCCTGCACCACCATGTACTGGTGAGAATGAGGGGTGGCATGTACGTGTCCTTGTCCTGCACCACCATGTACTGGTGGGGGATGAGGGGTGGCAGGATGAGGGGTGGTGGCACATACGTGTCCTGCACCACCATGTACTGGTGAGAATGAGGGGTGGCATGTACGTGTCCTTGTCCTGCACCACCATGTACTGGTGGGGGATGAGGGGTGGCAGGATGAGGGGTGGTGGCACATACGTGTCCTGCACCACCATGTACTGGTGAGAATGAGGGGTGGCATGTACGTGTCCTTGTCCTGCACCACCATGTACTGGTGGGGGATGAGGGGTGGCAGGATGAGGGGTGGTGGCACATACGTGTCCTGCACCACCATGTACTGGTGAGAATGAGGGGTGGCATGTACGTGTCCTTGTCCTGCACCACCATGTACTGGTGGGGGATGAGGGGTGGCAGGATGAGGGGTGGTGGCACATACGTGTCCTGCACCACCATGTACTGGTGAGAATGAGGGGTGGCATGTACGTGTCCTTGTCCTGCACCACCATGTACTGGTGGGGGATGAGGGGTGGCAGGATGAGGGGTGGTGGCACATACGTGTCCTGCACCACCATGTACTGGTGAGAATGAGGGGTGGCATGTACGTGTCCTTGTCCTGCACCACCATGTACTGGTGAGGGACAAGGGGGGGTGGCATGTACATGTCCTGCACCACGATGTACTGGTGGGGGATGAGGGGTGACAGGATGAGGGGGGGTGGCACCTACGTGTCCTGCACCACGATGTACTGGTGGGGGATGAGGGGTGGCAGGATGAGGGGTGGTGGCACATACGTGTCCTGCACCACCATAGTGGCAGTGCAATGAGGGGTGGCATGTACGTGTCCTTGTCCTGCACCACCATGTACTGGTGAGGGACAAGGGGGGGTGGCATGTACATGTCCTGCACCACGATGTGCAGGTGAGGGACAAGGGGTGGCACGTATGTGTCCTGCACCATGATGCACTGGTGGGGGATGAGGGGTGGTGGCACGTACGTGTCCTGCACCAGGATGCACTGGCGGGGGATGAGGGGTGGTGGCACATGTGTCCTGCACCATCATGTACTGGTGAGGGATGAGGGGTGGCACATAGGTGTCCTGCACCACGATGTACTGGTGGGGGACAAGGGGTGGTGGCACATACGTGTCCTTGTCCTGCATCACGATGTGCTGGTGGGGGATGAAGGGTGGTGGCAAGTACGTGTCCTGCACCACCATGTATGTACTGGGGAGGGATGAGGGGTGACAGGATGAGGGGGGGTGGCACGTACATGTCCTGCACCACGATGTACTGGTGGGGGATGAGGGGTGACAGGATGAGGGGGGGTGGCACCTACGTGTCCTGCACCACGATGTACTGGTGGGGGATGAGGCCGTCGATGCCGTTGTGCCGTCCCTCCCACCAGTCGTCCGAGGCCCGCTGGTAGAGCAGCAGAGAGGCTCCCTTCTTGAAGGACAGCTCCCGTGCAGTCCTGCCCAGGTAGTCAAACTTGGCTATGGCCTCTATGGGCTCACACTCTAGGAGACAGAAGGGAATAAACAAGGTTTCACTGAACGCCTGGGCTCAGTGGCGGAATTAAGGTTTCATTAAAATAGAAAGGGTTTCATTAAAATAAAAAGGGTTTCATTAAAATCAAAACCTCACACTCTAGGAGACAAAATGGAATAAACAAGGTTTCACTGAATGCCTGGGCTCAGGTGAGCAGCCAGCAGTTTGAACTTGCCACAAAGCAGAGCATGAGGAGGACCAAGTGTTCCTTCTTCAGGCAGCAGAGGGGTGGGAGCAGGAATATTCACAGGGGAGCCCCTGAACTTAAAGATGTTGCCCTTTCATCCTTTACCTCATCCCTACACGGAGGGCACATTTTCCAANTGGCACGTAGGTGTCCTGCACCACGATGTACTGGTGGGGGACAAGGGGTGGTGGCACATACGTGTCCTTGTCCTGCATCACGATGTGCTGGTGGGGGATGAAGGGTGGTGGCAAGTACGTGTCCTGCACCACCATGTATGTACTGGGGAGGGATGAGGGGTGACAGGATGAGGGGGGGTGGCACGTACATGTCCTGCACCACGATGTACTGGTGGGGGATGAGGGGTGACAGGATGAGGGGGGGTGGCACCTACGTGTCCTGCACCACGATGTACTGGTGGGGGATGAGGCCGTCGATGCCGTTGTGCCGTCCCTCCCACCAGTCGTCCGAGGCCCGCTGGTAGAGCAGCAGAGAGGCTCCCTTCTTGAAGGACAGCTCCCGTGCAGTCCTGCCCAGGTAGTCAAACTTGGCTATGGCCTCTATGGGCTCACACTCTAGGAGACAGAAGGGAATAAACAAGGTTTCACTGAACGCCTGGGCTCAGTGGCGGAATTAAGGTTTCATTAAAATAGAAAGGGTTTCATTAAAATAAAAAGGGTTTCATTAAAATCAAAACCTCACACTCTAGGAGACAAAATGGAATAAACAAGGTTTCACTGAATGCCTGGGCTCAGGTGAGCAGCCAGCAGTTTGAACTTGCCACAAAGCAGAGCATGAGGAGGACCAAGTGTTCCTTCTTCAGGCAGCAGAGGGGTGGGAGCAGGAATATTCACAGGGGAGCCCCTGAACTTAAAGATGTTGCCCTTTCATCCTTTACCTCATCCCTACACGGAGGGCACATTTTCCAAGCCCTAAATCCCCTCACAGCAATTCAAGCTAGCGATGATGGAAAAGGCAATGACAGAACTAGGGTTTCATTAAAATAAAAAGGGTTTCATTAAAATCAAAACCTCACACTCTAGGAGACAGAAGGGAATAAACAACAGTTCACTGAACACCTGGGCTCAGGTGAGCATTCAGCAGCTTAAATCTGCCACAAACCAGTGTATGAAGAGGATAAAGTGTTCCTTCCCTCTTAAGGCAGCAAAATTCAGAGGGGAACCCCTGAACTTAAGGATGTTGCCCTTTCATCCTTTACCTCATCCCTACACAGAGAGCACATTTGTGTTCTCCAAGCCCTAAACCCCCTCACAGCAATTCAAACCAGCAATAATGGAAAAGGCAAGGGCAGAACTAGGGTTTCATTAAAATCAAAAGGGTTTCAGAGGTGGGAAGCAATCAGGCACATTCCAGACAAAAATCTGCCCGTGGTTCTCTTCCTCAAAAGCAGCTGAAGTGAATCCCCTGGGCAGGCAGGGGAGGGAAACATCCTCTCACTCCAAGCTGCTTCAGAAATAAAGCAGCAATTCAGAAGGAAATTTCTGCTGCCTGTGAGGCTCACCTGCCCCAGAGAGAGGAATTCTAGCACGGTGGGAGGCCCTGCTCTTCCTCCAGGTGTCACAGAAGCAAAGGAAACCATGCAGGGGTGAGCACACAGAGCTGCTCCCTGCCCGCTCCTGCAAAGCTCACCCAGGAGCTCCAGCCATGCCCTGCCACTAATCCAGGTCCCTGCAGGGCTCTGGGATCACACACAGGCACAATAAGGGCATTGAAGACACTCAGGAAAATCAATGTGGAATTCCTGTGGATTATTTTTAAGGCTCTGAAAAGATCTGCCACTGTTTGAGTGTAAATGTGCATTCAGGCAGCTCCTGGTTCTGGGCAGGGATCAGGGGAATGGAGATGAGCTCAACCACACAGCCCCAGTGGGCTCCCTCTAATTACTTTAAAGGAGCTTTAATGCAGCCAAGCAATCCATGGAAATTGAGTTCTTTCCTGGAGAAAGAGATTTGTGGTTCCTCTCCCCTGATCAAAGAGAGATCTGCTACTCCACACAGAGATCTCTGCACCACGGGAAGCTTCTACAGTGCAAGAGGAAACTAAAAAGGGCTGAAAGGCCAAACATGGGGCACAGCTTTTGCAGTTATTCCTTGGGACAGGATTTGCTCTGGAGCTGCAAGGCAGCAGCAGGGCTTGAGAAAATAATGGTGTAAATCCATCTGAGCCAGGCTGAGGGAGCAGAGCAGAGACAGCTCCCTCCAAAAAGCCTCACCAACAGCTGAAACTGCCCAGCACCAAGTGACCCAGGGCAGCCAGCAACAGGATCTGTGAGATGCACCCCAACAACCCCTCCACTGCCAAACCTGAGAGCCCAGAGCTCTCTCAAAGCACCCACGGTGTGGGAGATGGTAATGGTAGAGATAAAGCCTGTTTGCTTTGGGAAGAAGCCTTGGTTNGCAGAGCCCCCAAAAAAGGAGGCTCGCTCATAACTGGCTGCCTGAACAGGGACCCAGGTGAGCCTGGGGTCAGACTCACACAAATCCCACTGATCTCTCCTCAGCCAGGGGTTTGGGAGGGTGGAACAGCCTGGCCCATGCTGGCAGCTTGTGGCAGACTCCCCAAGCACGTGCTTGTCTGGGTTTGGCTCCTTCCTCCCTCTTGCTTGCCCTGCCAGCTTGTCCTGCCAGTAAACAACCCCAGCAATGCTGGTTTTGGTGTCCCCCTCCATTCAGGAAGGGGATGGGAGTGTGCTTTGGTAAATTCCATCTGCTTCATTAACAAGTGTTTATTGTTCCAGATGAGCGTGGCACTCAGGTTTCTTCTGTTTCCAATTTGCTTTTTAGGACTCTGGCTTTTCTCCAGAGGACTGATTCTAGACTTTAATTTCCAGTAGCTTTTTCCTCCTTACACTTATGCTCAGAGAAGAAAACTGTGTGAGTGAAGAGCAATAAGGCTAAGCCAAACAATTCCCCTGCCAGTCTGACAGCTTGGGCAGACAAGCAGCAGATTAAAACATTTCCACTCGTACTTATAATTTACCAAACACACAATCTGCTTGTCTTTCAGCAGTTCTGACCTCTCATACCTGTCTCCAATCAGTTCAGGGAGGCTGGTGAAGTGCACACAGGCTCTGCCAGACACCACCTCTCCCCTCACCCCAAAATTCCTGCCTGCAGTGGAGGTGCCTGGGGTGACAGCTTTACTGTGGGAAGGTTAATCCCAGCCTCCCCAAAGGGTTTTAAGAGGTTTGGTCCCACCTGAAGACAGAAGGAGAGAAAAGCCCAGGACAATCTGTGGTGGAGCTGTACCTGCACTGCTGAGAGGTGGGACCAGGCTGTGACACTGCACAGCCCAATTAGCACCAGACTCCTTAATTAACCACACTGCTGCTCCCTCAAAGAGACCCAGCCCCAGCTGCCTCAGTGCCAAGGGCTCCCTCCCAAAAGCTTCCTATGGAATATTCCAGGGAGGCTGCAGGACTCCATCCAAACACCTCCCAGCTTTACCTTGCCCAGGGCCCCAGGCACTCCAGTGCAGAGGCTGCAGAGCAGTGTCCTTCTCTGATCTTTCTCCTTGCTCACCCTTGTGCCCTCCCAGGCACCAAAAAGATCCCAAAATCCCAGGCACAACCAGCACAAGCTGACAGCAGGCTGCAACCTTCATCCCAGGATTCACTCACAGCTGGGCTGAGGGGGCCTGGCCTTCCTTACAGCCATTAAATTGCTTTTTCTCAGAGATCCAAGCTCCAGGAGGACACATTTCCATGCATTTTTCAGAGCTCCCACTTGTCAAACGGAACACTCTGTTCAAGGCAGGAGTGATCCTGTGCTTCATTCCCCAAGGCTTTGTTTCCTCCCCTCGAGCCTGCAGGAGTGGCAGTGCCAGTGCCTGGCCTTGCTGAGGGAGAACTGATTTCTCAGCATTTCCTTTCCTTTTTCCTTNGCTGTGTGCACACCAGGGGCTCAGCCCTGCAGGATCAAAGCCCCTGGGAGCCAGGGATGCCAGGGGAGGCTCTGTCAGGCAGCTGCTGGAGCACAGAGGCAGCACAGCAGCACCTGGCAGGGCCACTGAGCAAATTCCTGCAGGCCAGCTCAAGAAGCAGGATGCCTGATTTTAAGGGAATGCTGCTTCCCACCTCTGCAACTGAGAGCATCTGAGCAAAACCACCCTAGAACTTCAGAGCTGCCAAGGGTCTGAGCACAAGAACAAAGCCAGGTCCTGCCCTGGTGCTCAGCCTGCTCAGCACACCAGGGATTGTTTCATTTCAGTCACTCCATCCCTCCTCTGCTCTGGGTGGGGCTCACAGGATGTTCCCCATGCCAGGAGGAGCCTGTGCAAGTATCAGGGACACTCACAACTGCAGTGTCACCTTCTCCTTAGGAAATATCCTGGAATTCTCAGCCCTGGCACCTCTTCTCACTGATCAGATGAGAAATGTCACTGAGCTTCCTCAAAGAAATCCAACAATTATCTCTGAGAGAGGCCCTCAGGATCCTCTGCTCTAAAACCCAGCTCCCAGTGGAAGACAAGCAGGTTTGGGGTTTGTTTTGCTTGCTCCCTTAAAGGGCTGGGGCTTTGAGCACTCACAGCTGTCCTTCCTGAGCCACTGACAGCAGAAATGCCTGGCACAGGCAGAGGGCAGTGAGAGAGGACATTGAAACACACCCAGCCTCCTGCTGAGACCCCAAGGGAAGAAGGGACACGTTCAGGTAATTCTAGAGATTCCCACTGACCCCACACCTTTGTACTGTCTGCCACGTGATGCTTCTGATTTAAACCCAACTTTGGGTCTTTAAACAAGCCCAGCCCTCCCTGCCTCCCCCAAGGCAGGCTGCACCAGTTAGCCCAGTAAAGCCCAGGTTCCCATACCATCATCACTGGTGTGGTGCTCAGCTGTGACGTCCTGCACTGAATCTTCTGTCAGGGCTCTCTCTCCATGAGGGCTTTCACTGCAACAGAAGGAAACAGGGACAGCTGTAACTGCTGGGAACTGAGATCCCTCCTGGCCAAAAAGCAGACAGAACTGGGAACATCTTGGAAAGTCATCAGAGAGAACTGGGAACATGCTGGAAAATAACCAGCCAGACCTGGGAGTCCCCAGCAGCAGTCAGTATTTGGGTTCTGCTGCCACAGACACTTTGTGGATGCAGCTGCACGTGCTGAAGTGGCTGTGGGTAAAAATCAAGCTGAATTCTTCTTTGATCAGCCAAACCAAACATCTTGGTGACCCCTTCTGAGCGCTATCAGCAAAGTCCAACCTCTCATCTTCCAGCCTGGACCTCTGGAGATGCTGAGCACTCACACAGCAGTGCCAGGCTGGGTCCAGCTCCTCCCTGCCCTGCCAGGACTATTCCCCAGGCTGCATTCTCCATTGCTCTAATTAGCTCATTAGATGGCTGATGAGAAAGCTGCAGCTTCCTGGGGGAAATCATTCCTCGATTTATAACGATATTTCCAGGTCTGTGTTTGTCATCTCCCTCCATCCCTTTTATCACCATCTTAAATGTCCCATTCATTTCCCTCAACAACTCCCACAGCCCAATTAGCTGCCTGTAAATAAAGATTCCAGAGCACCTACACTACCAAGAGGACTCATTTATGTTTGGCATGAAGAAAAGCTTTGAAAGGATCACCAGACAACAAGCGGCAACCAAAGGTTATGTTTTTGTAAGAAGCTCCACGAGCAGTTCCCTCTGGACAGGAGCAGAAAGGAAACTGGAAGAGGATCCACTGCCTCTCCCAAGCAGCTCCACAGAGCTGCTGCCAGCTGGCAGCCCTGCCTGCCTGCCCTGCCTGCTCCTCTCAGGAGAAAAAAAACGGGCTAAAAACCAGTGCTTGCTCTTCATGTTACACCAGAAAACTCCTCTGCTGCCTTCTGTGACTCCTTAAAGGTGATTTTTAATCTTCTTCACACAGGAGTAACTTCATGCCTCATTTTGGCCCTGCAATGGTTAAAGTAAGTGATGATGGTTGGACAGTGCTCTCCCCCTGGCAATCTACCTCCTGTGCTCTTTTAAATATGAGGAAAACAGAAAAAGGAGAAGGGGTGAAATGTCTGAATAATTCTGGCGTCTCCTTCTGCTTAATCCGCAGGACACCAGGCTGCCCAACATCTCCTGAGCCAGTACCTCAGCAATCAACCTTTCCCATCCTTTGCAAAGCCTTTCTGCTCTTTAATAAAGTTTACAGAAGCCTCTGAAGCCAGCTGGAGGCCCCAGGAGAAGCAGCACTGAGGGCTAAAGTTTCACCCAGACTCTGAAGTCATGTCGAGCACAGCTGTGGCTCCAAACCCTGCTCAGAGGCCATGTGCCTCTCCCCAGCCATGCCTCCTGAAAAGCACCATTTTCCACCTAAAAACCTGCCCTTGCTGCTGGCCCAGCCCTGGCTGCTGCTTTGGGAAGCAGTGGTGTCACCCTGAGAGCCCTGAAGGTGACAGCAATAAATGCTGCCAGAGGAATGGAGTCGAGGAACTCCCAGCAGAAAATGGAGGGGCAGCTCTGATGTGACAGGGACAGCACCCAGGGAAGGGCTGGAGCTGGGCCAGGGGAGTTTAGGGTGGATCTCAGGGAAGTTTCTTTCCCCAGAGGGTGCTGGGGCTCCCCAGGGAATGGGCACAGCCCCAAAGGTGCCAGAGCTCCAGGACAGCGCTGCCAGGGATGCCCAGGGTGGGATTTTGGGGTGTCTGTGCAGGGCAGGGCTGCACCAATGATCCCTGTGGGTGCCCTCCATCCCTTATCTCCTTCTCTGCTATCACCCCCAGCACATTCTGCCCCCCACACCCCTCTGTGCACTGACAGCCACACTGAGGGTACTCAGCACACTTTTATTCCCTTCACCTCATGGGACAAAACCAAATTAATGTGTTTCCTGAAGGCCATAAATATTATTAAGTTGGGGTTTTTTTTCCCCCCCTGCAATTCCTATATAACATCAGCTAAAAACATCAGAGAGAGGGGTGAAATGAAGAGAATTTCCAAAAGGTTTTGGCAAGTCCTCTGCACACAGCAGTGAGTTTGGAGGAGCCTCCAAACGAGGAGTGATCCCACAGCCCCAAGACAAGCCAGGGAAACAAGGCTTGCTCTGTCACCACAGTGACTTCATTTAAAAAACCCATTTATTTCAGTCCACGAGAAGAAGCATTTCCATTGCTGTGACACTGAAGGAAAAAAAGGGGGAGAAGTGGGACACAAATGAACATTCCTGATCCTCAGAGGGAGGGATCAGGAGGGAAGCAAAGCCCTCCTTTCCTTCCCCCACTGCCCAAGCTTCCAGCCCAGATGACAGGAGCCGCTGTGCCTGAATTGCTTCCAGATGTGCTCTCAGACTGAGCACGTGGCCGGGCCTCTGGAGCTCCAGGCTGCATGGAAATAGGGATTTTACATTCCTGCCTCTTCCCTCCCCCTGCAGCGGGGCTGCCCTGGAAATTAAACTGTGCCACAGCCTTGGAGGTTCAGCTGCAAGTGACCCCTGTGTCTGAAGCAAAGGCACTCCAGACAGGCAGAGAGAAAAGGCAAAAGCAGGAGAGAGAAAAAAAAAGGGAAAAAAACAACACAAAGAGATTGATTTTGGCAGCTACCAAACCAGAACATCCAAGAAAATCCCTCCACAACCTTGCCCTTCAAGATAAGTGAGTGAGGTTTGACAACTGAATAGCTACTTTATACCAGCTTATTTCTTTTAAGCTGATGACTCTCCAGAGAGACCAGAGCCATCTTTGCTGCTATAAAACAGATTTCTGAAAGGCTGGAGCAGATGCTGCAATCCTGAATTAGCCAACACGACTGCAGCACCCTAATCCATGGATAAACACCCACTCATGGATCCCTCAGAGCATCCCTCATACCAGTAATCCTCCGTGTTTCCACCTCTGCTGTAGACTGGGCCCTCCAGCTCCCTGGGCCCTGGGAAGATGTTCTCATGTTGGATGATGATGGTTTTGATCAATTCATTGACGTGAGCCTGGCAAGAGACCTGGTCGTGCCCCTCGGGCACAGACATCAGCGTGGGCCCGAAGCAGATGGCCAGGTTGTAGGGATCCATCATGTTTTCTTCACTGAACTGAGATAAACTGCAAAAAAAACAGAGGTGGGAAGGAGGGTGAGCAGCAGGAATCATCATCATCATCATCATCACCATGCACTGCTCAGAACACACAGCTGAGCCCAGAAGGTTTGCTTTGGGTTTTCCAGGACACAAATGTTCTGGATCCAGGTGAGAAATGAGACACTGATGGTATTTACTGAGAAATGAAACAGAAACTGCAAAGGGAGTCTGAAAGCTCTGGGTGCTGATTTTAATACTTGACTTTATTTCTTCTCTGTTTTTGTTGCTCAGAGCCCACCTGCAGGGTAATTAAACACCAGGGTTACAGCAGCACCCCCCTGCCATGGATTTAACTGAAAGAGAGGAGGCTAAACAAGATTTTGAGAAGAAATCCTTCCTGTGAGGGCGGGCAGGCCCTGGCACAGGTGCCTAGAGCAGCTGTGGCTGCCCCTGGATCCCTGGCACTGCCCAAGGCCAGGCTGGACAGGGCTTGGAGCAGCCTGGGATGGAGGGAGCTGTCCCTGCCCTGCCCATCCTCAATAATTCCACGTTCATCCCTGCAGCAGAGCCCTGGTGCTCCCAGGGGTACTCACTGGTTGAGGAATGCAAAGAGGTATCTCATGACAATCAGGGTGGTCTTGGGCAGGTTCAGCAGCACCTTCCGGACGTGCAGCGCTCGCTCCTGCAAGTTATCCATGGCTGCAAGAGAGACAGCACCCCAGTCACCCTGCTGCCCCACAGCCCCAGGGCCACCAGTGCCACCAGCTCTGCAACCTGGGCCAGCAGAGCCCCGGCAGGAGGGGATTTGGCTGCAGAACCTGCTGGAAAAGCCTCTGCCACAGAAGGTCCCCGAGCACGCGGGACCCCCCTGCCCTGCGAGCGTGGGAGCTCTGGATGTCACCTGCTCCAGGGGCTCTGCAAAGGGCTCATTCAGGGCAGCTGGGAAAGGTGGGTGTTTGCAAAGGAGAGACTGTGTAACACTCCAATTAACATCGTTAAAGGGTGAGGCAAAGGGCTCTGTGTGCAGCAGCCCGCTGAGAAAGAAGTGGGCAGCATGAATCAGCTCAGGAGGGAGAGCTCCTCTGGGGGAAAAGTGGATTTTGCTTCTCTACATAACATGAATCCAAGTCTGGAAATGCATTTTGCAGGAGCAGAAAAGCACAGGCCATTTCTGAAGCTGTCTCCTCAGTGATCTTCTGCCTCTCTTCTGTCCCTGCAAAGGCCATTCCTCTGCTTGGACAATGGAATCATTCTTCAGTTCTGGGGGATGCAGCAAGAGCCAGGCCACTTAAAAACAACACAGAAAGCACAAACAACCCTCTGCCTGGCAGAAGCACCTTTAGTAACCATGAAAAATGTTCACAGTGAGCGCCCTGATGATTGATATGCTGGAGCAGGAGGCAGAGGATGGTCCCTTGGGGGTATGAAGCTAAAAGGAGAATGAATAAAAACTACCTTGTCAGCTGAGGCCAGCACAGGAGCATGGCAGCAGACATCCAGGGAAAGCAGATATCCAGGGAACCCTGCTGGTGATCCCTGCCTCGGAGAGGCCATTTCTGACATCCTCTGATGACAGCTCTTCAAGATTATTCTACACTAGTGAGGGTTTTTCGCTTTATTCTCTTTTAAAAGAATCCTGTCACCAAGCACTGTCTCACAAAACCCCATCACACAGCCCTGAAAATCCATGAATTTCCATCTTCTTGTTCATTCATGTCAGAGCAAGGATGGCTGTGAAAAGGTGACTGCTCAGGCTGGATAACAGAGACCAGCCCAGCAGCAAAAACTCAGCCAAAGAAACCCCAAAAACTCACCCAGGAGTCAGAAAGAAAAGGGAAAAGGGAGGAAAGAGAAGTGGGAGACGAGGCAAATTAATCCTAATTCTTTGCAGTTCTTCATGTACTTACTGACACAGGCAATCAGGTCATGGAAGATGTCCTTGGGGAAGAGGGGGTGCTCCAAGCCTCGGAAATAGAGCTTGAGGACTCCTGCTATGGAATCCATGTCGTGGTCATTCTGGTCCCCAGCCAAGGGATCCTCCCCTTCAGAGCAACGAGAGAAGAGCAGGAGAGAAAAATCAGAATACTGGAGGGAATAAAACCCTGCAAGAAAAGGATTTGTGTTAATGCCACCTACCCCAGCTGCACTGCAGGAGTGGGGCAGAGAGAGACCCCCAGGGGAGAAGCTCTGCCAGGAATCCCAGGACAGCTCCTGTCACCCAAATGTCACCCTGACACCAGAGCTGGCACCACAGGAGTGTGGTGGTGCTGGGGTGTTCTGGGCAGGTGTGAACATCACAGCTCCAGCACCTGACAGAGGCTTTAGGCAGAGCCAAAACTGCAGCTCAGGTGGCACAGGGGACACACAGACATCACACACCTGGCCCAAGGGACACACAGACATCACACAGCTGGCCCAGGTGGCACAGGGGACACACAGACATCACACAGCTGGCACAGGTGACACACAAACATCACACAGCTGGCCCAGGTGGCACAGGGGACAAACAAGGATCACACACCTGGCCCAGGGGGGTGCAGACCCAGGGAATGGGCTGGGGGAAGTGTCTCTGGGACAATTTGTTGCTGCAGATCTGCCACGGTTTGTCTGCATTACCAAAAGGGAAGATGCTCACTCAAGGAGCTGATCCCTGGGGAAAACTCCCTATCAGACATAATTAGATTTAATGATGGGGCAATCCTCAGATTGAAGCTATATATATCCATTATGTGACTGAAATTACCAAAGCTTGCCTATTATCTTAATAACACACGGGATAATAAATGGGCCACTCCAAACCTGAGCATCACCCCTGATATTAACTGCCACCAAGGGCTCTGGATGAAGCAATAAACTGCAGGGACCTTATTGTTAACTTTGGCAGTGCTCTATATCACAGATTTTACAGAGACAAGTGAGATCAAGGGGGGAAAAAATCCTCTTTTAAATTTCTGCATGGAACAAGTGGGTATTTCCCCAAGCTGGTATTTCTTTATATAAAAACCTGATTCTGATGCTTTTTCTGGCTATGCCACACATTCCTGCTTCCTCTGCTCTTGAGGATTTTCACTCTTAGGTAGATGGAGCTGAGGACAACTGACATCACCCACCACACTTTGCTCATTAAACTTCCCTCTCCCCCAAAAGCAAAATAAACTGGCTGTGCCTAATTAGAGACTGCCCTTCTCCTGCAGCAGCAAGCAGAGAAAAACACTGATCCCATTCTTTGGGAACGAGGGATTCCAGGGATTAACACAAGGCCTGTTGTTCCCAGTGACCCAGGGACTGCCTGAGGAGCAGCTCCTCTGAACCTGCTCTGCCAGGGAGAACAGCCCAGCAAGGAGCTGATGAGTCAGGAGGCTCCCAACTGCTCCCTGCCTTTGTGTGGAATGGCTCTTCCCAGAGGAAAATCCAATCTGTTAAAAGCTACCTCGAATTAACACTCTCTTGAAATTTCCCCCTCTCTCCCTCGTTGATATTTGGAATAAATGCAGCCAAGCTGTGCCTCAACAACACGCTAAAAAACACAGAAATTTCATCCTGCAGCACACAAAGAGCTGGGGGAGAGGGGAGGAAACTGCAGTTACACCTAATAATGAAATCCTCTACGTCCTTTAGTGTTGCAAACAATCAATAAGCTATCAGACACGAGAGGAGATTGAGTTCAGAATATTTATTATACAGCCACTCCACAGGGTACAAAGCACAACAGCAAACAAGTGAGGATTGAAGGTTAATGAGCACCAGGGAGGTGCTAGGGAGAGCCTCACTCAGGAAAGACAAAAATCAAAGGCACAAAAAGAAGTGAGCTGCATTCAGGGCAGCTCTGAGTATTCACCCAGATTCCCACACTTGGCAGTAATTCCTGGGATATTGGATATTCCTTACCTCTCTCAAATGCATTTTTGATGTCGTTCACTTCAACCTGTGAGCCAGACACTCTGAATATTCCTTCGTGCTGCAAACCTGTAGGAAAACAGAGATGCTGATAACAAGGTAAGAATGATGAGATAAAAGATGGCACCTTCAGCAGCTACAGCTCCTGCAATCAAGGGAAAATGAGAATAAAGGCAGGAGGGTGCTGGTTTAAAAGCCACCTTTCCCTGAAGTGTCCAGGACATAAAAAAACAGAACTCAGCACAAGCAGAAAAATTATTAACCCTTCTAAACTGCTGGAGTAACAGGGCTCTGACAGCCATTCATGTTATCTCTCACCCTGGAGGATCCCCAGAGGATTTTACAACCCAGAGGAAGTCATAAACCAGCAATGGAGCAGCCAGGAGTAAAATATGACCAATGCCAGGAGGAAAAGGTTTAAAACGTTTAAAAAGGACTCAGTTGAGTCTGTTGGAAAATCAAAGGCAGTTCTGGAATCTGAGTGAAATCAGCATCTCCTGATGGCCACGATTTATCCCCCATCAGCTCCCATTCCAAGGTGGTTTCAAGGATTTTTCCAGCAAATATCCAAACATGGCCTTAAAGAAGGATTCTAGAACTTGATCCTAGAACTGTAACTTGGTTATTCCAAGTGATGGTGAGAATGGGACTCCAGAGGATGGTTTCTGAAATAGTCATGGAACAAACAGGACCTGCTACCTGGCCCTGCATCTTGGTTAATGAAGATGGATTCCACCTCCTTCCACACGTGTTAATTAACAGCTGTTTCACACGCTACTAACAAATGATATCAATTAAAAATGAAAACAAATTGCAGTAATTGTACAGCACTCAAGGCTGGGAGAGGTCAGCCTTCCAAAGAGGCATAAATCATCTCTCTGTGGCAGTAAGTGAACAATTAATGCACTGCTTGACCTCCCACATTCAAACACTCTGAGTGTTCCTCCTCCTCCTCCTCCTCATGAAGAGGATGATTGTTCCTGCTGAAGGCCACATTTCAGGGCTCAAAGGAAGGTGAGTGGAGGGGAGGCACGAGTGGTGTGCCTGGATGGGAAGCTTATTTTGCAAGGAATAAAGGGATATTGTTGGCAAAACAACGTTTGCAAGGCAGTTATTTGGAGCAGGCATTGCACACACAACACCAGCAAGGCAGGCAGAAAATCAGAGGCATTTTCCTTCTGTGACACTTTCTGCACCAGCAGCAGGCCCTGAGCCACTCTGAACATCCTTTAAAAGGTTTATTTTGTGTTATTTCTACAGGAATGTCCCAGGAACTCACCGTGCCTGCTGATGAAGCGGATGCAGCTCTCCACCACCAGGGGAATGGCCTGGGAGGAATCCTGCCCGGACAGGAATTCCAGCAGGAGCAGGCAGAACGTGGAGTGAAGAGGAAAAAAAATAAAATAATAAAAACATGTGAAAGGTTTGACTGTGCACACCAAGATCACACCTTGCTCTCTTTATTCCAAAACTCCCAAGACCCCGTGAGCTGGAATTCCCAAAGTTTAACCTCACAGCATCTGCAAGAGATATTTTGGGTCCTCCCCATCCCAAAAAAACACATTTTAGCTCACTGGGGTACCAAAAAGCAACAGATTATCCCCAAGGCCAGGGACACAAAGCCTGGCTTTGTAAGTCTTTATTACAGGAAGGCACAACAAGAGAGCAGTTACAGGTTTAACAGAGGGATTCTAGGGAAAATAAAGGGAATGGAGACAAAGAAACAAAAACGTGGATCCAATAAACCAGACTGTCCCAACAGCTCAGGGGATCTTTGATCCCAGGTCTGTCAAAACACAGAGTAACAGCAATTTTAAATTTTGTCATGGAACATGAACGAGGTTCTGAATTTTTGATTCCAGGTCTGTCAAAACACAGAGTAACAGCAATTTTAAATTTAGTCATGAACATGAACGAGGTTCTGGATCTTTGATTCCAGGTTGATCTAAACACAGAGTCAAACCAATTTTAAATTTAGTCATGAACATGGACAAGGTTCTGGATTTTTGATTCCAGATCTGTCAAAACACAGAGTAACAGCAGTTTTAAATTTTGTCATGGAACATGGACAAGGTTCTGGATTTTTGATTCCAGGTCTGTCAAAACACAGAGTAAAACAAATTTTAAATTTTGTCATGGAACATGAACGAGGTATTGCATTTTTGATTCCAGGTCTGTCAAAACACAGAGTAACAGCAATTTTAAATTTTGCCATGGAACATGAACGAGGTTCTGGATCCAGGTTTGAGGGATTTCTCCGACAAGACTGAAAAGGTCCAGGGAAGACAGGGACAGATAAAAATTTGTTTTCCCCCCCTCCCCCCCTTCCCCCCCCACCCCCCTGCCTCGTTACTGAGGGAAATGTTAATTAATTACCTGCTTCCTCACCGTGGAGCTGCGCCTGCCACTGGTCCAGGGGTGCAGGGGGGAAAAGCAGAACAGAACAATCAGGAAAATAAAATCCTCCACCAGCACCAGCTCACTCCTCCAGAGCTCCAACCACGTGCTGGAGCAGGGAAGGAGCCAGATACCCCAGCCCATGAAAATGCCATTTGTGGAACTCCAGGAGGATTGGAAGTGACTTCAAATCCCTGAGAACCTGCACGAGGCACAGGGGAGCCCTGGCAGGAGGTCAGCCCTGACATCTGAATTCCACAACTCTGTGAGCCAGGGCTGCTTGCTGGAGATGAACTCTGATTTAAATTGCACAGAGAAGAGCAGGTGGGAGCAGGCTGGTTCCCCCCACCCCCGTGCTGCTAACAGCTGCCACTGTGGAGTCTTTATTATGGTTTTGATAGGATTTCAAATAAATAAATAACACAAAACCCCTTCCAACACCAGCACACAGCAGCCAGGCTAAGCCTTGTCTGTCTGCTCTCATTTGCTGATGGTGGTAGACATTAATGGCAGGAAAATAGGAAAAAAAGCCCTGCTCTGCCAGGGTTTGCCCCCTCAAAATTTATTACTGGGGTTTAAAATTCCTTTAGTTTCTTGTAAAAATGAAGCAAGGGAGATAATAGCAGAGAGGCCCTAATGTAACATTCCAGCCAATTCCCTGCCAGGGCAGATGGCTGCTGAATTATAAATAAGGGGATTAGAAGTGTGATTTTTTAAAAGCCTGTACAATGTGTTAATTTGGAGGAAATTCCTTTTGTAAAACAATCAAAAACACTGAATGAAAAATAAAAAAAAAAATTAAAAATCCAATTCCACGGGCTGTCACAGACAACGAGGTGGGGTTTAAACTGTTAGCAGGCATGATTCTTTGATATTTAAAATTGTTTCATGATGAATAATATTTTATTATTACAGATGTCAGGGCCTAATTAGGACCTGTCAGTTTTGCTTTGCTGTGAGGAATGGGAACAGCAGTAATGAGTGGTAATCACCTTCCTTTTGCTAACGAGGCAGGATGATGCAGAGCCCCTGCGCCAGCCCTGGTGCCCAGCACAGCCCCTGAATCCATCAGTCTGAGATGGGGATTTGGGATGTTTTACTAAAGCCCCACCAGAAGCTTAGTGCTGGTTCTGGGATTGATCCTAATTCAATCAAAAAGTTTCTCCTCCGTGCTCTCCATCCTGCTGGAATCAGGCACAGCAGAGCAGCACTAGGATCAAGAGGTTCCCAATTTATGCTCCTCAACCCTGTGGAGAAGCCCTGCACAGTCCCTGGGCTCACCTCTCTCCCAGGACCAGGGATTTGCTCAAAAAAACCTAAATCTGGAGAATATTCTCTGGGTGACAGCACTAAACTAAGGAATTTCTCTCACTTTTTCATCCTGCTCTTGATCTGCTCTAAATACACCAGGGCAAGAAAAGGCAATTGTTTATATTAATTAAATTTATAATAAGATAATAACAATAACAATAATTATAATTATTATTCTAATTATAATAATTATATAGTATGTAATACATAAAATATATAGTGTATACTATATAATTATAATTATATAGTATATACTATGTAAAATATATTAATATTATATATAAATTTATCAATATTTAGAATAAATTTAATTACATTTATTAAATTCCTGCCCCATCTCTGGAAGTGTTCCAGGCCAGGTTGGATGAAATCTGGAGCAGCCTGGCACAGTGGAAGGAAGGTGACACTGGATGAGCTTTAATGTCCCTTCCCACCCAAACCACTCCAAGATTCCACTCTGTGACTTTAAATCAGTGTATTTTTCTAACAGACACATATCCTGGAATGGTAACTGATCTGGAATTACCAATTTGCATCAGATTTTCCTCAAAACCACAATTCCCTGGGCCACACCTACCTGGCCAGGGCACAGTCCGTCCGCTGACCTGTGGGGGAGACAAAGAAATGCAGAGTGAGGAGGGAGGAGTGGGAAATGCTTCCAAAATTTCAATATTTCTGTACAGAGAATTTTGGAAGGAGACGGAGGAAAGCAGAGCAGAGAGGAGGGGAAGCTCCAAGGACAGCACCAAACCCATCCCTGCCACCTCAGCTCCACCAAATCCAACCAGGAACCAGCTCAGGCTGTCCAAGGGCTCCTATCTCTGGGAATTCTTGGTTTTAAATAGAAATTACCTCCCAATTGTTGACTTCTGCCAAAAAAGCTGGGTTTGTCAGTCCCTCCCTCCCTCCCTCTTCCCAGGGAAACTGGTGGGGCAAGAGATTCTCCTTCACACAGCCCCTCAGGAAGAGTGCAAACATCCCCAGATTTGTCAGCCCACAGCCTGAACGTGCTGGCACCGAGGCTATTTTGAGAGACAGACGTTCAGGGGTGGTTTTTTTATAAACATATTTATAAAAACACTCCAGTAACTTGCTCTGAGTTGTCGAGGAAGCAGCAGCCAAGCTCGGGACTTGCTAATTCAGCATCACCTAAAACATCACAACAGAAGAGGCAGGAAAAAAAAAAAGGATGTGCTGGTGGGAGTGGGACAGGCACATTTTTTTGGTGGAAAAAATCAGTGATTCCCAGCAGCTGAAAATCCACCTTCCCTCCTGTTGTCTTCCTGCTCCTGGGGAGATGGAAGGAGGAGTGAGGGAAGCAGCTAATTGCTGATGGCTGACAATTAGTTGAGCACATCTTGATAGCCACTTTTGCTCTCCCCACGTAAAGCCAAAACAGTGCATCATTTACATGAAAATGTTATTCTGCAGCAGAATTTCCAGCCATCTGTCCCCCTTTTCATCGTGGAATATTCATACAGAGAAATTACACGGCTGTGGCAGCATCAAGGGGCTCCTGCATTAGGGTGACAAATGGGGACAGGAGGCAGGGACATAATTACTTGCAGAGAGGAGGACTTGCTGCTACTTTTATTACTGGAACTTGTCATCTTCAGATTAAGGCAATTTGCACCACGACTAAAAAATGTCACCTGAGGATGGGGCACGGAGGAGAATAAAAAATAACAACCCCCTGAAGCTCCCAGGCACTGAGGACACACAGCTGGAGGCACATTTTCCTGCAAAGCTCCTAACCGTGCTCTGGGGATGTGTGAAGGGAATTTTATTTGCCCATTTCCCAATTAAGTGACATTTTATGGATAAATCTAGGCATGGTCCCCAGTTTGTACCATTAACCTGCTCCTGTGGGCTGGGAAATGGGAGGTTCCTCCCTTTCCTGGCTCCTTCTGATCTCACAGATGACAGGAGGAGTTTTTTTGGGACACTCACTGGGTGCCTTCACAGAGCCATTGGGAAAGCTCTGGTTTGCAAAAAGCAAATGAGGAAAAGAGAATCAGCCTTGAAATCCACAGAGCAATACAGAAATCACATTTAATTTCCTCTCCTTTCCCCCCTAGCACAGCTTGAGCTGGGTTCAGGGGCAGGCAGGTTAGGAGGAAACAGGGCAGGAATGCAGAGGTCAGCCACGACCCAGGAATGTCAGCAGTCACAGGGGCAGCACACTGGCATTCCCAGATATTTACAGGCACAAGAAAAACGCCCTGAGGACACAAAACTTTAGCTTCAGCCACCCTTTCTTACAGGAGAGCTGAAGAGATTTTAACTTCAGCCAACCCAACCCAAGTGAGGCACATCCTCCTCTCATCTCCCAGCAGTCGGGCTCTGATCAGCACAAAACTCTGAATTCCTGCACCAGAAGTGTTCCAGTTCGACAGTGCATTCCCAAACTGAAAGCAAAGCACTCCAAAGCCCACGTGCTGGCTGAGTTTTCATCCAGCAGATTTGCACACCATGAGCTGTGGGGAGCCCAGCTCAGGCACAGACAGAACCCAGGGCTGAGCTGAGCCCATTTCTGACCTGACATTTAGGCTGTTCAAACCTTCTCCTCTGCAAACACAAGGCAGGCAGGTTTCTATGGAAACTTGGATGCATAGTTGAAGTGTTTTTGGCCAAGAGGATTTGCCCATACCATGAAGGGAAAGAAATCTGCCTTTGTTCTGACGCTAACAGCAAATGAATATTCAGTTCTGGCTGCTGCCCCCTGACTGATGCCCTCTAGACAGGCAACATATTTCACATGCCCTGAAATTCGCTTGTGCTTCTCCTAATAAAAGCCTGGGCTCCCAAATGTTGAGTTGAACCCACAGAGGTGAGGAGCAGCCAAAGTGACACACAAATGAAGGCCAATAATTCTGAATTGATGAGTAAATCAACAGGTTTGGCCCAGCAGAGATCAGGAAGAGCTCACTAGGATGGGTGTGAAGGAGAGGAGGATGGAGGAGAGGGCAGCACACAAATCAGTGATGCACATCAGTGCCTCATTAAGCATTTTGGTGTTCACCATTCATCTCCCTCATGCAGATCACATGAATTAACTCATAAAACATCAGCATGGCCACTGCATCACTAATCCAGAACTCACAGAGGTGAGGAGCAGCCAAAGTGACACACAAATGAAGGCCAATAATTCTGAATTGATGAGTAAATCACCAGGTTTGGCCCAACAGAGATCATGAAGATGGGTGTGAAGGAGAGGAGGATGGAGGAGAGGGCAGCACACAAATCAGTGATGCACATCAGTGCCTCATTAAGCATTTTGGTGTTCACCATTCATCTCCCTCATGCAGATCACATGAATTAACTCATAAAACATCAGCATGGCCACTGCATCACTAATCAAGGCTGCCACCCTCAGCTGAAGAACTCAACAAGTGCACAGCCTGGCTGAGAGCTCTGCTGGGGACACACACTCACTTTCTCCCAGGGTCTTCTGAAGGAGGTCGTGCTTGGCCTGCAGCTTCGTGATCAGGTTCCTGCCCTCCAGGTACTCCTTCATTTTCTGTGGAAAAACAGGAGAGTGAGAGGACAATTCATTCCTCTGAGCAAGCCTTTGGGTGGGTGCATTGTGAACACGAGGGCAGAGTGACACTGAATTTATAGTGACAGTGAATGTACAGTGACACTGAATTTACAGAGTGACACTGAATGTACAGAGTGACACTGAATTTACAGTGACACTGAATTTGCAGTTATTGAATGACACTGAATTTAGTGTGACACTGAATGTACAGAGTAACACTGAATTTACAGTGACACTGAATTTACAGTGACACTGAATTTACAGAGTGACACTGAATTTACAGTTATAGAATGACACTGAATTTGCAGAGTGACACTGAATGTACAGAGTGACACTGAATTTACAGTTAGTGACACTGAATTTAGTTATAGAATGACACTGAATTTGCAGAGTGACACTGAATTTGCAGTTATAGAATGACACTGAATTTACAGTTACAGAATGACACTAAATTTACAGTTAGAGTGACACTGAATCTGCAGTGACACTGAATGTGCAGTTGCAGAGTGACACTGATTTACGGAGGGACACTGAATTTACAGACTGACATTGAATTTGCAGTTATTGAATGACACTGAATTTACAGACTGACATTGAATTTGCAGTTATTGAATGACACTGAATTTACAGACTGACATTGAATTTGCAGTTATTGAATGACACTGAATTTACAGACTGACATTGAATTTGCAGTTATTGAATGACACTGAATTTACAGACTGACATTGAATTTGCAGTTATTGAATGACACTGAATTTACAGACTGACATTGAATTTGCAGTTATTGAATGACACTGAATTTACAGACTGACATTGAATTTGCAGTTATTGAATGACACTGAATTTACAGTTATAGAGTGACACAATTTGTAGTTGCAAAGCGACACACAGAGTGACACTGAATTTACAGTGACAGAATTTACAGTGACACTGAATTTACAGTTATAGAATAACACTGAATTTACAGTGACACAATTTACAGAGTGACACAGAATTTACAGTTATAGAATGACACTGAATTTACAGTTCTAAAATGACACAGAATTTACAGAGTGACAC